>OAMR01000375.1:321904-342935 GCA_900205405.1 Echinochloa crus-galli | reverse complement strand
TATATCCAACTCCTGTCTTCACTCCTGTCTGCTTGGAGGAGCCTTTATACTTGTATGGACGCACAGCATAATGAGACACCTACAGAATTCCTTAGGAGGTTCAGGGAAACAAAGAGTATGTGCTTCTCTCTAAATATTCCTGATGATCAGCTGGCTGGCATGGCTGTAGCTGGAATGTTGCCTGCAATTCGTGAAAAGTTATTTGGCATGAAATTTGATGATCTGGGCCAGTTGTCAGTCAGATTGTCATTAATGAGTAACCAAGCATATGGTCTCAAGAAAGATGCTAAATTTGCCAAACAAAATGATGTAGCTGATATTTACAATCAATTCCTCGAAAGAGCAGATCAAGGAGATGAGTATGAGGACAATGAAGAGATAGCTGCAGCAGAGATAGTATGGGGCAAAGAGCCAGTTACAATGAATCAAAAATGGATTAAACAGACTAAGGGCACATATGATTTTGATGTAACTAAGGCAGACAAATTATTTGATTTCCTTGTGAAAGAAGGCCGAATCAAATTACCAGAGGGGCACTCTATGCTTCGACCTGAAGGAATGAGAGACAAGAAATATTGTGGATTTCATGACAGAAATTCTCATTCCAATAATGAATGCAGGGTCTTCAGAATGAGAGGATTCAGAAAGCTATCCAAGTAGGGCATCTAAAATTTGACAACAAAATGAAATTGGATAGCAATCCATTTCCTCAGAATATGATTGGGTTTTCAGTCAACATGGTGAATGCTGTTGCACCTGAAGAGAAAAGGAAAATGAAAGTTTTGACTTCAGAAAAGGCAAGACAAAGTGGCTCAGTTGACCCCACTCGGCAAATCACGATTGAACAGATTCACAAGAAAGATTCTCGTCTCCCGAATGATCAATTTGAAATTGGAAAGTCCTCCAAACCTAGAGTCACTACACGTATTCTCCTTAATAAATGGCAACGTCAGCAAGAAAAAGAAGGCTACCAAAGGCGTAAACGTGAAGAAGAGAAAAGGAGATACGAGGAAGAAAGATATAGGGAAGAACAGGAGGAATATGCTCGAGAACAAGAACGTGCACATTGGGGGTGCGCATTCTTCAGACATTGTTGGAACGAGGGTTTAAAACATCCTACACGGAATAATTGTCCTGAATGCAATGATAGACATGATGAATACAGGCAAGATACTGTCAATCGCCGATCTGTCCATGAGAGAATTGGGAGGATACACCCTAGTGATGATCGGCGTTTTGAGACATATGAGAATGATGATCAACCGATGAAAAGATACGCTGATTACAGATGGATTGATCGTGAAGAAGAGGAAGATGATCATGGTTATGTATGGCAAAACGGACAGTGGTGCCCACCTGGTTTGAGGAAAAGTCAAAAGAGAAGGGTACAACGCTTGAGAAATCGAGAACTGATGCAGGCAGGGACTAAGATGAAATCAGTGTGGCGCAGAAAAGAAAAACCTGATGAAACTGCTCATTCGGCTCCCACGTGTATGGTATGTTTCTTACCGAATGAGTTCATGGCTCCAGCTAATCAAGTTGTGCAGGAAGAAATATTGCCAGAGATTGATGAAGTTGAACAATTTGAGTTAATGGCACAATTGATGATGACAAAGCAAGCTATAAACAATTTGAATTAATGGCACAATTGATGCTGACGAAGCAAGCTATTTTTGAGAAGCCAGTCAAGAATCGACACATGAAACCACTGTACTTGAGAGGATTTGTCAATGGAAAGCCATTAACTAAGATGTTTGTTGATGGTGGAGCTGCTGTTAACGTGATGCCATACACTACATTCAGAAAGCTTGGCATGGGCCCTGGAGATTTGTCACCAACAAGCATAGTCCTGAGCGATTTTGCTGGAAATCCTTCAGACACTAAAGGATGTGTACATGTGGACTTAATGATTGGGTCCAAAGTTTTGCTCATGACCTTCTTTGTTATTGAGGGCAAAGGGGCATATAGTTTGCTGCTTGGAAGGGATTGGATCCATGCAAATTGCTGTATTCCATCCACTATGCATCAACAGCTTATTCAGTGGATAGATTATGAAGTGGAAATTGTCCAAGCAGATGATTCGATAAGCGTGGCAAATGTAGAACCAGCCTTCTGGGAATATCAGGGCATAGATTGTTTCTCAGGTAAGGTCTGGGGAGAAGGTCCTGTTGAACCAATCAGCAGTGATCAACAGCCGATCAAAGCAGTCGGCTCTCATAGTAATTTTTGATGGAAAATCCAATTGATGGAACGGACGGGAAGTTAGGACGTGGATTTATATCGGCTAATAAATTGGAAGAAGTAGACATCAGAGATGGTGACAAACCAAGGCCGACGTTCATCAGTGCTAACTTGGATCCAGTTTTCAGAGAAAAGTTGATCAAGCTATTAAAAGAATACAAAGACTGCTTTGCTTGGGATTATTCGGAAATGCCTGGTTTGGACCGCTCTATTGTTGAACATCGGTTACCGATCAAGCCTGGTTACAAACCTTACAAACAACCACCCCGAAAAAACTACAAGAAAGAAGTATTGGCCGATGTGAAAAAAGAGGTTGAAAGATTAATAGAAGCAAATTTCATTCGGCCATGCAAATATGCAGAATGGATCTCTAATATTGTGCCTGTCTACAAGAAAAATGGAAAGATGAGAGTTTGCATAGATTTTAGAGATCTAAACAGGGCTACACCCACGGATAGATATCCAATGCCTATTGCTGACTCATTAGTTGATGCTGCTGCTGGATATAAAGTGATTAGTTTCATGGATGGCAATGCAGGGTACAATCACATTTTTATGGCATTGGAGGATATAGTGAAAACAGCTTTCAGATGTCCTGGACATATAGGGTTGTTTGAATGGATTGTCATGACTTTTGGATTAAAGAATGCCGGTGCAACTTATCAAAGAGCCATGAATTATATTTTTCATGAGTTAATCGGCAAGATTGTGGAGATATATATTGATGATGTTGTGATTAAGTCATTGGATCATGAATCACATTTAGCTGACATAAGGAAAACTCTAGAGTGCACTAGAAAACATGGGCTTAAGATAAACCCGAATAAGTGTGCTTTTGGAGTTTCAGCTGGAGAGTTACTGGGTTTTTTGATACATGAAGGAGGAATAGGAGTTGGCAAGAAGAGCATGAAAGCGATTGATGAAATTGTTCCTCCAACTAATCTTAAAGAGTTGCAATCATTACTCGGCAAGACAAATTTTGTGAGAAGATTCATATCAAATTTGTCACAAAAAGTGCTGCCCTTTTCTTCACTGCTGAAAGTAAAAAAAATCAAGGGGCAGATTATTGCTGATTTTATTGTTGAACATCGTGATTCATCAATTAATTTGCTTGAAATTACTCCTTGGGTGTTGTTCTTTGATGGATCTTCATGTGACGAAGGTGGTGGAGCAGGTATTTTATTAATTTCACCCAAAGGAGAAGTATTTGAGTTTGCTATTCCCATTCAATCTACTGTCACTAATAATCAGGCTGAGTATGAGGCATTACTCAAAGGGCTCCGATATTTGGAAGAGGCGAGGGCCATTGCAGTCAAAATTTTTGGAGATTCAGAATTAGTCATAAAACAATTGATGGTGAATATGAGTGCACGAATGATACCCTAAGGAATTATTATGAAGAGTGCAAGCAAATCTTGAAGGGCTTTCAGTCAGTAATTCTGCAACATATTCCTAGAGGGGATAATGAAGAAGCAAACAGGTTGGCTCAAAGTGCATCGGGTTACAGGGAGAATAAGACTTATTTGCCAGCAATGTGTATGCTTTTGAAAGTAATTTTGTAGAAGATGATTGGAGGAAAGAAATTGCTGATTATCTGGAAAATCCATCTCGAAAAGTTTCTAGAAAGCTCAGGTATAAAGTTATAAAGTTTGTTCTTCTTGATAAAGATTTATATTATAAGTCCTTGGACGGGGTATTATTGCTTTGCTTGAATCAATAAGAGGCAAAAAAGTTAATAAGTGAAGTGCATGATGGATTGTGTGGGGCGCATCAGTCGGCTTACCGAATGAAATGGGTTATTAGAAGAACTGGTTATTGTTGGCCGGCAATGTTGGAAGATTGCTTTGAATATTACAAGGGATGTCAGGATTGTCAAAAATTTGGAAATATTCAAAGAGTTCCAGCATCAGCTCTTAATCCTATTATCAAACCATGGCCATTCAGAGGATGGGGAATAGATTTGATTGGCCAAATAAATCCTCCATCCAGCATCAGCTCTGAACCCTATTGTCAAACCATGGCCATTCAGAGGATGGGGAATAGATTTGATTGGCCAAATAAATCCTCCATCGAGCAAGGGGCATAAGTTTGTACTTTTAGCAACAGATTATTTCACTAAGTGGGTTGAGGCAATTCCATTGAGAAAGGTGGCATCAGAGAATATGATTGAATTTGTCAAGGAACACATCATTTTTAGATTTGGAATTCCTCAGACAATTATCACAGATCAAGGGACTCAATTTACATCTTCAGAATTCAGAGATTTTGCTGAAAGTATGGGGATCAAATTGTTGAATTCTTCTCCTTATTATGCTCAAGCTAATGGACAAGTAGAGGCTTCTAACAAAATTATGATTAAAATTATACAAAAGAAAATTGATCAGAAGCCAAGGAAGTGGCATTCGGTACTCAATGAAGCTTTGTGGGCTTACCGAATGGCTCCTCATGGGTCTACGAAGACGTCTCCTTATGAATTGGTATATGGGCATCATGCTGTCTTGCCATGGGAAGTGCAATCGGATTCAAGGAGGATAAAATTGCAGAAAGATTTAAGTTCTAAAGATTATAATGATTTAATGATAGACGAATTAGAGGATTTGCATATGATTCGTCTCAAAGCCTTGGAAAATATTGAGAAAAATAAGATGCGAGTTGCTAAATATTACAACAAAAAGGTAAAGGTCAAGCAATTTGCAGAAGGAGATTTGGTTTGGAAAGCATTATTGCCGATTGTGACTAAATACAGTACATTCGGTAAATGGTTACCAAATTGGGAAGGTCCTTTCAGAGTGGTCAGATGCGTGCCTGGAAATGCATACATTTTGAAAACTTTACTGGGGGAAGAATTCACTGCTGCTATAAATGGAAGATATTTGAAGAAATATTATCCTAGTATTGAAATTGATCGTTGAGTAGCGTGCTGATTATCAGAATGATGGAAAAAATAGCCGGCATTCGGGAAGAAGCCGCCTTCAGAACAAAAAATTCCAACAAAAAGGAAAATGGCCAATACTAGAGTGTATTGCCCTTAGCGCACACAAAAGTACATCATAAGCTCAACAAGTTTATCACAAAAGGGATGCAAAAGATGAGTTTTATTGCCGAAATTCCATAAATTCAACGATCCCTAGTACAAACTACTGAAATAGCCTGTTCAAGACAGACTGGGGATGGATGGAATCGGCAATGGCAGCGCCATGGCCCTCAAGACGATCCACATAGGCATCGATGTCGTCGATATCCTCTGGATTGCCATTGGCAAAGCCGACCGGCATCCTGGAATAATCAGTGCCGGTGCGTGTCGACATGGCAGCTAAACCCACGGCGGCACCCAGACGAACGCCATGGAGGGCCACCTCGTCGACGCGGCCTGCCACTGCACCAAGGCGAGCCTCTGGTGTGTCCCCTTGGGCGTTCACCTTGTTCGCCAGCTCCTCCACCAGCGCCTTCAGCCGATTGAGCTCGGCGTCACGATCTGTGAGGTTACAAAGGAGCAACAGATTAATATCATTTGAAGACAGATTGAAATTGAGCAGATTGCAGGATTCACCGTCGATGGTTTCGAGCAACTGTTTGCGCTGGTGCTGCCACTCAAGGTCCGCGATCCCAGCTTGTTTGGAGATGACCTCCAGCTCATGGCGCGACTCGTCGCGCTCCCTCCTGAACCAGCGAGCGTTGCTATCTGAGTAGCGAAGATCGTCCGATTCAAGAGTTCGATTGGACGAGCTGGAGGAATCGGCCGCCGCAGCCGGAGCCGCAGCGGGAACCGCAGCTGGAGCCGCAGCCGGAGCCACAGCAGGAACCGCAGCTGGAGCCGCAGCCGGAGCCGCAGCCGGAGCAGCGGCAGGATTCCACTGGATTAGCCTGAAAAAGCAAGGGTTTGTTAGAAAAGAGCGAAATCATGGGGAAAGAATGAAAAGAGGCAGACAATCATCACCTGCGGCGAGCGCCGGCGCGGCTTCCTTCGGGTTCATCGGCAGCCGGTCGCCTCCCGTTGGCCATTGAGGTTTTCTTGAGTTTACTGTGCTTGGGGAAAAGAAGAGCTCGAGATTGCAGAAACCTAAAAGACGGAAGGCTTGGTGAAAGATCAAGGATACTCAAGGCCTTTATTTATAGAGCTAAAGAGGAGATCGTGGCCGAGAGATCGTGGCGCGTATCCCAAAAATTCGGAAGGTGGAAAGGGTTCTCAAAACTGAACGGTTTCGGTGTCGTTTGGGATTCATGTTGATGTCACGTTCGGTTTGACCAAATTCGGCTGTATTGAGCTTTTTGGGACTGACACTGTAGAAGCCAGTATTGCCGAATGAGTTATTCATAGTGGAACAAAACAGAAGCAAAGATGACAAAAGTACAGAGATAATCAAGCATTCGGCTATTAAGTTGTTTGTTACAGTTACACACCCAAGTATTTTGAGATTACATTTTTTGCATTTGATATCATACTGCTAATGTTCTCTAATAGCTTCTTGTCAGCTTCTTGGGTTTTTGCCAAAGCAGAGAGCTTGGCCTTGAGCTGCTTTTCTTCATTCAGGGCTGCTGAAGCTTCCTTGTGTATTTCCTCTGTCAGACCAGGAATTTCGGCTATCTGCTTTTTGTCAGCTTCAATTTCAGCCGATAAGTTTTTCAATTCAGCTTCCAGCTCAGCTTTCCTGGTTTTCTTCAACTCAAGTGCAGACTGTAGACCAGCTAACAGTTCTTTGTTGCTTTGAGTTCGAGAATGCAAATCTTTCACAGATTTTTTTGGCTATGGCCCTCCTTTGCTCCAAAGCTGGTTGAGCAGATTGATTCTTCAGAGCCTGCTTCACTGTAGAGAAATGATTGTCCAGCTGGGAGACTGGGTCCAAGGAAGCTTTGACATCAGCAGGAAGATCTTGGTCAATGGATTCAAGCACATCCCTCAGAAGACCAGCATCCTTGACTTGATCTTGGATGCCTCTATGCAGCAAGGAGAAGATGTCTTTTAATTTTGCTTGATTTTCCTTTGATAGAGCTTGACCAGATGATGCTTCTTCTCCTTGTTCAATGATGAAGTCATCCACAGCAAAGGAATAATTGGATGATGAAGCAGATTTCTCCTGAAAGAAAATTTTGATGAATTAAGTGATAATCTATTAAGGAAAAAAATAAATAAGAGGGAATGGCTATACTCACCTCACTTCTGATTTCCTAGATAGGAGAAGGAGGTTTCTCAGGCTCAGTAGAAGGATCTTGTGTGTCATGCTGAGGAGAGATTGGAGAGTTTCTTGGTGAAGGTGCAGCTTCTAGTTGAAAAGATGGTGAAGCTGGAGCTGAATCATGATGAGGGGAAGGACTCTCCAATATTTGATCCATTGAAGTTGTTGCTGTAGCTAAAAGGAAATAAATACCAATGGAAAGGCAGAAAAAATGGTGAAAGATTTTTATACCAGTTGATGGAGCATCGGCAGAATCTGTAATGGCTGTTGCTTGCTGTGTTTGAGCCTGAGATCATAAAAATAGAAGATGAGCAAGATGAAAAATAGTATTATACTCAAAGAAGGAAAATTTTAACCTGGATAACTCTCTTGATGCTTGTTCTTTTCTTTTTAGCAGCCAGGGGGGCAAGTAGAGAAGAGGTTTTTCTCTTGACAGAAGATGGCCTGGTGATGATTGGGTCTAGAGTGGCCTGTCAGACATCAACTGGACCAAGGTAGGAGATTGATGCCCCAAAGCAGATATTGGACCTGCAATTTTATATTGAATCGTCCTGGCAAGAGGGGCAGGTACTATGTCCTAACCTGCAATCTTGTATTGAATCGTCCTGGCAAGAGGGGCGGGTACTATGTCCTACAAAATGACAAAGTTATAGTCAAAAGGGGAGATGTTATTAAAACAAGATGAGGGATGAGCATATTACCTCTGAATTTGGCTAGTAGTCAGGCATTAATTCAAGACAAAGGGGATGAATTGGCATGTCGAAGATGTGATCATGGAACTCTTGCCACCAGAGGGTGAAAGAAGGATGAACAGATGTTATTGGCACAAAAGGCTCAGGTGTATAGATGGTTGTGCAGCATCTGTAATAAAAAATCCTTCTTGATTCTATGGAGCCTGTGACAATCTCCCTAGGCTTGAGGAATTCATGAAGAAATAATCTTTGTGGCACTTGGCCACAGCCTAATTGTCTAGCCACCATATTCGGCTGATAGTATTCAAAAGTGCTCTGAACCAGCCTCCCTCCACAAAATTCGGCTGGCAGAATACAGGGCCGATTGAAAGAATTGAAAATGGCTGCAGACTGGGCATCTACACATCCACTGTCAAAACTGAACTCACAAGGAAGAGTGAGGTTGTCATTATCAGAATAAGGAAACCAAAAAGGATCAGCAAAGCATTTGGAGAAGAGCTCAAAGAATTCACCAATACTCTTATCCACAGATACAGTAGAGGCAGCTGCTCCATAGGTTTGACAACCTTTGGTGCTTTGAGGTTCCCCTTCCTTGTAATTGATTGAGGGAAAGTGCCGACTGTTGATGTCAATAGTGACAATCTGGTGCATGTACAACTGCAACCACATCTGAATGAACCACCAAGGACCATTGACACAAAGGATTTTCTTGCTGGTGTGCATCAAGCGAGTGGTCTGATGGAGCATATGATAGACACTTCCCAGCAGGTACTTTCCGAGAGGGATGAGTGTACCAACAGCCAAATCTCCAGCCATCACAATATGATTCAGAGTTGGCTCATTGGCTTTGCCACAGAAGATGAATCTGCACAGCCACATGTTCAGAAAGGCCCTGTATTCAACATCGGACAGAGGACCGTCAGACATATAATTTTGGATATATTTCTTATATCCAACTCTTGTCTTCACTCCTATCTGCTTGGAGGAGCCTTTGTACTTGTATGGACGCACGGGCTCCGTAATGTTTAGGCCGGTCATCATGTAGACATCGGCCAGGGTGGGAGACATTGGTCCATGGCCAAAAAGAAAAGCATTTACGCCATTGGACCAGAAGTGACAGGCTGCAATCAGGAGACTTTCATTCCTGGGTGTTTCAGCCAAGGATAATTCTAAGCAATGAGAAATATGGAGATTATCCCAGTTATTGGTTTGAGGGCTTTTATCATCAAAGACTCTCTTGTACCAATTTCTCCAACCGGCGATTGGGGGCAGAGGCCAATTCTTGAAGGTGTCTTGCCATTCATGAGGCTTTGTCAGTGAAGCCTTGAAGGGGATCCTTTGAGATTCGGCAGCGATAAGCTCAGAAGGGTCTGAATCTCCCACAGGCCCAAGGAAATAAGATGGTGCTTTTTCCTCAATTGGAATCAAGAGTTCGGCAGCTAGGGCCTACCAGGAACAGAAAGAGGCAAAAAGAAAATTTAAAAGATGCGATTCAAAAGGATGGTGCCGAATGTACTTGAAGAAGATTGAGAATTACCTGGAGAGCTTGATCTTGGTGCGCCATTTGAAGGTCGAAGCTTGCAAAGGTCGATGAACTAGGGTTTGGATCCGGGCGAGGCTTCGAAGATTTAAGAAAAGGAAAAGCGGGGATTGAGCAGAGATGACCTAGAAACGCTGAGTATTTATGGTCAATTCCGAAATAAAAGTATCGTTTATCCCGAAATTGAAGGGGCATGTGTTAACACCAAAAATTGGCACCTGAGAGAGGCTGACAAGTGGGCCAGATTTGGTAGAAAGATTCCATTCGGCAGGAAGGCCTTCTTCGAAGCAATCGGCAAAGATGCTCTGCGGTTAGGAATCCGTCATTGTTCGGCAAAGGAATTATTCCACAGTTGGAAACAGGAGCATTCGGGAAAGCGTGATGACGTGGATCGAATATAAGGAAGAAGCCGATTTGATAAAGAATATGAGATGAATACGGCGCTTCGACGTATTTCTTTGGAAATAAACGTTTTGTAATCGTAGTCGACTAGGAATTGTGTCAAAACCAGGGTATAAATATAAACCCATGGTGATTGTAATAGGGATCGAACAATCATACAACAAACCGGCCTTGCGCCACCTTTTCGAGTCCTTTAGTCGTGTCGTCGAAATCTTCGAGAGGAATCATCGATCCGTCGACCTCCGTAAGTATCGACAACCTTGTATCATGCTTAGTATCATGCGGTGGATTTAGGCTTGATTCAAGAAGGCTTTCTTGCTAGATCATGAGTCATGCGGTAGGCTAAGGTTTAGCTTGAGGCAAGTTACCGGCTCTATTAGATTTTGGCAAAGGTCTAATAGATTCATTAAGTTACCTTGTGTTGTTTGGGTTTTACATTATGTTTAATTCATATTAACACTCTGTTGCCCAGTCTAGATTGACTAAAGTTCGGTTTTGATCCATTGCGCGATGAAATCACGTTCCTCTACATAGCCGAATTTGAGTCAAATCTAGATTGCCACGTGTCGCGGGTTCAAGCTTGTCGATTTTGTATGGATCTTGACAGAGCCGGGTATCATGTGGTAGATGCAGGTTTTTGGATCGTTTTAGAACTAATCATCTGGTGGATTAGAGCTCGAAATCGATCTGATAGATCCATCATCGTTAACAAAGTTCGTTCCTTCTTCATGGAACCCGATTCGGCTATTTAGCCGTATTCGGTAATCCCTTCACGAGTGAAACATGTTCGTGGCTTTATTTTAAATAATAAATGCTTTTAGCCTTCCATCTTTAGAGTATATCATGCGGTAGATTGATCTATTCTTGGTTGGTGGTGTGATTTTCAAATAAGTTGTATCATGCGGGGGATTAACTTGTTTGTTTATTATATTTGACGGGTTCGAAAGTACCTAGACATGCGGTAGACTAGTGATTTTAAACCTATGCATTCTTGTTTACTAGAGATTCACGATCGAGCCTTTCACGTTTATTATACCTCATTCTTGTTAATCGGTTGTGATTAAGTACTGCAGCGAGCATTTAATTAAATACCGATCTTTCATCATGGTGACGTCATGCGGTCGGCAGTGTACTTTACATGCTTTGCCGAATATGCTATGAATGCTTATTGCTGACAGATAGCTTGTTCATAGCTATATGTCGATCAAGATTGGCCTTGCAAGCCGTAGAGATGGAACTGTCTGGTATCATCCGGCACGTTCCAGGTTTTATATCTAAACATTTTTTCTTCCTTTGTCAGTTTCAGGGAAAATTGACTGGCACGTTTCCGGATTCGAAAGCTCGAGCCACGTGTGAAGCCAGCTGATTCGGCTTGCTGTGTGCTTGGCGTGAACTGCAGAATCTCCCTCTCCTTGATTTATTTTTGCACTTGGCATGCTTTTCTTTTTCTCATATTTTTGCCATCCACTTGGCTTTTTTTTTTCTAGCCCATGCCTCTACTTCAAGAATATTTGGAGAGGGAATCAAAGAACATAGATTTTTATTTTGTGAAATGGATGATGGCAAGTTTGCTAACTCCCACTGTAGAATTGCAAGTGAGAGGTGGAGTGTATGTGAATCTCGATCTTGAAAGCATGAATGATCCCTCACAAAGGTCACAACAATTTGACAAAGCTCACTAAGATAACAAGCAGCATATGAGTGGAAGGTTTTCAACTAAGCTTATCATATGGCTTTGGTAGGAATTCAACCAATGAGGAACTTCATGATTTTTTTTTACAAATAAATTATCTGAGATTTTCACCGTACTAAGAACAAGAGCAAGAACTCAACCATAGTCTCACTATATCATTCCTCACAACTTAGACTTGGAATAAAGCATGTGCTCCCACAAGGTTTTTAGGTTCGTTTTTCACTCATGCCAAATAACTCAAGCACTAATAGAGTAACAAGTTATGAACAAGGTACTTACAAGATATATGATAGAGCAACTATTCATCATTTCCATGGTGAGAGGCATATGCTTCATTCCATGCATTAGTTGGGAGTTATTATTCAAAAGCAAATATTTTTTTGGTATTTTTTTATTCAACCTAAAATGAAAGCAAAACCAGATCAAGATGTAGCTTGCAATGATACGGTTGGGACTTACCTCGTGGGGTTCTCTCCCCAAGCTTGGCTTGGAACATCGGTGTCAGTGATCTCTGAATTGGCCTTCATCTGTGCCGATACATGTGATGAGGTATATAGGGGAGTGTCCCTAGCCTTGCCAATGCTGCCATGTACCGAATGTGCTTGATCGTCCTTAGGAACAGAGACCGCGAGATGACGCCTGCAAAATGTTAGAACGGCAATACCCGAGGGACTATATGATCAAGTTTAGCATTTGGTTGTTTGGTGTTTGTCGATCTTGCAAGGATTTAACCTCCATACAGTGTGAGTCCTTCTTGTGGGGTAAGTTCAGACCTCCACAAATATGGCTCTGGTAGGAATTTTGACCAATGAGGAACTTTGTTTTTTTTGAAAGCATAAACATCCGAGATTTTCACCATACTAAAAGCAAGAGCAAGAACTCAACCATAGTCGTGATCAAGGGAAAATGAAATTTTTTTGTTGTTTTTATGTTTTTATTCATGCAAGTGATTCAGACATTGCATAGGATTGAGAGAGAAAGGTACTCAAGGAGTGTACAAGTGCATACCTGAATGGAGCAAGCTTCCTCCATGCATCCAGAGTGTTACCCACAAGCGAGTGAGAGGAGGAGAAACTCGGTTAAATCATCATGGCTCGACTGAGCCACTGTGATATTCACCCTGTTGGCCTCCTCTTACGAGCCTCATCAAGCATAAAGGCATGGGAATTTTGGTGGATTTTGTGGGTAGGTGGAGCGATCAAAGGATCATTGATATCACACCACTCCCATGCTACCGTGATTGTGATGAAGTGAAGTGTACGGGCATGTGGAGTGGTGAGAACCATGCTTTTGTGGTGGCTGGGGCAAATTTCGTGGTAGATGGTATAGGTCAGGATCGATCAAGGGTGAAACCCTTAGATGAGCTGACCAAATATGAAGTTTGCGCGAAATTTGGCTCTGGATAGATGGGTGTGAGTGCTGGGTGGAAGGGTATTGCAAGTGGAGTATGTGGCACAGGGTGAAAGGATTTGGATATGAATGGTATACCTGGCCAACTGTACTCCTCTGGTCATGACCCTGCAGGTTAGTGCGCACTTGGATGCAGGGGCAGGTTTGGCCGAACTCAAGAGATCGGCTGAACCGCCCACTGCCCAAAATTTTTCCTATTTGTTCTTTCTTAATTCTAATGCAAGGGTGATGCAAATGCAATGATGGAAATAAAATTTTGGAAAGGGAAATATGCGATACCTACCGGTTTACCTCACGGCGAGAGCTCGTGTTTTATGTCCGTGAGCGGGACTTCTCCTTCCTTCGATTGCTCTTGTCATCGTCTGATTTGAAGAAGATGCTTCAGACGATGCAACTTTTTTCTTTCATTTGTTCACCCAGTGTTGCCTTATGAGCTTGACCATCTTTGGTTTGGGTGGAGATGCTTTGATCTGTTCCAAGTTTATTTGATATTTATTGAAAAGCGTGCGTACCTGGGGTGATTGCTCCATGTTGGCACTCCTTACGGCCTACAGATAAATCCGCAAGCGGACGGATACCGATGTAGCTTTCACCCGGGATATTCGAATTTGACGATTTTTCTGCAGGGGTTAGTCCACACATGCGACCAATGTCTATACAAGTATTGCTATGAAGGTTCATTAATCAAACTTGACACCATGTCTAATTTGATTAAAGCAAGCTAATTAACCTAAGCACCTTGCTTAATTTAAAGAGCTAATGAATGTATTTGTAGCAACACATTCAAATCAGAGCAAACCACAATAGATGAAGGGAGCATGAAAGCATCGAGAGATATTCACATAGAGGTAAGCATATGGAAACTGGTGAACTTTGCTTTGATTAAGGTAAAAAAAAAAACCTTTTCACGTACCTGAGTGTGCCCACCATTGGCATCTGATGATGAAGACTTTTAGAATTGATGCGACGGTGATGGCACTACGCCGACGTGACTCCACGTAGTTGGCTGAATCCTCCCCCGTGTTGATGTTGTTGTGTACGGATACACGGTCGTGGGTGTGGCAAAGGGGATCGGCTCTCAAACATGCCAACTAGTGGGATGCCGCGGAGCTAGCTTGGGTGTAGAAAATATGTTGCAACAATGGGTTCCAAACCAGGCTAGTGTATATGTGGCAATAATGGTTCCAAACCAAGCTAGTGGAGCGACAAAGGAGCGAAGGCGTAGAGTACGTCTCCTCTCTTGCGCAAAGCACAAAGAACGAGCGAGAACTAGCCAGGCTAGGTGTAATTTGGCCACTGGCCTTGAATTAAGGTGTGCAGACATACAAACACCTTGGCCTAAAACCAGTGGTCGTTGTATATATATATTTTTTTCAATGCAAAACGATGATGGGGCGAATGAATGCAAATGCAAGAATGGGGAATATGCAGTGGATTGGAAAAAGAAATTGGGGTGATGGAGTGCATGAATGACGATCTTCCCTCTAGGCTGCACATGACAATATATATGTATATTTTTAATATAAACACATACCTGTGGGAAATTCTTTTTTTTCTTTTCTTCTGAAGATTTTCGGCCGAATCGCAGTTGTCAGGGGCAAAAATTGATAAATCCTGCATGATCGGGCACCCTGGGCTCTCTGCATCCTCCTGTTTGAAACAAACTCAAACAAACAGGGGTAATCCCGCTAATGCTAGCGGTAGATTCAATTAGTAGACACCAATGCCAATTATCAATATCTTTCGCCAATTGCTTCCCCGGCAACGGCGCCAGAAATGCTTGTTGACACTTCTTACGGTCCACTATCAGGATTGCCAATCCTAGTAATGGTGCAAGGAGTGTTCATTGGTATTCTTACGATACAGATATAAACCCGCAAGCGCACGGATACCAATGTAGCATTTCACCCGGGAGTATTCCAGGGTATCGTATTTATTTCCACAGGGAAGCATTGGATAAAGAGTATCGACTATTGACAAGGATGTAACTACTAATTAAAGTACCGGCTAACAAGGCGGGGGTAAAGGATAAGATAGGAGTGATATTCAGTTGACACACACAAGGAGAAGTTCAGGATAGAGATAGATCGTCAATATCCCAGTGACAATTCACCACAAGTATTGAGCAGAAACGAGGAACCAGCTAAGATAAAGAATTAAGAGAGAACTTCTAGAGCCAGACTACAACAACTATAACCAGGACTAGACATTCTACACTTACTCGCAAAATAAATGCAGAACAGATAACTCAAGTAAATGCGGAAGATAAATATATTAAATACTCAGTGTCTTGCATAAAGAAATGCAAAAGATACAAGAGCTTTACCAGAACTCCAGAAGACGACTCCGGAACCCCGAGCGAAGCTCGACTCTGACTCTAACTCCCAACTGGACTAGCCTAACTCCACATCTTGAAAGTGGAGAATTGGAGACGAACTCTACATCTTGAAAGAGAAGAATGGAGACTTGCTCCCAAGTGGTGTGTGTGATACAAGGGGGTATGCCACTGCTTATATAGGTGTCCTAAGGCGGTTTGGAGGTAGGGTAACCGCCACGGCATCCAGAGGCGGCAGGGAGGCGGTTCGGCCGAATTCCTTGGTTCGGCCGAACTGGCCGCTTCGGCCGAACCGTGGATGGCGCCGCCTTTTGCTCCCTACGGCTCAGATGATCTCCTAGAGGCGGTTGGTGCATTGGGGGCGGTTCGGCCGAACTGGGGAGTTCGGCCGAACTGGGCTTTCAGCCCAGAACGCCCCCCGTGCACCGCCTCTTGCTCCTGGACCCCTTGGGCTGGCCTCTGGTGCTTGGGTTTGAGTTGATTCGACCCAGGATGACGTGTCGATGCTTCGGGATGTGTTGGCGGTCGTCCACGTGTCGTGTGTTGTCGTTTGGTTGACGTGGACAGCTCCCGCTGGCCTGTACGACTAAGGGGGCTGTACGGCTAAGGGGGGTAACCGGCCGAACGTGTCGTTCGGCTGAATCGGTCAATTCCGACCCCTATAGCACGTATTTGTCGTAGTTGTACCTGCAAACATGACAGTCACCAAAACTCGTGGAACTTTATTAGAACTAAAACCTAAGTACATGGAATGTTGCATAAAGCCTCATTTATTTCCGAGTATTGGTGGTCGAAATTGGGTTGTAACGACCGCCAACAGCCAGCGGCCCTGATCGCCGGCGGCGATCGCCGGAGGACGGTCGGTCGGGCTAAAGAAGTGGTGCCACACATCGGCTAGGTTCTCGTGGACACGTTCGAGTAGGAGAGGGGTTCGGCATGGCCGGCTAGGTAGGTTCCCAACGCGTGCGGCGGCGACGCAGCCATGGCGATCAGTGGCCAGCGGCGCACGAGACGGCGGAAGGCTTAACGGCGACGGTTTGAGACTTGGCTCAGCTTGGCATTTTCAACAGCTCGCACGGGTGCGCGCGGAGAGGCTGCTCTGGCGCTCGCGAAAGCGACCCGAGCTCTTGGCTCATCCGCGCCGCGGCCATGGCGCCCGCGCGGTCCGGGCATCCCCGGTGCGCGTCGGTGACACGGCGGCCATAGGTTGATACAACGGCGACGGCGGCTTGCGGGGAAGGTAGCAGCGGCGTGACGGGGCCCTGCAAGAACAACAGCCACAGCACGAAGGCTGGGCCCAGAACAGTGTGCACGACGACGGCGGCGGCTCGCGGCGGCGGAGAGGGGGAAAAACAGGGAGCGACGCGGTGGCTCACCGAAGGCAACGTAGACGATCGCAGCAGCTTGGTGAAGGCTCGCAGAAGGCTTGCGATTCGACGGCGCTCCTCGCCTCTTTGCTCCTTGCTCCGGTCCGGCTCCTTCTTCTCCGACGACGACACCACGAGCGGCGGCTCCTCGGCATCGTGGCGCGGCGCTGCGCCCAGCTCCGCCTTCCCTCGCGGCTTCTCCTCAGACTTTCCCTCCTCCTCTTCTCCCTCTTTCCCTCCCGAATTGCAACGGCGGCTAGGAGGAAAACCCCAAAGGGGCGGCGGCTCGAAGGAAGGAAGGTGACCCAGGGGTCGATTTATAGGGCGGAGCCCTAGGGTTTTGAGCAGCGGACGGCTGGGAGGAGCTCGGCATCCGCGCCTGGCCACGTGTCGCGATTACAATGGGCCGCGTGAGGTCGGGCACCAGGATTGGCCGGGTGGCGTCGCTTTTTGGCCGAGCGTGAGGGAGAAGGAAGGGGAGAAGAAGAACAGTGGGGCGTGGGTCCCACACGTCAGCGGCTGAAGGAGGAAGGGGCGCGCGGCTGTTGGTTGCTGGGCCGAGCTGGGCCGGATGTGGAGAGGGTTTGATCGGCTGGCGAGCTTAGGGCGAAGTTTGGGGAGGTAAAGCAGACTTTGGATAACAGATTTGGCCCAAAGGTGTTTAGAGCTAGATTGTTAATTCGGTTAGCTTTCAATTTGAATTCAAATATAATATTTGGATTCAAATTCAAACAAAGAACCAAGAAACCAAAAAGAACCAAATCAAACCTATTCGATCCTTAGCACTTCAAATAAATTTTAAATTTAAATTTAAATTGCCTAGGAATTTGGGAAGCAGAATGAATACATCCTTATATGTTTGTTGGCATGCACAACAATTCACAAAATTTTTTGAAATTCACATTTTTGCATTCAACAAAATTCTACGGAAAATTACGGGATGTTACATCCGATGTCCAAATTTGGTGATTTGGACTCTATGGAAAGCTCATTCAGAGGGCTATCCAACCCAACTGAATTCTTGACCCAAAACACTTTGGATCAAAGCAGAATTGCAAACCAAGATCACACTAAGCCATAACCAACATCTAAACTTGAACCCCTTTGCCAATGTGCCAACTCCATAAGTGTATCATCTTATGTATGAGTGAGTTAGCATTTTCACAAATATTTCTCAAAGGGTTTTTCACTCTCTTCACCACGCCATTCGATCTTAGCAACATCACAATGCTAGATCGCGTAGATTGTCAGAGTGGGCTCTCTCATAGTGCATAGTCCACGGATTGTCCGTGGACGTCAATGCAACTACTAGGAAGTCAGCGCCCATGGCCCACAGGTCAACACTCACCATGGACAGTCCGAGACCTCATCATGGACTGTCCGAGCTATGATCGGACAAGCCGATCGGACACCCGAACGGAATTTCCCACTAATTCTATTTCCTTTTTCAACAACCAAGCCACGGACTGTCCGAGCCCTGATCACGGAAAGTCTGACCCTTCTGACAGAACAGAGTTCCTCAAGATATTCAACAACGCCCTTTCACAAAGTCAGTCACCACTCGATCCTAGCAACATCGTAATGTTAGATCGCTCAAGTGGCACTAGATGACCAACATGCAAACAAGTTTACCCCTCTTCCATTCCACCTTCTCCAATATTGATGCAACACATGCACCAATTTCATCACAAATGATATGATCCACTTCATATCATCATGCGACATATTGGTTCATCGATCTTGACTCCACTTGCTCTTCACCGTTGCAACGGTCCATCGGCGCCAAGTCATTGCTCAAGCATCCCGCCACGCGGTCCAGCGCTTAGCCTCTAACTTGCCCTTCACACTTGCAACCGGTCCATCAAACCAAGTCTTGTCTTGATCTTCTCCACTTAGTCACATGACTCCACGTCATGTCCCATATGCAATGAGCTCCTTCATCACATAATCACCCGTGGACTAATCACCTGTGTATTTCACTTAAACACATATTAGTCCACCTAAGTTGTCACTCAATTACCAAAACCAAACAAGGACCTTCAATCGCCACCCTGCCGCCCGCCCACCATCCGCCCCCTCCGTTCCTCCCCGCTCTTCCTAACCCGGTGGCTCTCGCCGCCGGTCACCGGCCCACCGCCCGTCCGTCCCCGCCCGGCCGGCGGCGCTCCCGCACCGCCTCGCCTCCGCCGCCGGACCTTCCCTCCGCCCCCACCTCCTTCTTCTCTATGTTCGGCGGCCATTGGAACTCAGTGTCGACGAATTATGTCGAGCACGTCTAACCGGGGATACCCCGAGGAGTAGATTTGCGAGGGTCTCGCCGAGTTCTAGGAACGATGGTGCACGAACAACACAATTTAGACAGGTTCGGGCCGCGAATAGCGTAATACCCTACGTCCTGTATGGTTGATTGTATTTCGTATATCTTTTGGAGGGGTCCCTGCTCCGCCTTATATAGTCTGGGGAGCAGAGTTACAAGTCGGTTACAACATCCTAGTCGTATACAACCTGGAGTACTACAACAGAATACTTTGGGGAGTCTCCTACCAGCATACGACTAGTTTATCTAATCAACTACGCCGTCTTGTACCATAGCCGACTAGTTTAAAGTAGTCGGATCAAACATTCCTTATCGAGTAGTTTAATCCTTGGATGAGTGGTCCTAGGGATCCTGGTCCCACAATATCCATGCTCTAAAAACGAGAGGCACCCACGTATATCGCCCACTTGCGGTTGGATCTCGCGAAAGCAGCGTGGCCGCCGGATCCTGCAGATACTGACCGGCCGTCCGGCCCTGTACCTTTTACATGTTTCATATGTGCTGGCGGCCCGAGCCCTTGGGTCTTCAGATAGCCGTACGTGTACAGGAATTTGCCCTTCACGTCGCCAGAGGGGGCAAGGACATGGCGCGGCCGGTATTCACGTGGCCAGCGCGTGCGTCCGTAGCGCGCACGTAGCCCATCCGAACGAATCCTGCTCGAATGGGCGGCGAAGGAAAGGAACCAGTTCTGTTCTAGCTGGGGTTGCCGATTGGCCTGCATGCGATCGAATCAAATGCCCTCGCTCCAAGGCAAAATTTGCCCCAAGACACTGTTAAAACCTGGCATTTGCTGTGAACCACTAAAAAAACATGTTACTGCTGGAGGACACTAATAAACCATGTACATTTGCCACAAGACACTGGAAGCAATATTCAATCCGATTAAATTGGAGGGCAATCCAAAATGACAGATTTACCCCTGCTTCCTTATCTCTTCCTCCCGTCAGCCACCCAAGCCTCCAGAAACAAATTGCACGAGCCTCCCCTCGCGACCTGCAGGCAGCGGCGCCAGTTCCTCCGGGCGTCCGGCCTCCCCGGCGCCGCGCCCGGCAGGGACCACTCCTCGACGGCAGCTACATCCGACAGACCCACGCGAAGGCCCCTCCTCTCCTCTCCTCTCCCGTTGCGTTGGGGAGGCTCGTGCAGCGAACCCCCGCGGCCTCGACGGTAATCCCTGGCGGCCAACTCCGGTGGCCTCAACGGCGACCTCCAGTGGTCTCGGATGCACGATGGAGCCTCCACGATACGTCTTCTCTCACTGTTCCCTAGGGTTAGTACTAACTTCGGGCAAATTAGGCTCGGTTTTGTGCAATTAGGCTCACTATTGCGAAGTAAATCGAACCATGTGTAGATTTTCTGGTGATTTGTGCCATTGTGTGTGTAGGAATTGGATCCCAGTTCATCCTACAGGCTTGCTTTTAATTTAGGAGCTTATGTTAAAATTATTGATGATGGCAGTCGGGAGTGTTGTGAAGCTTGTAACATTGCTATGGTCTTAGACAGGGATTGCACAAATTGGAATGATTTGCTACTTGACATTGGCACAGACATGCTCTTCTCCTTAAATCGTGTCTTCTCCTTAAATCTGCAATTTCACATGCTCTTTTGTGCATTCAGTATGTCATATGTTCTTCTATTTTGCTGTGCTTATAGCCAAATGTGGCTGAAACCATGTTGAACGATGGTCGTGTAGGGTCTGTTTAAAGGGCAGGGGTATTCTTGTCCAGAATGATGTGTTTTGTACCTGTTTGAGATGGATACGTTATTATATGAGTTATAATGGCTTCCAGCAAATGTCCCTAGAATTGTAATGGTTCCTAGCAGCGACACAGAATTTTAGTGGCTCACAGCAAATGACAG
>OAMR01000375.1:287414-320799 GCA_900205405.1 Echinochloa crus-galli | reverse complement strand
CGCTTGTGTTCCAGCATAAAGGCGTTGTCCACCAGTTCCTGAAAGTTGGGGAACTTGTTGCACATCAGCTGGTACTGTAGAGCATCCTGCAGGCCATCACGAAACCTGGTCTGCTTCTTCTTGTCGGTGTCCACGTCCTCGGGAGCGTAACGGGCCAACTCGATGAACTTGTCATGGTAAGCGGTGACACTCATCCCTTCCTGCTTCAGCGCAAGGAACTCCTTCTTCAAAGTCATCAAAGCTTCCGGCACATGGTGAGAGCGGAAGCTGTCACGAAACTCCTGCCAGGTGATCTGAGCACGGTTGGGGTGGGCATACTGGTATGAATCCCACCAATCCAATGCTGGTCCCTGAAGCTGTCCTCCTGCGTACAACACCTTCTCCCGGTCGTTGCACTGCGCGATGTCGAGCTTTCTGTCCACCGCTTTGAGCCAATCATCTGCCTGCAGAGGGTCGCTGGCCTTGGTGAAGGTAGGAGGGCGTCCCTTCAGAAATTCGCCCCTCTTGTCTCTAGGCGGCACATGAGGCTGGTGAGGCGGGTTCTACTGTTGTTGCTGCAGCAGGGCTATGGTCTAGGCCATCTGCTGCGTCAGCTGGAGCTGCATCTGCATCATCTGCTCCATGGTGGGTGGCGGTGGTGTAGGCGGTGGGTTCGGGTTCGGGTTCTGGTTGCTTCCACGGCACCAGCGTTCCTCCTTGTGTTCACCATCTATCATCAGAAAGTAATTCAAATCAGAATTCCATTGAACATAACCGTGTGGCTGGGTGGTTTGGATAGATAGGTCCATCAAACCAAGTCTTGTCTTGATCTTCTCCACTTAGTCACATGACTCCATGTCATGTCCCATATGCAATGAGCTACTTCATCACATAATTACCTGTGGACTAATCACCTGTGTATTTTACTTAAACACATGTTAGTCTACCTAAGTTGTCACTCAATTACCAAAACCAAACTAGGACCTTCAAGAGCGGCGCCTGCAGGCGTCGTCGTCCAGGCTTTTGCCCTAACCTCAACCATCCTATCCCCGCATGTGAAATCGGTGCACGGCCGCGCTGGCTAGCAGCAGAGCCACCCACCGACTAGCGAAATTGTTCCCTAACGGCATAGGAGCATGGAGGATTGGAAGGCTGAGAACCTGATGTACAAGAAGACCATCAGCATCACCATGGCGCGAAGACTTCACCACCGCTGGCCCCAACACCACCGGCCTCATCACCGCCGGCCTCACCACCACTAGCCTCACCACCAAGGCGCACAGGCCTAACCATTGCCGTGCCCGCACTCCCTCACGCGGTCGCCACTGCCATGTGCCCCCGCAGACCGACCACTGCTGCTGCGCGCCACTGCAGGCCTGCCGCCGCCGACTCCAGACGCGCCGACCACAGCCCCATCGCCGTGCCGCACCTACCTCAAGCGCTCCAGCACCCCCGCGCCGCACCTCCTCCTCCCACGCGGCCCGCACCGAAGCAGCACCTCCGCCGGCCTCCTCCACATGCTTGCACCGTAGATCCAGCCAACCACGCCTCACACCGCCGGATCCAGCCCCGAGGACGCCGGATACGGCCGCTAGCCGTCGACGGCCGCACCTCAGCCACCGGTCCGCCATCGCTGCTCGTAGCCAGGCTCCTCCATGCGTGGCCTCCGGACAACCGACCAAAGCGAGAGCTGCCCCACCGCCGCCATCCTAGCAGGCCGGTGGGCTTCCGCTGCCCTGCTCAAGTGGCGGCGAGGAGAGGGTGGGGGTAGGGAGGAGGGCAGCGGCAGAGAGTCGGGGGCACCGCCCGTGTTGCTCGGGAGGAGAGTGATGCGAGAACCTTATTAGTATATACTAAAGAGAATGTATGTAAAATGGGCCTTATAGTTTCGGGGGCCCAGGGCGGACGTCCCGGATGATAACACTACAGGGCCGGTCCTGTAAGTGTATCGTTTTTTTCTTGAGTATATAGGAGATTAGTGTATCATTGTATTAAGTAGAGAAAAGTTTGATTACAAGCACGTAAGCGTGCACACACACAAAACGAATTACTCACAAAATAAACGACCTAATTTTCTCGCCCCAGCCGCCACCGAAAGGTAGACCTCTTGTTGAATTCTCGAAACCAAGATCATGGTGGTCGCCACATTGTTCTCAAGGGGCCAGCTATTCCTTTCCTTCCAAAGGTGCCTCTTTGGCTCTTTCACTACTAGAGAAACCATCATCACAAACGGCACCATCACAAACGGTTTTTGAAGAACCGTTTGTGATGGGGGCCATCACAAACGGTTCTTCAAAAACCGTTTGTGATGGCCTCACATCACAAACGGTTCGTAACACGAACCCTTTGTGATGTGTATGGTACATTCAAACCTTATTTTGCAATAGTAAATGACTTCAAATCAAAAAGTGTTGAACTACAAAGTTGTATGGCTTCTCAAGATGTACAACTTTCACTTTGGTCATTTCTTCATTTGACAAATTTATATGAATATTGTTCATAAAATCCATCTCTCTCATAGAGTTATAGTTTCTAAAACTATAAGAGGAGACTTATAAGATTTGTGAACAATGTTACTCTCACTACATCGTATGGAAAAACGGTCAACATAAAAGTTGTAGATCTTCAGAAGTCATGAAACTTTGTAGTTGACAACTTTTTAATTTGAAATTGTGTAACTAACGAAAAGTAAGTTTGTATTCAAAATTTGAAATTTGAGTTTTTCCAAACGACCTCGGATGAAAAAACGGTCAACATGAAAATTTGATCAGGCATCTGAGGGCCCATTGCTTCAAACTTTGTAGTTGAGAACTTTGTCATTTGAAGTCATATAGTTGCTAGATCTAAGTTTGAATATTCTCAAATTTGAAATTCAAATTTCGTAAACGGCCTCGGATGAAAAAACGGTCAACATGAAAGTTGTAGTTTTCGAAAAGTTAGGAAACTTTGTAGTTCAACAGATTTTGATTTGAAGTCGTTTAGGGCCTCAAACAAGCAATTTAAACTCGGTCTGGTATAATATGATAGGGACCAAAACCATATCTAGACACAGGTGACGGACAGGTGCAGTGGTAGAGGAGGCTACGCGCGAGGGAGAGGTCGCGGGTTCGAACCCGGCCGGCCGTGGAGCGCCGCGCGATTTATGTGCGAAAAACTGGCGCGACTCGCGCGAAAAAATGGCCTCCCCAAATGAAAATAATTTTTTTTCCTATTGTTTTTGTATTTTTTGGGGTTTATTTCGGACGTAGGAAATCACAAACGGTTGGGACTACCAACCGAGCATCACAAACGGAAGATCACAAAACCGTTTGTGATGGCCTTTGGGAACCGTTTGTGATGTGTATATCTGGAGTAGTGTTTGCTCTTCGGTTGTACCTTGAGGTTGCTGCGAAAGTGCCGGTGACATATTATAATAATTTAACTTTAAACATATTTATTCATATGTTTTGTGTCTAACCCGATCTTGGTGTCAAATTCAATTGCCAAAGCAACAAGATAGCATTTCGTTGACCTTTGATCATGACTCCTCGATTTAAGTTGAACGTACAGAGTATAGGTTATTCAGAGCGTCTCTAGTGGGGTGGAGATGTCGCAAGTTGGCATGGAGGAGAGAGGCAATCCATATACGCATATGTATATTTTTGGGAAGTGTGGCTAGGAGAGAGTGCCACCGGGACTGTGCAAGATAAGCTACGAGTACTGCTTGTTTTAAATTATAGTTCATTTGGTTTTTTTACTCTAAATTTGATTGCTTGTCTTGTTTAAAATTTTATGCAAATTATGATCAACGGAGCTCTCCGCAAACTACCATTTTTATTTTATCCAACACACATAAACATAGAGTGCTATTTATGTATTTTCAACAATTGAAGCCGGCTAAACCAAGTTAGTTACATCAGATTTTTCTAAGAAAAACTATCGATCGTTTGGTCTTTTGGAGGACAGGGATAATAAATTCATTATGCCACGCTACTGACCATGCCAGCAACTTGCCAAGAAAAGACAACCGCTGTGTTTAGTTAGAAAAAGAGTAGCGCATTATAGCACTTTTCGTTTGTTTGTGGTAAACATTGTCCTACCATGACCTAACTAGGCTCAAAAGATTCGTCTCGCCGTATACATCAAAACTATGGAATTAGTTTTTTTATTTACCCACGTTTAGTGTTCAATGCATGAAGAGAGAGATTTGATGTGATAGATGGACAGTGAAGTTTGGAGAGAGAATTTTTGAAAAAGTTGGGGAACTAAACACAGCCAACAATCGCCCTGTTCGTTTGGCTGGTGGCTGGTGGCTGGCGCTGGTTTTTGCTGAGAGAAAAACACTGCTGGCTGGTTGGTGGCTGGTGGCTGGCGCTGGTTTTCGCTGAGAGAAAAACACTGTTGGCTCGCTGGAGACAATCCAAACGAACAGGGCGAATGCTCTCGTTTCGTTTGGGTGCACCATCTGATCCAATGCTTCAAATGCCGCGATCTTGGTGACATTTGCACGGAAGACAAACACCAACCTAGGCCGTGTTTAGATGTTGGTTTTGGGTGGGTGAATTTAGGAGTATGATGTCACATCGTAATCATTGCGCCACTGTAGCATTTCGTTTGTATGAGTGAAAAAATTTTCAAAAATTTATTAATTAGGCTCAAAATGTTCGTCTCGCAGAGTACAACAAAACTGTGTAATTAGTTTTTGATTTTATCTACATTTAGTACTCTATGCATGTTATGATATTTTGATGTGATGAGAATCTTCTTTTTACATAGTAAATTTGGAGGCCCTAGTCTCCGGGATCCAGTTGGCTGAGCTTAACCAAATGCCGAAATGCGTACGGAAACATCAGTGCACATGTCGCTGCCCCAACGGCCCAACCGTATGTTTATATCGGAGGAATCTGTTCGAGAAGATGACGCCTCATCATCTTGTAAGGAATAACTATATTCCCCGAATTCCTCGTATACATACTCGCGTCCTAAAATATAAGGTTCTGAAGTATTTAAACTCAAAAAATAACAGGAAAGACAAATGACCTCTATACCCCTCATTTTACACTACCTACCAACTCTCCACCTACCCACCAACCCCAAATAATTTTATCCTATTCCTTCAGAATCTTATATTTTGGTACAAAATTTGAACCTTCCAGGTTCTTATATAATGGGACGGAGGGAGTACGACGGTTACATAATTTGGCTGACGGGTCCACGTCAATAGAAAATTTTCTTGACGTCTTTGCTGGTGGAATTTATATGTTAAGGATATTCTAGTTTCTGATAGTGACGTGTCAAACTATTTATTTTGGCTCTCGCGGTTTGGAGCCAACTAAACCACTCCTTGATTGGCGAAGCCCGCAACACCTGTGTACGCTATACCTAATGAAATAACCTGGCAGTGTCTTTTAGTGCTTTAAAAGTTAAAATAATTCAGCTACTATAGTTTTGGTACTATTCCTCTTTTTGTAAGGCATGCGCACAACCCAAACAAGCACTTTACTTTTTAACCAACACTTTATTGATTATATATATAAACTCGCCATATCATTGGATTCATATTTGAAACACTTTATTATGATGTTAGTCTTGTAGTCATAATAGAGTTATAAAACTAAAGGTAGTAATAGTCAAAATGTGGTGTTGGAGATTGCGCTAGATCAATCGTCTAGTACCATCTATGGGTATTGTCCATATGTAAGACAAATATGCAAGGGCAATCTCAATCCTCCACCGTAGTTAGTTGCTGCATTAAATATGATGTCTTGTGAGAAACGTAGAGAGTTAATGTGGAAAAAGAAAAAAAAAAGGAAATCGTTTCTCATATAAGAAACCGCCCCTAGATATCATGAGAAAAAGAGAGAGAAGAGAGAAGTGATTGGACGAGAATTTACTTTGAAAAACAATCCAATGGAGATATAGGCCCGTTTGTTTCAATTATGGCCGATTTCGAGGCTTGATTTTGAGAAATCCAAAAGTCAAATGACTCACATAATTAAGAATTCATAATCCAACTAGATTCTCAATTATAGATTCTAAGAGTTGTCTGACTTTTTTATTCTCCAAAATCGAGCATTCAAAATCAGACAGAAGTAAAACAAACAACAGGACCATAATTTCTACTGGTACCACATATATCTTACCAAAAAATATATTCCGAAGAATTGCAAAGGGGGGGAATAGCCACGTTTATAGTCAGCAAAAATGTGATGGCAAATTAATTTCCAATGGTAGATGAATTTAAACATATACGGACGACGCAGTAGCTCTCGATCGTTTGGTTAATGGTTAAAGAATGAATGGTCACACAGAAGCTATACTAGTTTACTAATCTGCATTGGATGCTGATTGGCTCACTGCTCATGGGATTTCGATCTCCACGCTGCTGGATGGTTGTGATCGCAGCGAAACCACATGGTACTCCGACATAGTTTTGCAAGATTTCACGTGCATGCCGCTGGATGCACGTCAAGGATCACATGCATGGTTGTCTAGCTTTCCCTTTTCCTAATGTGACTCAAAGCTGCTAGTCAAACAAGAATGCAAAGAGTTCATAGCCGTTGTTTCCGTTTCAAGGAGGGTTTAAATTAACTTTGCATCATATCGTAATGTTTCAAAGAGTCAATGGTATATATATAGTTTTCTTCTCAAAAGAGAAAATATACAGTCTCAAAGTTTGATAAGAAGTGCTCCCACAAAACCATTTAGCACTTCATTTCACTTAATTTATGTATATTTTTGACAAATTTAGAATCTTCATCTTGATATGCAAAAACGACCAACACGTTTGCTAGATGACATATGTAGGTAACCTAGTTAACACATCTCTTAATCTTGTTTGGATCCTAGGGACAGTCCCTCAAATAAGTGATAATTAGGAGTATTAAACATAATCTAATTATAAAACTAATTTCATAAGCCATATACATGTCTACTCCGCGAGACGAACCTAACAAGCCTAATTAACCTATAATTAGTTCATAAGTATCACATGATTACTGTAGCATTATATTGTCTAATTATGGACTAATTAGGTTTAATAGAACCATATCGTAAATTAGTCCTCGCTTATGTAATATATTTTTTAATTAATCTATATTTAATACTTCTAATTAGTTTACTTAGATTCGATGTGACGGGACTTCAGTCCCCAGAACCAAACACATGGCAATCATCTCTTGGCCGGTGCCGTGGTACTGTGGAGATGTGAGGGTACGAGTGTCTACCAATTAGGATTCATATCGTGGTGCCCATGATCTGCACACACATGTAGTGATTTTATTTACAACAGTGTAGTGATAAATGCATATTGACATGTATGTGTGTGACCTTGTAATTTAAAGAATGCATGCATCAAGCTAGAGGAACCGTACCCTTCCATCATGGACCGTGATTTGTGCCTTTCCTTACGTTTCTTTCCTTTTGAAGTACGTCAGACATCAATGCAAATATGGTGCTCTCTGAGAGATTTACGCTGCTATTGTACAAACTTAATTAAAGGGGACGAGTGTATAATATGTACTTTGCAACATATAACTTGTATGAAGTATCATGTGTGCCCAGTACATAATAAACGAAAAGTGGTAGTGAAATTGCATGTGTAAACAATACACGCACTAATAATCTCCCTTTTAACTTTTTTATTTGCCTATATTTTGTCGATTCAATCTCAATTATAAACAAGAAAATTCTGGCTAGCAACGCAAATACAATCTTTCCAAGCATCTTTTCAGTTGCATATATAGGCCGCCCTCAAGATAGTATCTTTTCAATTGCATATATTTTAGAAAAGGGAATATATTTTAATATTCGAGCCTCTACATCAAATAATGTATGTAGTTAAATAAAAACCAAAACTAGATCCCATGTCTGGGAAAAGAACAATCTGATGGAGCAAAAGAACTGAAGAAACCGCATGCATTTAGCTGATGGAGCACTGAGAGCGAGAGCTGGATTTAAGAAATCTGCAGCTTGATGGGCATCATCGACACGCACCCGCACGCGTCAGGCCCTGATACGACAGAAGTGGCAAGCCGTGTGGATTTGTTTATTTCCAGTGAGGAGTACTGACCAACACAATTAGGACGAGGTAGCTAAAGACGAAAGCAAAACGAGGAAGGGACCTGTACTTGTATATATGCGTTTTCCCAGCTTGTCCTAGAATATACTTTCTTAGGGAACCACAGGCATCTCAAGGCCGCAACCATTCTCAAAAGGGGATTGGACAGCTTGCTACAAGGAGGATCAGAGAGAGAGAGAGAGAGAGAGAGAGAGTTTCAGAGAGGGGGTATAGGTCTCACCTGTTTCTCTCTCTAGATCTGTGCTGTGGGGGAGGAGTGGAGGAGATGGGGAGAGGGAAGATAGAGATCAAGAGGATCGACAACGCGACGAGCCGGCAGGTGACGTTCTCGAAGCGCCGGAGCGGGCTGTTCAAGAAGGCCAAGGAGCTCGCCATCCTTTGCGATGCCGAGGTCGGCCTCGTCGTCTTCTCCAGCACCGGCCGCCTCTATGACTTCGCCAGCACCAGGTTTGACGCGGCTTCTCTCCTTTGCTAGCTCGCTGACTTTTTGCTAGATCTGCTGACTACGACGGCGACAGATGAAACGCAATCAAGCAAGTAGCACAGAGCTCAGATACCTCGTACCAAAAGTACCAACTTGGCTGGGGTATGTTAAATTACTAGAATAACCTCTTGGAAAGTAAAGATGGAAGCATGCAGTTTGTGCAGGCACTGTTTTATTTGTTGCGATGCTCCTGCTTTGCAAGCTTTCAATTCGGTTAAGTTTTGTTTACACGCTACTGTTGAGTACTGATCCGATCCAATTAATGGTAGAAACATTGTACGTGGGGTTGCTCATATTTTGACCACACACACAATTGAGTAGTTGCAACTATGCAATCAATTCATCTTTTTTTTGGCATAAAATTAACATCAAAGACTCCGGAAGGAATCATGCATGATGTACTCGAAATTTTGGATGTGTGCGCATGTGCCAGGCCAACTACTGTTCATCTTGTTGCAAGGAATTTGTCCTTTTTTCCTTGAAGTATTTGATCATGAATGATTTCCTTTGTTTCTCCTTTTCCTTTTGTTTTACAATTTGTGCGATTTTCAGCTTTTGCTAATACTAAAGTAGAGAATGATGAGTAGTTTGAACTCTAGTTTAATTACATAGGTAGAGTAAAATGAGAACAATATGTATATTTCTTTGTTTTCTGAATTGCTATGCTATACATATGTTGATTCTCAGTGCCAAAGTGATTGAATTGTTGCACCCAAGATATGACTTGGCTGTCAGTGCAATCACTCGTACAATTGATAGTGTGCTAACTAACAAACCAACATGAAGAAAAATATCAAGAGAAGCTTTCATAAGTTATTATGCCTATAATAGCATTAAGTTAAAATTATTCATGCTTTTGAGCAATAGAAGTTAGCATTTTTGACAAATAATACATACTATTGGCAATATAATATTTTTTTCTTGTTTCTTCTATAGCATTGTAGTTCCGATCTAAAATTTAACAGTCAAATTTTATTGGAATTTTTAACATTTAAAACTCAGTGCAAATTTTCAAAAGGTGTTCATTTGGTTAGGACAAGACTTTGACCAAGAATTAGTCTATAAATATTTCATTTATGTGATCCAAAAGTATACTCTTAGGTAAATAATTTTTTAATATAAATCTAGTGATATCAAATTTATCACAAAAACTATGTGTTAATAGAGTAATTGTTGGCAAAGCCTTGTCCTAGTGAACAAAGTGTAATCTCTTCATCTTGCTCATGCTTTAAACCTGAAAACCTATTTTGAGGGGAGGGGGCTATTAAAAAAGTATATGGTGATAAAATCATGTTAAAAAATTCTATGTTTTTCATGATGAAAATTTGTGTATGTATAAGTAGTTGTACAAACATGGCCTTCTCCCTCAATTTCACAAAAATACAGAAGATAGCTGGCTGGTTGGTGGCTGGTAGTGAGGCAAAAGAGGATAACCATCAGACTATGAGTGCTGCTGCTGAGGCTAAGGTATTCCATGAATGCAATACATATTATATAATAGGTCTTATATCAGGCAGTGGTGATACCTTTATGCATGGAATGAGATGGTCATGAGTCAACAAACAATCTAACCATCAGTATTCCTTCAGCTTTAAAACGGTATGTTTAACCTATCAAAGCATGTTTTGCTAATTAACCGTTATTGAGACCAATAGTTGTTGTCACAAGGGTATGCTCTACATGTCAGTTGTTTATTAGCTCAATTTTTTTCAGTAATGCTTCCTCTAGGACGTCTGATAGCATTCGGTCCTTTTCCTATTTTTTTTCTACACACGGCCGCCACCTCCCTATTCAACTCCCGCATTGTTGTTTCCAAAAAAACTCCCGCAACGCCGCTGCCTATCCACTCACGCACCACCGCTGCCGCTTTCTTCTCGCTCCGCCCCGCTCCTCCACGTGCCGCTGCCCCACTCCTCCATGTTGCACCGCCCTGCTCGGCTGCTCCTCCATGCGCCACCGCCGCCTTGTTCCTCCGCATGCCGCCGCCGCTCCCCTGCTTGCTCCTCCGTGCGCTGACGCTGTCATCGCCCCGTGCCTTCTTTCACGACATGTCGCCGCCACTTCACCGTTCCCTTCCTGCCACCCCCCCCCTTCTCCGATGTGACCACCCGGGTGGAATTTTGGATGTTGCAACAAGCGATTTATGATATTATAATTTAGTTTTTTTGTTGTTGCATTGCGGATGTTGCATATATTTCGCAAATTATGATGTTGCCATCGTGATTTTTGTGATGTTACCTTGTGATTTTGTGATGTTGCATGAGATATCTTGGATGTTTCAATGGCTGGATTTCAAAGTCATGTTCTTCCTAGAGAAAAAAGGGGGATTCGAGTCGGTTGTTGCATGAAACATCACCATTTGTTGCAGCGGGATTTGTTTTTATATGAGAATGAGATCTGCCTGTTAGTTTTTTATATTTGATGTTATAAAAGATAATTTTTGATGTCGCAACTTCTTATTCTTCATGTTGCAACAGACTGTTCGATGGAAAATTTTCCATCGGACGTCCGGGCACTAGTAGGACCGATTTTTTTTTAACTTTGAAGGTTTAATGAAAATGAAAACAAAGAAAATAAATACAAAAGCACAAATTTGCAAATTGCTCTAAGTTATTAAGGACGATAAATGTTATGATTCTTTCGTTCCTTTGTTAATTTTAGCATCTTTCTTATTTGGATCAAAGGTAGCACACTCGATTAGTCTTTCCCTCAATCTCTTAGGTCCATTTGGAGCGTAAATATTTCACAGGAAGGGCGTAAGAAAAATAATTACACTCACGTCCAAGGAGGCCTTTGCTAGTGTGCGAGCTCATGAGCACTACATTTTGCTTTCTTTACATGATTAAGTATTATATGAGGGAGAGCTTCAGGGAACTACTCAAGTTAGGATGGTACAGTGGCTACAATTTGCCACACTACAAGTTATGCTTGCTCACAACATTTTAGGCTAATGTTTAGTTTTCAAGCCGGATTTGTAGCTTGCCACACCTTTTATATATCTGTCATAGACTCATCTGTTTTTTTTTTCAAGCTTTACCCAAGGTGCGATAAACAAATTATTGGCCACACCTTAGACAAAATTTTGTAAGGAAGGTAATGTATGGATGCCCTCCGATCAATCCCCAGCTAGGTTACAGCAACAATCAAGAACTGCGTACTAAATTTATGGCTGACCCAGCTTAGCATGGCAACCTTATGTTACAATCCAGATAAGCAGTGTTTCCGTTTTTGCAATCCTGCCTTGTCTTGTCGCATGCACAACAAGCTTGCCTAATCTCTCGAGGCAATGGTCACAATAGTTATTGCTTCTGTACCATCATAAGTTATTTCTGTGACTAATTCTAACAAAGAAACATGTTTTTTTTGTCAACCAGCATGAAATCTGTGATCGAAAGGTACAGTGAGGCAAAAGAGGATAACCATCAGACTATGAGTGCTGCTGCTGAGGCTAAGGTATTCCATGAATGCAATACATATTATATAATAGGTCTTATATCAGGCAGTGGTGATACCTTTATGCATGGAAGGACAAGATCTAATTTGGCCAATACTTTTCTTTCCTTTTTTCTTCGTGACAGTTAGCATCAGACACTGCCTTGTTTCCTCTAAAGATTGCAGTGGAAATCGGCACACGAAAACAGGGCAATCACTTGAATGCTAAATTTTTTGAGCTGGTATTCTAAAACTCACAAGAAAAAGGGTCCATAAATCCAAACAAAATGCTAACCAACTTAGCCCGTGGGGCCAAATCTTTCATGTTGCCCACTGAGCATTACTGTGTCCAGATCGTGATGTCACAGATCTTTCCGGTTAACCAGAATCTAGCAATACAGAACCGTTCTGTCTGGAAAACAAAATGTTTGCCCTGTGCGGGACTCGGGATAAGTGCAACCTCGTTGCAGGCCCAAAGGCTGGACAGGATGTGCTTGAGGGTAGGGTCCAGTAGCTCTCATACCAAAATCTTCACCCGCATCTATTTGAAAGACCAAAAGTATTAAATCAGACCATACCAAAAGGGGTGGGGAATAATCATATCATGGGACGTATCACCAGACACCAGTGCTCCAACGCCCTGTTTGTTTGGCTGGTGGCCGGTGCTGGTTTTTGCAGAGAGATAAACACTGCTGGTTGGTTGGTGGCTGGTGCTGGTTTCTGCTGAGAGAAAACACCGTTGACTGGCTGGAAACCATCCAGACGAACAGGGCGAAAGGTATCAAAACAGGCCATACTAAAATGGGTGGTGATATCATGGGATGTATCACCATTCACCAGTGTTTTCAAATTACTCGATCATCAAGAAATCAGTCCTAGACCCTAATCAATTACATTGGCTAGTGGACCGATCAGTCTGACTAATCATTGACCACGACCGTACCTAGTTGAGCAACTGGCTAGTATATATATACTAACACACACAATAGCTCACTTTCTGTGAAGTGGATATACTAATACATCCTTTGCAAGATGTTAATCCTCTGAATACAGGGGTTATCTGGATTTGAGTTTGGAATAGCTAACCCAGTGGGCAATAGGCTCCCAAGTTCTGTACTAACCGCAACTGGTTTGCTAGTCGGTGCCCAAATGATTAACTCGGTTTTATAATTACACAGCATGGTATCACCATAGCTTATGGCATCCAAAAAAAATATACATGTATCAGTCAAAAGTAAAGCAACAATAATTCGTCTTAAGATAAAAACAGGTCTATCGTCACTCAAAATTATAATTATATTTTAAAACTACTTTTGATGAGCAATCTAGACGTACCATTATGGCCTTCGCAAATCAATTGAAATGAAATATTTAAAAAGATCTTGATGGTTAAAATGTGTTAAATACAGGCAACCCAATACGACACTTTTTTGTGACCGAATGGTAACCTTACACCAGAAGTCAGCACCTACACGTGCATGTTAAAACAACAACACAGTGCAACTAGAGCAAGATTTGCACACCAGCTTCCTTTTTTTTGACCAGCAAACACACCAGCTTCCTTGGTTATGCTGCTCAAGGCCACCTTGCATAACTGACAGAAAACAGGGCGCTGGCTTTCATCATTGCTACAAGCAGCATAAAAATGCTAAGCAATAGTACTGGTGCTTCAAGGAAGGGCGTGGCATTAGGCCTTTAAATTGATACGTAGAGCAAGTTAAACCAAACATGAGCCTTTTCTACTGTAGCTGAATAAGCAAGCTGTACTATACAGCTCCCAATTGTGCATGAACAATCTAAAGCCAGAAAACAAAGGAAAAATCAAAAGTCAGCAAGTATTTATTACAAATCTACATGTCAAGACTTCCAATGCTGGCTGCAACAGACTACAACATGTATGTAACATCCAGGTCCAGAATTTTGGTCACAATTCCTTAGATCTACATGCATTTTCTGCTGATACAAAATGTTAACATATTAATTGGACCAAACTGAGTCTGAAACACAAACCATGATCAACTTTTGATTGAATATCACACCAATCAGAATATATTCTGGCTCCATTTTTAGCAGTTAGACACCTCTTAATATGCTAACCAGACAAAACCAGAGCACAGGTCTTAACTGAATGTTGCCTTGATCAGAATATTTTCTGGCCGCCAATATATGCTTACAGTTAACTTATCTACAAACCTGATGGCAACAAATGTTATCCAACTATATTTGGAGACAGATGAAAAAGATAGAAGTAATCCGATGCTTGTTCAACATGGCAGATTAAAAATTGATGAACAAACAATAAATGGATGTTTTTTCTTGAACATGAAGGAGAGCTGTGTATCATTATATTAAAAAGAAGAAAGTATCTGGGTGCTTCTTCAACAACAGCTTGAAGTTATATTTGTCTTTTGAGAAATAATGTGCCATGGTATAAAATTAATTAGCAAGAATAACATCCCTTGCCTTAATCAATTCATAAGTCATTAATGATCTGAAATGGTTTATAAACACTCTAATATAGGAATAGAACCATAATTAGGTCTGTCATATATCGCGATCTATATGGTAGCTGATCCTAATCACTGCAACCACTAGTGCAGTAGAGATTATCTACAAACGGCATTTTTTAAAAATTGATCAGAAATCTTTATGCAATTGTCAAACTGCCATTTGAAGGCATAACTGAAGGTCCTCTTTGTGACATTCTGAAGAAAATCTAACATGGATGTTGTTTCAGTTGCATTAAACAGCACACCAGAGGCAACTTACTAATTTGTCTACACCCATGAGAACATAAAAACCGCATACATTGCTGACTACTTGAACAATTCTAGAAGGTTTTTTTTTATACTAGAAGGGGTTTTATTCCTGACTTAAGTAATATAAAACTCCAAGGAAAAAAAACTAGTGACACAGCCCCAATAGAAGAACTATACACAAAAAAGTTTTCATATCAACTGACTGATGGTATCAATCGAAGTTTCTTATTTATTATTCTTTTTACGCAAAGTTCCACTTAGACCAAACCTGCAAGGGTATGTTATATTTACAACTTTCATACGTGTAAGACACCAAAACTGCACTAGGAATTAATAGCTAAATGATCAATAAGTTAACAAGTTCAATATTCATTATTCAATATCACTATATATTTTAGTTGCAGCATGGACTGCTGAACAGAGTAGGAAAAACAGATGCGTTAAAGTTATTGTGGTTTAGCTACCATGTGGACTGCCTGCCTTTAGGTACGATAGTAGCTAAACACAGGTTTTCTAAAAGGCAGATCTTTTGTAAATTGTAGCTTTGCAGGCCTGTAAGGCAACTTATTACAGCACCATCTAGTGTGAGTGTAGATCAAGCCATAAGCACTTGAAATTTGATAGGCATGTTCTGCCTTTTGACTCTGATCTAGGGAACTTAAGCAAAACAGCAGGCACCATGAAGTCATGAACATCAAGCTAACTGTAAATGATGCAGATGGAATATAATGAAGAGCCGCTATGAAGCATCATCTGTTATATCCATAAACTCAGTTGACCTAATATATTACAAATTACAAAACTGAGAAATATTTCATATTCCAGTAAAGATTCATCGTCCAGAACTTGTGTTGGACACCCATGTTATTGGCTGAGTTCCTGATCGTCTCAGTCAATATGGTTCTAAACCGGCCAGGATTAAGTGATAACTATTAACCCAAATAGGATTTCCATTTCTCTCAACCATAGATAACAGGTTTTGGGGGGTTATATATAGCCACTATGGAACATTTTCAACCAACCCCCTTGACTATTAACTAAAGACACTTAGGTGCTGAAAAGCATATTAATGCACCAATACTAGTACTATTAGATTATGCACACACAAGACTTATTTCTAACAATAACAACATTAACCCACAAGCACCAAGCTATGTGACCTTTTTTCATTTGTTTCCAAAATAGTACAAAGTGGTGTAAATTTACAAAAAAAACCAATAAAATATCTTCAAAGTGGCATCTTGGCTCCCTAGTCCTGAGCCTGAATGCATTTTAAACCCACTATCTACAGTATGCTGAGAGCATGACAAAACTCCACTAAGTTATGATAAATATAATATTTTCTGATGTTTATGTATGGCAGGAGAAGAAAATCAAAGTGAACCAAAGTTAAAAAAAAATGGTAAATGCAACATGCTTAAAGGTGCAATGAATGTTCAGATCAATGCAGACAAAATATTTTGGTCAAGTAAACAAGAATGATAGACACAGTACAGCTACCAATCTCAAATAAAACAGTGACACAATACTCCCTCCGTTTCAAATTAGTTATCATTATAGCTCTGTCCTAAGTCAAACATATCTATCTTTGACCATCATTTCTAAAAATTCTTAAGTATAACAACATGGGATTATTATGAAAGTATTCCTCATGATGAATCTAAAAACATAAATCTTAACCTGTACAAACTTCTAGAAATTTATGTCAAAGATAGAAAAGCTTGACTCCGGGCAAAGTTAGAATGACAACTAACATGAAATGGATGGAGTATCCAAAGATTTAATTGTTCTTGAACCATTTTTTTTCTCAAGTACGCAGGAGAGTATAGCTCTTGAACCATTAATAATTTTCAAACCAGAGATGTCCTCATATGAGCATTAAGCTCACAAAAATGATAATATCTACATGTCCTTGTAGCAACTGATTGCATGTTACATTTTTTTTATTTCCTTTTTATTTATTTATTTATAGACTCTTTGGTGGCTCTTGCTGGTTTCATCTTCACAAAACCAACTTCTTTGGAAGTAAAAGGTTTTGTTCTTTTTGTTGTTGTAATTCCATATGCTAAAATACAAGACATGTGGCTGCAAAGTCACTCTCATCTGGTTAATTTAAAGCCTGTTCATCTTACTAGCTCTGGCAAAGGGAGGCAGGAACCTTGAGGCAGCAACTGCATAACTTGCAAGAGCATCATCGGTATGACTCTCAACCAACCTACAATAAACATTTCAAATCATTATGAGAAAAAGAACGTGCCCATCGCAACTTGCACTACAAATCAAAGTACATATGTTCCTTTCATCATTATGCTGATAGAGAAGATTGGGGTAGGAATGAAACTAATTTGTGTTTGGTGGCAGGGTGGATAAATGAAGGGAAATATAAGGGGGTATAGTGGTGGTGATAGCAGTGCACCATCACCACCAACTCCATTGTTTTAAGTAGGAGAGATGTTCTCATTAAAAGTGAAATAGGGTTGTATAAAATGTGCAATTTCAGAGACGCATAAGTGAATGTTATATACAATGTGTCACTGCAGGCAGTTGTTGGGCCAGCAGCTTTCTGGCCTGGATGTAAAAGATTTGCAGCATTTAGAGAATAAGCTGGAGTCAAGCCTAAGAAATATTCGTGTGAAAAAGGTTACATTACAAATTTTTCAGACTTCATCATATAGTTCTTTCACATCATAGATATCACTTGCTACTTTTGACTAACTTTCACTTTACAGGACCAACTTATGATTGATCAGATTCAAGAATTAAACAGGAAGGTTTGTTCGCATAATAACTTATTCAAAATTACTAATCTATTCTAGGGTCTCGCTTGGCTACAAAAACTTCTTATTTGAATTACAGGGAAGCCTCATACACCGGGAAAACATAGAACTACACAACAAAGTCAACCTTGTTCATCAAGAAAACATTGAATTAAGGAGAAAGGTACATGCATCTGGGAACAGTTAGCCAAACAGAGATGCAGCTAGTACAAGTGTACAATTCATCTTTTGTTTTTTACTCCATGTGTCTAGTGCATGTGAATAAAAAAACATTTCTTTTTCATTTTTCAGGTGTACGGACACGAAGTAAATGAGCATCCTGCAAGTAGTACCGTTAGACATAGTATTCTGAATACAGAAAAGGAAGATGTTCACATTAATCTTGAGCTAAGTCAGCCGCAGAGTGTGCAAAGGGACAAGTCAGAAACACCAAGTATAGAGTGAGACTTTTGTCCAAAATCTCAGGATAATTCAGAGTCAATAAACCAGATGACTTAATGTAGTTCACTGAAAGTGCATCAGACTTCAACCAGTGTGGAGGACCAAAACTTAGAGACCAGCAACCGATATCTTTGGTTGAATTACTAGATCTAACAGCTAAACTTTAAGCTACTAGATGCAACAATTTCTGCATGAACAAGAATGTTGATTGCTCTTTAGCTTTTCATATTAGTTTCTTGGAATTCATTAAGGCACATAGAGCTGTTATGTATACTGTTGTTCTCAAGATTATAACTCTTGTTTATTGTGATTGTAAAAGATAGTGCAGCAGAGAAAGTTCAACACTAGATGGTAACAAGTTAAATACAAAATAATGGTCTTCTACAAATAAGGACTTAAAAGATAGAATAAAAGAAATCCAAAAGGAAAAAGGAGTATAGAGCAGAGTATTGCACAAAGGATTTTTGTAACATAAAATTAAAAAAAAAACTTGAAGCCAGAACATACTAACATCCACTGTACTATATATTAATAAAGTTGACAAAACAGATACATCCAACTGTGCACTTTGTCCCAAAACCGAGTGCTGCCGTATACTCCCTCTGTTCCAAATTGTAGGTCATTTTGGCTTTTCTAGATTCATAGATTGTACTATGTATCTAGATCAAGAAAAGCTAAAACAACTATAATTTGAAACGGAGTGAGCAGTTATTGCACAAACAAAATGTCTTGTACCCTCAGCACGAGGCCTGCTTAGGGTGGAACCCAAGTACGCAGGCAGCACTGCTTGGTATCTGCCACACATCCAATAAAAAAACTCACTATAGATTTCACCTGAGAACAAACAAGATGCGCTGTAACTACACCCTTCACCCACATTCAATACATTATAGTATTATACGGAAATTAAGTACTTAGAACCTGGATCAAAAACCAAGCCTGGTATTGTATAATTATCACATCGTAGCAAGAACATATAGTAATCAGTGATGGTGACCAACAAAAAACATGGATCCAATCACTGCTGGAATATAACAAAAATGGCATTTCTCGTAAATACAGCAACAATACTTACAAATTCTTGCAAGTTATGCAGTTGCCGCCTCGAGCTTGCTGCCCCCCAAATGCATATCTAATCAAAATAATCCAAGATTAGTTCAATCAATTCATAGAATGTATCAATGTACTTATAATGTCTTTTTTATTCTGAAACGAGAATTGTTTGTCATATTGAGAATACAAGAAGAATATGATCGCTGAACCATATTCACAGGTATCAATGTACTTATAATATCTTTTTTATTCTGAAACGAGAATTGTTTGTCATATTGAGAATACAAGAAGAATATGATCGCTGAACCATATTCACAGGTATCAATGTACTTATAATATCTTTTTTATTCTGAAACGAGAATTGTTTGTCATATTGAGAATACAAGAAGAATATGATCGCTGAACCATATTCACATCTTTTAATATATATCAAGATGCCTTTAAGCTAAAGCATGTCATGATGAACTCGGCACATACAAACCTAAAACTTATTCTTTAGCACTTTCTGTTAGATTACTGGCAGACAAAGGCGAAAAAAAGAAGGCCGCAAGGCATGCAGCACGTGCATCCAACATGGCATTGGAGAGCATGCAGTGGAATTTGGTGGCATTGGAGAGCAAACATGCAGAAAGGGACACTGCGATTGATGTTTGACGTTTGTGGGCAGGCATGAGGCACAGATGAACCCACAATAGTTGCACAGACGAACCCAAAATAGTTATGAGTCCGCTAAGTAGGTCTTACCCCCACCCCCTCCCCCCCTCCTCCTCAGATCATAGACCGGCCAAACATCAGTCCATCACTCCATCTCTCGTTTCACACCATCTGATACACTGCCAATATTTCCGTGGCATGGAAACTATACGTGTATTTAGGTAATAACAAGACCAAATTAAGAAATGAATGTACAGTCTCTGTAGTAATGAATATGCTCTTTATATTTTAATGTACAATATTTGCATTATGATCTATTGATGTGTTGTACTTCTATGATATTACTTCAAACATACACTCTTAACCTTAGTTATCTCTTTTAACATAATGAGATGAGAATAATAATCTGATATAGTATCTGGTACCCGGTATCCCAGAGCTCAAACTTGTGAAATATCATGAATCTTGAATATAGTCAGTAATTGTGTGTTCATAAAAAACATCTACTTTTCTTGATGCTATTAGTGTCCACTAACATATTCTGGCAAAAATGTAACGCATTCCGAACAATTTATTGATGGTAAAGAAGAAATATTCCTTGATATGGATATTCTAATATTTTTTTTAACCAAACAATCATAAGCTACACCTTGGTTGCCTTTGTAAAACTTGCTAGGTGTAAATGCATGCATCTCATTGCAATGCATAGCTAAAAAACAAGCAATCAGTTGTCTTTAATCAATATGTTAGGAGAAACAACGAATGCAGGACTATATAGTTTGTTTATCACTACAGTAGAGGTTACCAATATTCCAATGTTCCAGAGTAATACGCTGGCTTTATATTCCATGTTCTTACGAAATATTCACCAGATATCACAATCTTCTACTTAGAGAAAAGATGGCTAAAGGCCCAATACTCAAGTAGTGTAAATGGAGCAAGTACATTATCGAGTTTGAAAGAATCACTTCAGCCGATATTATGATATCAAGAACATGTAGATAAAATCTACCATCGTGGTCTCCCGTCTTCCTATCTAAACACTAATTCTACCATTTTCATGGGTCAACGAACAGAAATGTAATGCTAAAATGCTGTGCAATTATCCATGTGTACTGCGAACCAGCAAAATCAAACAATGGATTTCAAGGACACAAATCAATAGCCTAAACGCGGCAAAATGTGACACCTCCGGGCTGTAACAAACAACTACACCCTACAATTCTGCCCAACAAGAGAGGAAATGAATGGAGATTGGATATGCAGAACCGCGGCCGATTAATCGATTAATCGCATCTAAGCCACAGACCCACATCCTGTTTCTCCCAATCGACCCCGCCGAATGACATCAGGGAAACATGCAGCTAGCTAGCCAGCTACCTATCCAGCCCAGGATCCGGACACTACCAGCACCACGAAATCAGCAACGGGGACGAGCGCCACGGCCGGCGCCACCAATCACGTGGGATCGCCCTCGCTACAAGCGGAATTGAACGGATCGGAAGTGGGGTTTCGTCGGCGGGGCTCACCTGGATGGATCCGCGCTTCGCTTCGGCGCGAGGGCACCCTCCGCGAGATCACTCCGCTAAACCCTAGATCAGCTGAGGTCGGCAGGTGGTGGTGATTGTGGTGGACGGGAAGGAGGAGAACTCCAACTGGAGGAGCGTGAGCGTTTATAGGCAGCAGGCGGACACAGCGTAAATTTGACAGGATTAAAATAGACACCGGTCGGGCGCAGCCGCTCCGGCCGCCGCTGCGAGTGCCGCGGATTCAGATCACCGGCCGGCTGCCGACTTGGAAGGGGAAAGAACACTTCGTTATGACACGTGGGCCCGCATGTGAAATCTCACGGCCTGTTTGTGTCATACTGCCTCCTTTGAACCTTTCAACTTTGGCCATTCATCGTATTATTATACGTGTATTATTTATTTTATTTTTAGTTTACTTTATTATTATAGAATAATTTATTTTTAGTATATATTTGATAAAAGTTTGAAAGAGAGAACTTTGTGAGAAACAATCAACAGCAAATAGTAATTTAAAGTGAGGGAGTAGAAATTTTGGAGTCCTCGTTTCTCTGGACAGAGATACCATTTGGAGCGCAAACATAAAACAAAGAAAAAATATCAAATATATGAATTTTACTTGAATAAAAACAATCTTAGATTAATCAATTTAGCCTTAATAAAAAAACATTTAGTCCATAGAAATTATACCCACGGAACCTAACCAAATGAGTATAATTTCTATGGTCACCTGTTTGTCAAAATCTAAAAAATGCAACTTTTCAAAATGATACTTTTCTAAGAAAAAATTATACATATTTTCATATTGCAAATTTAAGTATTTTTATGCTATGAAGCCCCAAAAGAAGTTTATATTCTAAATCTGAGTATTTTTTTAAGCTATGAAGTTTCAAAAAATGTGTGCATGTTTTAAATTGGCATATATTGATAGCATTATATATCATGTCCGTATATGATTCTAGAAAAGAATGTTTTAAGACTACGGTAAATCTTGGCTGGTAAAAAGAAGTGTTAAATTGGCGATGGTTGTTTTCGAATAAATGAAGTAAGATAGAGTATGTTTGGTGGAGCCTCTCTCAAAATGATTTTCTATAAGCAGTGGTCATTTGGCTAAGTGTTATTCTCTAGGATTACTTAACCAATGAATGAAGTGATTCTTCTGGATAATATAAGTAAATTATTGGACTTATCTAGTTTTTTTAACTCGCATTATGTTAGTTCATTTTACATAATCATTTCATGGAATTGCTGTGGAAGTGATCTGTTTGATAACGCTCCCTAGAATGATCCTAGGAGTTGCTCAATGCCTAAGGCTCTGTTGCTTGCCTTGTAGATTCTATAAGTTGGATTCTAAGCTATGGGTACTATAATAAAAGAATTATTATGGGACTACAAATAATCTAAAATAATATATCCATGTGCATTTTATTTCAGATTATTTGTGATCCTAAATTGATCTAGAACGGACTTGTACCATACTATCTATGGATTATAATATAGCCTGCAATCTTATGGATTATAATCTCAAACAAACTGTACCTAAATCCCAAATGATTTAGCCCTGACGCTATGTAAGAATGTGCCAAGTGCGAACAAAGAAGTTAGGCCATCCTCAACCCTTCCAGTCAGCTAGTTTTCATAGAATTAATGAGGTTGTCAAGTAAGCACAGATCTGATGTAGCACAAGGGTTAAAGAGGAGAGAGAAGAAAAACATGAAAATCGGGTCACATGCAATAAAGGTCGTTACATGTTCCAAGACGACGAAAGCCAATAAAAATATTGAGACACGTGATTCAAAATATTGAAGGACAGTGAATGGACTAGAAAATTAACTAAGGATCCACATGAAGAAACTATGAGTTGGATACTTAGGCCAGTCTCAATGAAAGTTTCACGGACACAATTACCTAGAGTGACACATCATCTAAAAGTGTTTGAAACTAGGATGAAACACCCCTCTCTCAATGCATAATTTCATCAATTGTTGTTTTCTAGGTCATATACAAGACACAAGCTGTCTAGGTAACTGTGTAGATGGGGTTTCATCACCATAAAACTCATTTCACCTCTCTCTTCATTAATGCAATACCACATCATCAAAAATGCTGACATGACAGCCAATTTATTGTCCATGAAACTCCCACTGAGACTGGCCTTAGTTTCTAAATATGATGTCTTGATAATACGGTAACATAGACACCGTTCATGAACATTTTGGGTTGGGATTGTCCTTACACTAAGTAAGCTGAGCAGTACAATTAGCCTAGCCCAGTCATCACTCACCACTCAACGCCCCAACCGGAGGAGGCGCGCAGACCCGCCGTCGCCGTGGTCCCCCTACCACCCAAACCGGAGGCCGCCGATGCCGACAGCCGAAAAGCCCAGCAAAAGCAGCGGCCACATGCAACGCAAGAGGGAGGCCCCCCGATCCCACTTGCCTGCGTGCCTGGAGAGTGCCAGAGTGGAGACGACAGCAGCAGCAGCAGCGTGGAGCCATGCTGCCAGCCAAGCCCGAGTCAGTGGTGGCACGCGCGCGGCGGCGTGGATCCGGCCGGCCGCGCTGCTGCCGAAACGGATCCAGCGGGCAGTGCAGTGCGTGCGTCCCTGCCCCGGCGGATTCCGCTGCCTGCTCGAGCCACGCCGGCACCCGGCAGCGTGCAGTCTATCCAGCGTCGTGCTTCCCGTCGATCGGAACTAGATCCGGTATTGTTCGGCCCTGTGCGTTGTGTATTAGCGTCCGTCGGGCATAGATTGGGTTTCTCGAAGACAAGTTTATTATGGAGATAAAGTGGTTCTCTTCTTCTTTCTCTGAATAAACCACAAGCCATTTTATCTCTCCATAGTAAACTTCTCTTCGATAAAGTGATTCTCTTGTTGTTCAAACATTTTCTGGTTCTTTCTCTGAATAAGTATCGAATCGTTTTGTAGGAATTCATCTGTTACTTTTATAGAATTATATATGTTTGAACTTCGAACCAGCCCATGAATCCATGATACGGTGTACGTTTGCACCAGTCCATATAAATTACTGCCGCTTGTCCGGCAATACCACTCAACTTGCTCACGCCTTCGAAGCAACAACAACACTGCACTGCACCTGCCCGGCATCGCATCCGCATTCCTTTGAAATACAATGCAAGTTGCGCTTTAAGTAATCTGTCTATCGCCCGACACCAACTCGAATTCGTTGCGATGCAATGCATGTAAAACCTGCTCCGAATCAACACGGGGTTTTGTGGACACCACGCGAATCTGCAAGCCTGCAGCTTTTCACCGTGGTTTTCGCTCTGTCGGCCGGCCCTGCCTCCGCATGCAAAGCTGAGCCAAATCGTAGTTTTGCTCTGTTTTTGTTTTAATAAAAAAATCAGTGACGCACGCTGCAACCTTGGTTTTGATTTTACCCATCTTGACCTGCCGGCCGATATCACAGAGCCATGAAAAGACCGGGATAAATCCCATACTGACGGATATCATTTTCTGTATTATGATATGGTTTTGATTAATTCTATTTTTAGCAAAATACGGAGTATATGTAAGCTGTAATTTTCAATTAATTTTAAGATCGTATTATATAGTATTTATTTATTTGATAAAATGTAGAAAAATCTAGACTATACCGCTTTCATTTTCTATATTATAATATCATTTCAATCATTTTCATCCTTAGTCATATGTCGAATCAAATTATATGGAGCCGTTGGATCGCCCTATTTTCAGAAGATCCGTCAGAGCGCCACACTCCTCTTTTTTATGTGCATTTTCTTGTTTCCCCTCCTAATCTCCAACTAGCAGACGCGGCACGTGCGCACGCACGTGTGTATATAGAGCTTTAGCTATTCTCAAATTTAGAGGCACATTATTTTTCGAGTTAGTTGGTCTTTATTTATATGGAGAAAAACTCTTCAATCTTTTGTATATTAGCAATACGGGATATTGTGTGCACGTGGGGAGTTAGGGGCCCACCTGGCCGGAGGTGGGTACGCGCGGGACGTTGGGTGAAAAAAGTTTTGTGGAGAATGAACTAAAAGCGCCTGGAACATCAAGTTTTTCCCACCTTTCCCACGTCCTCCACCCAAAAAAAATCTGACAGGTGGGGCCTCTGTGAGAGGGTGGGGGTGAATTTTTCGGTAGAAAATGTTTTCAATTCTCTAGGATCCTTACAGTATAGATAGATAGACAGATAGAAGAAGAAGATAGATAGATAGATAGATAGATAGATAGATAGATAGATAGATAGATAGAGAGAGAGCTAGAAGGACAGGTCTATAACTTGTTTTCCTTCGTGAGGTTCTTTCTATAAAATTCAGTTGAATTGCCCTAACTTTCACTTGAACAACTGAGGGATGAGTCTTATCTGCAGTAGATTTGCTTTCTCGAATGAGAGGCCTAGGTCCTTCAGTTCCTCTCGTTTCTTTAACAAAAACGAGGCCAATAATTGCGTTGTTTACTCACCTGTCACGTGAGGACGGGAGGTATCTGGTGCAGATATGTGTCCTAGCGCGTCTCGCTGGAAGCTGCAGCAGCTAGTGTACGTGACGAATTGTTAATGGTGCATTATTGGCGAATGTCGATTGTTTAACGAAGGCACTACTCCCAAAGACATTCCCCGGCCTGTCTGCTTCTACGTTTGATCACCTCTTTAAACAAAGTGATCAGTCTTTAACAATTTGTTAATCAGAGGTGTTAGGGCAAAAGGCTCGGCACAGATGCATCTGACTAAAGTTCAGAGCTCTTTTTAACACCTGTTTGGTTGCCTTCCTTCTTCAGAATTTCATACAATATTGGGGTGCCTTTTTTTTCTTGCCTTTGCTGCTGCTGAATATACACAATGCAAGTTGATATGCTTTGAACTTTCAGCATGGTTAGAGTATTGTGCCATTGGGAACCTTGTGGTGCTTTAAAAATGGCAGTATAGTTTGACTAGTGAAGAATTGATGGTGCAGGTCGGCAGCTGGTTTGATACAGCTGTGTTAGTAGTTTACAGAGCTTAGCTGCTGCAGTTGATTTGCTCTTGACAGCTGGTCTAAGGTTTAGGGTTTAGACTTGTTGAGAGCTCCTAAGCAGGTCCTTTGTACATCAACACAAAGCACTATAGTAAACTGAAGGTAAACTTACATTGCCCAATTCATTCCCATTACCTATCCTCGCTGTCTCAATCTGTAGCAGTGTTTCTTTTTCAGTGTCTGGATCCCTCATATTTTAGCAATGATTTAGGTGAATAATATTTTAAGACCTGGTTTTTTGCTCCTTAATATAATGACCTATCTCTCGTTTGAGAAAAAGAAAATCGTTTATGACATTGATACATATTGAGTGGAAAGGTCAAAATTAGATATAGAGTAACAGAGTGAATCGACAATATTTGATTTAGCGATTTTAGTTATAGTTGCATAAAACTAAGGTCATTTGGATTACAAAGATTATTGCCTATTCATGTGAACTTGGAATATGCTTACCAAATTCATCAAAAATTTAGGCAACAATCAAATTCATAAAGGGGCCTAAATGGTTGAAGAAGTGAGCATACTTAATTAACGATACATGAGCAGCTAGCAAGCTAGCTTGCCTAACAAACTGAAAGATTGTACATAGCCTTCTGGCATAATTATTTCTCTTTGATCTCTCAGGATAAACCTACAATACATGACTATGGAAGATCTCTATACGAATGAACTTCATCTTATCCCTGCTAGTTTGGCAAAGGGAGGCAGCAAGCTTGAGGCAGCAACTGCATAACTTGCGGTAAAATCATCGGTACGGCCATGGTCCAACCTGCAGCAAATAAATCATGCTGGTCATGAATAAATGCACTCTCTTGGGTAAGAATAATGAACACCATGCAATTCAAGATAGTTCTCAGGCATATATATTGACTACATGCATGGTTTTCACTAATGCATGTGAGTCAATGAGCATATATATTTATCAGAAAAATAAGCATATATTTACCAACAGTCAGTTGCTTCTATATGCAATACTAATTAAGTACTTTGGCGCATGTAACATTAGTCACCTTTAGAGCATGGAGGATGTTGAAATTACCCTGACACACTGCATGACTCGTTTACCAGTACCATCACATATCAGGGAAGCTCCATATCAAAGTAAGTTCATCAACTAATTCTCTAGTGCATAGCATATCATATAGGAATTCATCCTATCACATCTTTTATGCATCATATATGAGATTCATGTACTCCTGGTCAGCTAGAGCTCCAGTACATGTGGAGGTCTTACAACAATTGCCATCAGCCCATCACATTATTATTGTGAGAATCAAACATATGGCTATTTTTCAGCAGCACATTGTCTTAGTATATATAGCTTGTATAGCCAATACTTAGTAATGTACTCCAGTAATTTCTCAGGGATATCTAGAGAGCAAATGCCGACGCTCAAGAATTTTGAAACATGAAGTGACAAAATATCTGGAGGCAATGCAGTCATGGACGACAAAGTGTTGTTAAAATGATGTTTTATTTTTTACTTAAAATTTTCCTGCAGATGACAGTTTGGTTTCCCTGTAGACCATTCCCTAATTGACAGTACAGACATGTTAAGGTGAATAGGCCAAGAAGAGATGATAAACTATGTGTCTAATTATTCTGAAAGGTTCTCATGATAATTGACCATGTGCTATTTTTCATAGCTTCTCAAGAAATCTTACAAGTTTATCGCAAGTTATGCAGTTGCCGCCTCTAGCTTGCTGCCCCCAGATGCAAAACCTACAATATAACACATAAAGATTAGCTCAATGAAATATAAGCTATTTCTCACAAGAAATAACAACTACTAGCTATGTTATCCTACCGTGAAGTGTTCATTTTTAGCGGAAATTTATAATAAACTTTACAAAGTGATTTTCAACAGATTCAGGGTGTGTATATCTTAGATACACCAAAGACAGAACTCCATGCTGTAATCAAGCCATAACAAGATCTATGCTGACTCTTGTATTTCATGTTCCACAAGTATTGAAAGTTCAAAACATTGAACTCCAACAGTGAAAGAAAAGAGATCTAGATGAACACAACAAAAAGGTGTTTTTATGCATATAGTCCCTTTCTGTGCCATGAGATGAATTCAACACAATCTTCAGAAAGCAAAGCTGAAATATTGACAGGTGAGGGTACCAGATCATAATACTAACTATATATGCTCGATGCATGACAAAAATCAGAAAAAGGTTCAAGATGAAAACTTATATTACACAATTAGTTTAGCTATTTACCTGGATATATAGATCAGATCTTTAATTCCATGCCATAGCACTGAGCTCACTTCTGCACAGCAAAGCTTGAACCCTCATCACTTCTAACCCTAGAAGAAGGGGGAACAGGAGCACAGAGCAGTGCTGGTGCAAAGAGGGGAGCGAGGCCAAGTCTACTTTTATAGCCGAAAGGGCAGCGACAAGTCCACAAGAAGATGCAGTGGTGCATTGGGGGGCCAAACAAGTCAGAAAGATAATTACTCCATGATTGTAAATTGGATTGGTGGCAACCTGGCAAGCGATGTCACTTCGTATTTGAGGACAAGAAAAAACTCCCACTTGCTTGGAGAAGCTTCACATCAATTGGATGCCTCCCTGTTTAAAATGAGTACAATTCATGCTGGACATGGTTGCAAAATTTCTTCATAAGACTGCCTTAAAAAATCATCACAAACAGGTACTGGCAGGCAGATGGATGGCTCTTTCTTGATCTATTTTTGTGTATGAAGCTTCCAAAGAATGGTCTCGTGTGTGGTCTTGCATGTGCGCATAATTACAAAAATCCAGTGGCACTAATACCTTCTTGTTCTCGGTTTTGTTGATGGACCTGTATTTATGTGCATGGTAGAATGCAGTTGTCTCAAGACATCCATTAGCCACCAGTCCTGGTTAATTGGCAATAACAGTCTGAACATAGTTAATTGGTAATAACAATTTCATATGTGTCGGACATGTACCTATACTTTGCAAGTGGCATTCCATTTGTTTATTTGCTGGTTGGGCAGGTCGCGGCTTCGTCGAAGCTGCGTGCTAAGGGGCACTAGGCAACGAATCTTTTTGGCTCTTGGATTCTGCCTGTCCAGCTGCCCTTCAACATGGCTCACCATCCTATGCTGTGGTTTCCAACATGAGTGTCTGGATCTCGATCCATCTATCAGCTTCATTCAAAAAGAAATGATGGTTAAGAGTTATAAGCTGCAATTTGAGTGTCCAAGTTCAACAGTTCAGCTGCGCATGTGAAAATTACTAATGCTTGCTGTTAGGGTGGACTGTCAATTAATGAGCAGTCTTGTTCCTTCATACTGGTGCATTTGGTCTTTAATGTCACTATTAAGAGCTAGAGTGAAATAGTGTAATGAGTATACTGAGTTTTTTTAGAATCTCAAAGCATGAACATGCAAGTATGGTGCTACAGGTTGCAACATCCTAATAAAACTACAAATCAAAAGAAAAACTAAAAGGATCCTGAAACAATGGTTATATAATACTACAATTGAAACCATGGTGTTCGCTGTAGGAGGTCAGAGAACTCTTTAGTAATTGAACTACACTCTTTAGCTAGGGAAAAATAGAAAAAGAAAAGGGACAAAGATGACAAAAGTCCTAATCATGCTTCATAACTCCACTCCATCAGGTTCCAATTTCCCATTCAACAAATTTGTCAAGTTCCTTCTACCAATTATTCATTGGAATGTGCTCAAAATGAGTGTATCTGTGTATGATCATCAAAGCAGATTACAGGATCCCACCAGCAGCACTGTTCTGACTTTAAAAATAAAATGTTAAGAAATATCGATTTGATAGTCTAAAGAAAAATGGAATTGAGACATCTATGGATATCAGATCTTTCTTCCTGTTATTTGCTTAAGATTAAAACATACATTTTTAATGAAAATATTAAAACATACATTAATCTACCTGGAAGAAACTTATTAGGATTATACAAGCTGTCAAAAACATAGAATGAACGGGTAAGCAAACAAAGTGAACTAGCAAACATTTCCTATGGATTTCAGTTATGCACATTCAGAAAGTTGAATCATGTGTAGTTTCGCTCTTCATCAAGTTAAGCACTAATTCAATGCATTGAGCAATTGCCAGTGTTCCGAGTACCCCTTTACTGTAACTTTAAAAGTTGTTGGCAGAAAGGCAGGTAGACATATCACTGATAATCATTCAAGCAAACTGAGATGGCAACAACAACAAGCTATTATAATTTTCTGCATACACGTCACACTCCTGGTGCAAATGTCCAAGGCTGTATTGATACAGGGGAAGCTCAATTGATTGTACAAATTTTTAATGGTGCATTATTGGTGATGTGAGAGAGTGTTTGGTATTCCCAAGACATTCCCTGTCCTCACCTTTGTTTAAGCAAAGGAACGGAGCTTTTTGACAATTTTTTAATCAAAGGTGTTAACATTAGGGCAATATATAGTACTAGCAAGTGGCTGATGGCTACACATGGTTGAAAGTTTCTCCAGATTTGGAAAAATGAGATGAGCTTGCTAAGCTTCTTCAGAATTTTCCGAGCAATGCATCACTTTTACTTCTAAATGCACCACCTAACTGGGCTAAGCTAGTAAACTAAGCATTTAGGATGGTCATTTCGGAGCAGATTTTTGGGATGAAATTGACAGAACCAACCAGGTCTTGCTTGAAAAAAAAAATAAATCACTAGGAACTCACCCTCCCCTCGCTGGCTCCATTCCTTGTAAGATTTGGTGATGTTATATAGTAATATCTACAATTCTAGACCAGTGAAGTAGGGAACTGCAGTGGAGGTTACAACTGGGGCAGGTTGCTAGAAAAGGCAACAGCTAATGCACCAACAATGCTGTCCTTATACCGGTGATTTGCACCTAAACAACAATTTCCTATCGCCCCCGTGTCATCATTAAACGTGCAAATAGGGATAAAGTTAGGGGGAGCATCTTCATGCGCTCGATCAGATCCTGAAGCCGGCCTCAGCATTGTATCAGCTGTGCCTTTTCTTGTCGGCAATGCATCTCATGAGATGGGCAAAAATACAGATCAAGTGGGCATCAAAAGTGAAGACACTAAAATAGACAAAATGGCAGAGGGTATGAGCCCTACATTGATCGGTCGGCACCGGGACACACGTCTGTCCGCCGGCTCGCGTCATCTCCGCGGCAACATGGCAGTCAGCAGAGCACGGCTGCATGCCCTCCAGGTGCAGTGCAGCTGCCTCAGGGACGGATCGGCACGCACCTCGCGGCTGGCAGCGGCTGACAGACTCCGCGCCCTTGTTGACCGGTCCAACGCACCAGCCGTCCTCGTGAACGTTTCGTCGAGCAGGTGGTGTGCGTGGTGGTTGGCGGTTCTTGTTCAGACCTCAGCCAACAGCCAACAGCCAACAGCCGATAGGATTTGCGCGCCTCCATCTGAAAATGTGCAGAGGCTGATGTGCCGGCCTCGATCGATCTCGGGGCTTGGCCGCTTCGGGCGCCACCGCCACCAACGGAGTCTCTACCGCCGGCGCGCCGCCGCCGACCCCGACAGTGTTTTGTGGAGAAAATTGTGCATATGCCATGGCTAGCCATTTTGTTCCAGCCTTTGAAGCAACTAATGCCCACCCCAAAAAAAAAGAGAGCACCAGAAGGCCCATGAGAATAGAGCCACATTCTTCTCAGGAAAAAGTCTATTCCATAACCCTCAGCTATCTATGTTGTTTGAATTTTAACCCTCATTTCCAAAACCAGATATTCAGCACCCACGAACTATCAAAACCGTCCGATTCAACCCCCTCAGCATTTTTTGAGGTGGTTTTCGCATACGTGTCGCCACGTCAGCCCCTGCTCTAGACACCTCACCTCGTTCCCGGCCGGCTCGCACGTCGCGCCTGCTTCTGCTGCCACTGCACGCCTCACCCCGCTGCCATGGAGAGAGGGGAGAGAGAGGCCGGCGGTGTGGACGGAGGGGCGGCGCGGGCGGCGTTGGAGGGCGGAGGAGACGAGAGAGTGAGCGAGAGAGAGTGAGTTTGTACACGTGGACAAGCTGATGTGGCTCTATGTTGGCGAAAACTGCCCACGAAACCGTCGAGGGGGGGGGGGTTAAACGGACGGTTTACACAGTTGATGGTCCTGAAACAGCTGGTTCTGGAGATGAAGGGTGAAACCGGGACGACATAGATAGATGAGGGTTGTGTAATGCACTTATTCCTTCTTATGAAGAAAAAGGAAAAAAGTCGTTTTGACATCCTCCAACTATTGCCAAAGTCTAGTTTTGGCCCCTCATCTCTAAAACCGGACGTTTCTCATCCCTGAACTATAAAAACCGGTTATTTTTCATCCTCGATGGTTTTGAGGGTGGTTTCAGAGGAGGTAAATTGGACTTTAGTTAATAGTTCGAAGACGTAAAATAGTCCTTTTGAAAAAAATGGTTTGTAAATATTTTCTTCTTAGAGAAAATATAATTTTGTTTCTAAATCTAGTTTAATCTTAAAATTTTATATAAAATTAATTTTGATTAAAAAATATAGGAGTAGTTTCATATTTTCTGTAAAATCATGTTTTTATTTTTATGACTACTTTGGAGTCATACTACTTTTATGAGATTTAGGCCCAGAGATGGACTGCTTGCTTACAGGTTGAGCCCACTCGGCAACTCCGAAACACAGGCTGAAAGTGTGGATTCAGCGCAGCCCAGCCCAGTAGTAAGTCACAGGACTGGCTCTTGATCATTTTCCGCGGACTCCTCTCGTCCCTATCTCGTCCAGGCCCCGAATTGTTAAGACCGACCCCTGAATGATGCAAAGCCCACACATTTCTAGGATACACATTGTTAAGACCGACCCTGAACGATTTAAGTCCGTTAAGTCTAAATGGCGACCCGTCGCGCTGGTGCGCGACCGCGCGACCCCTGCGACCCATGGGCTGGCTTCCTTTCCACTCCCCGCACGCCCATGGCCCTTCGTGCTCCCAGCCTTCATAAAAGTCATGGGCCGTGGGGCCAGCGGTGAAGTCGGGGGCGAGCGGCGAGCCACGCGGAGGCCGTGGCGCGGATGGGCGCGAGGATCCTCGGGGCTCGCCCCGCCGGCGAGGGCCTGGGAGTCGAGGAAGCCGAGGAGGCGGAGCGCGAGCGCCTGCGCCGCCGCGGCGTCCACGCGCTCGAGCGCGTCGTCGGCGCCGAAGAGGAGGGAGTGGAGGCGCCGCAGCCGTTCGTCCGCCTCCTTCCTCCAGTTCGTCCCCATCTACTTCTTCTGTCTTC
>OAMR01000375.1:248127-280111 GCA_900205405.1 Echinochloa crus-galli | reverse complement strand
TGTATAGCTGATAGGCTTACTATGTATACTTGGTTGTATTCTTGTACTCCAAGCCATATTGGCTATATATATAAGAGGTCACCCCCCTTGTTATGGGTGTGGTGTTTCCCCAAACCGTGTCTCTCTACATGGTATAGAGCCTAAACCTTCTTTTTTTCCGCTGCCCACCTCTTTCGCGATCAGATTGATCTGATCGCCCCCCTCTCCCCTGCGCCGCCGGCCTGTACCGGCGCCGCCCCTCCCTGATCGCCATGTCGGGAATCACCGGCGCTCCCTCTGCACCGGCCCTCGGGATGCCGACCATGCCGGCGCTCGGCTCCTCGTCCTCACCAGCCATCGGGACTCCTTCTGCGCCGGCCCTCGGGATGCCGACCCTGCCAGCGCTCGGCTCGTCGTCCTCACCAGCCACTGGGACTCCATCTGCGCCGGCCCTAGGGGCCTCTACTGCCCCGGCAATGGGCACCACGGCCGCCGGCTCCATGGCGGCCGTTCACCAGGCAATCGCACAGCACCTCGTGGTTCCTTCCTTCGCCACGATCTCCGTCAAGTCCCATGTGCCGATCCAGTTGGAGATGCAATCCTCCAACTACTCTCGCTGGGCGTTCTTCTTCAAGTCGATGTCCGGCAAGTTTCGTCTCCGCCACCACATCTGGGACCAGGGACTGCTGCGTTCGCAGCTGGATCTTCGGCACTGTCGACGACGCTGTCCTCAGCCTCGCCGTCGACGGCGACAACCTCACCGCCCGCGACATCTGGGTCGCCATCGAGGGGCTCTTCCGCGCCAATCAGGCTCCGCGCGCGATCTTCCACCTCCACGAGTTCCACTCGATGACCCAAGGCGACGACTCCATCGACGCCTATGCCGAGCGCATGAGGAAGAAGGCAGCCGATCTTCGCGACGTCGGCCATGCGGTCCCTGAACCGCAACTCGTCCTCAACCTCCTTCGCGGCGTCACCAAGCCGTTCTCCGGCACCGCGGACGACATCGCCAACTCTGCGGTGTTGCCGGACTTCACTGCTGCCCTCGACATGCTCCGGCTCAAGGAACTCCGCCTCGCCAACGAGGCCAAGACGACGGCAGCCTCCGCCATGATCGCCGCATCCTCTGCCTGCTCCAGTCCTGGCGGCTGCCGCTCCTCCTCCTCTGGTTTTGCTCCAGCAGCGCCTGCGGGTGGAGGCGGCAGTGGCTATGGCAAGGGCGGCGGCGGCCACGGCGGTGGCAGCACCAGCGGCGGCGGCGGCAAGAAGAAGAAACCCTGGCGTCAGCAAGGCGCGCCGCAGCAGCCGTTTCGCCCGACTGGGCCGTGGGTGTGCTTCAACCCTTACGGCCCACAGCCGGGCGGCATGGGCCAGCAGCTGGGCGGCGCTGGCGGCCCGGGCGGGTGGCGCCCTCCCTTTCCTGGCCTGCTGGGCCCTGCGTCACCTCAGGCCCACACCGCATTTGCCCCTGTGCAGATGTCGGCCCAGCCCGCGGCCTGGGCTGATTGCAGCCCTGAACCAGTTGGCGTTCCAGAACCAGGGCTGGGTGATGGACTCTGGCGCATCCTCACACTAGGTAGGGAGGAGGAATCCAGAGAAGAAGGGGGAGGCACAACCTGAAAGGGGACAACCCAAGCGTGCTGCAGCTGGAAGGGAGGAGGGGGAGGCACGACCTGGCAGGACGGAGGGGAAGGCGCGGCCAGGGAGGGGTCTCCGTCGTCTCAGCAAGGTGCGGCTAGGACGGACGAGGAGGCGGAGGCAGCAAGGTCGGTAGGAGGCGGCGCCAGGGGAAATCCAGGAAGGAGGCGGCACATCCAAGGAGGATCCAGGGAGGAGGTCGACAGGGAGGAGGAGGGCTGGTCTGGGAGGGGGGAGGAAGGCTGGTCTGGTCTGGGAGGCGCGGCCAGGGAAGGTCTCCGGAAGAAGGAAGGAGGTGGAGAAGGAAGCCAGGCATCGCGGCGTCGGCGGACGGCGGCGTCCTGTTTTTTTGTTGTTGCGCGCCGCGGCCCGCGGGGATGGCCAAAAAGGGAAGGGGGAGGGGGTCGCGCGATCCGCAATAGCGCGACCCGTCGCGCCCTATCTCGGTCCATTTAAGTCTGACGATGTTGGCTCTGAATGGAAAGTTTCCGACACCTGTGTACAGCAGGAAACCTGGTTCCGTGCCCTCAGGAGTCTGCAATCAGCCGACCGTATGCCATTGCCATGCTCTCAAACGTCCTGGGCTGATTATTCTCAAAAAATAAAAGAAAAACGTCCTGCGCTGATTGGCCAGCCGACTCAGCTGGTTCAGAACATAGGGAGGAAGCTGATCGCTGGCTTTGCTTGATCTTGGTTTCCATGTGGCCAACACGGCGACACGAGATATTTCTAGGACCCGTTAAAACATATTTTTAGACATGGCCTTAAAACCTACCTCTAAATTTTACAGCTAAAAATGATACGTTTGTAAGAACAGATCCTTCAGCCGCATCTGAAAATGCATTTTCATATATAGACGATGGCATAGCCCACTCCTCCAAACACCTTTTTAGGGGAGGACGATGCCATCATTCATCCTTGGTAATCTAGGGGCCATTAGCCCATTACCCTGCCTGAAAATATGTCTATAGGGGCAGGTGATGGCTTCCACCAATTTCTTAACTGCTTCTAGCCAAATTCAATATTATTTTGTTCCCGCCAACTTTGATGTTTTGAGTTTTCAGAGCAATTCATAATTAAACTACTTATTAATAATAAAACTGGTTTTAGTACAAATGTAAGTTTTTATACAATATCCAAAGTATTCCCACTTATACATTAAAGGTGCCACTTTGGATTATGCCATTCACGCAGAAGATCAAATTTCTCTTCCGTTGTTAGTTCACTTGATGGGTCGTAGAAGCAGCCTAAGCTGTTGACAACCTCATATAATATGAACCCGCATAAGTCGTCGATGATCGCTAGAAGGTTAGCCTCCGTGAGCCTAATGCTACATAGTGGGAGTCCAGGAAGTTGTAATTATTAGATAAGGATACAAGGTCTGCACCTGGAAATTCTAGGATCGGTGTGCCGTATCGTCTGGGGTGGCCATAAAACCCGATACCGGAAGCTCGAACCCGAAAAACCTGAAATCTAGAAAATCCGAAGTTAGATCGGGTTTGAAGTCATGTAACCCAAATTAAATTAGGGTAATTCGAGTTTGAGCCTACAGTACCCGAATAACCTGATCCACCTGAAATATGTTAGAAATTTTATATATTGCAACTCATAAGACAATTCAAAGGGTTATATTTTTGTTTCTTTTCCTCTTATGTTAAAATACTATTGCTTTATGTTAGTATGATCTTTTTTTAGGTTAATACATACATCATTGTGTCATTTTGTGGCTTAAATGATGTTAGTCTCTCAAATCTTACTAAAATTTTGTTTCACTTTGATGTAATAAGGTAGGTCGGGTTACTCGAACCTGAACCCGAACCCGAATTTATCAAAAACCCGCTGAAAATCGATTTCATAAAACCCAAAATTTCGGGTTACCGGGAAAGTTCGGGTCGGGTTTTCAAATATTCGGGTTTTAAAAATTGAAACTCGAAATTTGTCCACGAAAGTTTGGGTCGGGTTTTCAAAAAATTATGTTTTGAAAATTGAAACCCGAATAATAAATATGGATATAAGGAGTCAGGTTACACAAATATGGACATAAGGACATTTATGTAAAAAATTAATTGAAAACTTTCATATTTTTCATAAAACCGCTAAATGAAATAGTTTCTGCTAAATCCTACTATAGTTTCCATAGCTTTTTTAAAAGACGGCCGCTAAATGGCATAGTATACTATACTATTTTAAATGTTTCGTGATCTTTTGCAGCCTGGCGATGTCTTTTATTTTGGTAAAAAATGACTCCTTGCAAAAGTTCCATTCCCATATTTCGCTATCTCCTGGTCTGCTTTGCGGCTAGTAGGCATTGTTATTTCCCAACTAAAATCAAAGGTGCGTGGTTCCGTGTCTGTCCTCCACTCGTTCAAACAAAGCTGCTAACAAATACTAGTCCATCCTCTCCTGCGACCGTACCGGCAGAAGCTGTGTGTATGTCATCGGCACTAACGAAAGCGATATGCTAGGTAGATTAATCATTTTACAATCTTTGTGTATCAATTCCATGCGTACTGCTCTGTATTGGCTTATCGTGGTGTTAAGAGCCAGCTAATCCGCCCCCTTATTGGCCGAGTTCGTGAGTCGGGACAGCGATGCCCATTACGTACCTAGGAAGGTTTTTTGCGTCTTTATTAGGACTCTGGAAACTTTCTCTTAGCAGCTTTTCTCTTAGGAGCCTAAACTGGATATGTGAAACTGTTGGAAAAGTGCTGAGTTGAGAACTCGAGTCATTAAGTTTTACTGCAAGAAGCCTCACCAAGTGATCTATGATCAGTTCACTTTAGGAGAAGAAACTAACTACGCAATTTTCTTAAAGGATGAGGAATGTATAACACCTCATCTTTCCTTTGAACACTCAACAAGTGTTTCATGTTGGTTTGCAATAGGGATACAATGGAATCTACAGCCAAATATTTTCAGCATGATCCAAGAGGCCAAGTATAGTTTTCCCACTGCCCTTTTCACGAAATTTTCATCATAGCAGCTTGGTGTGTATTTGTAAGTAGAGGAACAACTTCGTTTTATATGGCGAGTCTCCAAATATGCCGGTTGGGAAGCATATCTTCATGATGATGATGTCGTGCATTTATCCAGGATAGCTTCAGTCCGCAATTCGTGAATAGCTAGATAACTTGTAATTATATATAGTGGTTGTGTATTCCTCTAGTCTTTAGTTTTTCGTTATATAACTATGTTCCTCTTTACTTCCTCAATCCTAAAATAAGTGTTCATATAACATTTAAATTTTGTCCCACAAAGGTTTATATATTTAGCTTGTAGGGATGCACATATTAATACAAAAGTACATAGTAAAACGCATAGAGCCAATCAAATAAGGGGTAACATGACTATTTGCCATGACTACTAATCTATCTTAAATTTTCCAAATGGACGCTTATTTTGGGTTGGAGGGAGTAATTTATAGAAAATATGATCTCAATGGGAGGCATCTGCCTCACAGTTTTCAGTCAAAAGGGGTATAAATTGTACAGAAACTTCCTAAGCTAAATACATCTGTTTGAGAATGGAGTAAGTAAATGTAAAGATTAAAGCATATGAACACTGCAGAAAGATAAGATATATGAAATTCATATCTTGACTAGAAACACCAATGCAATGAGAGGTTAGAAAGAGAAAATTGCAGTATCTATTTGTTTGCTGGGATAAATTAAGTACATATTAATACTAGTTGGATTTAAATTAAATATGTAGCAACTAATTGAAACAAGATGTTTTTGTTAGGATGATCTCCTGAAGCAATTAATGAAGAGAGGGATTCCATACGAGGAGGACCTTACAGCAAGGTGAAAGAACAACTAGAGTCGCCAACGGCATCGAAATAGAAGTTGAAGCAATTGGAGAACTGTTGTTGCACGATGTTCTCTATGTACCCTCTTTAAGTAGAAATTTAATTTCTGTATCAAGCTTGACAGATGATGAATATGATTGCCATTTTGGCAAAGAATAATATTTTGTTCAGTTTAATAATAAAATGTGTTATATGTTGTCCTGCATGAGAATGTGAATGTTGTATGCAATGAGGAGTCTTCCTCATCTATGAATAAAAAACAGAAGAGAATTGATGACATATTATTGAAATTATGGCACTGTCGTTCAGGCTATATTTCAAGGGGGAGAATCGAGTTACTAGTTAAGAAATCAATTCTTCCGCTTTTAGAATTTTCAGTTTTATATGAGTTTTCCATGTATTTCTTCTATTTCTGCCCAATGGTGATGTAGAATTAATGTAGAATTGAAGAAAATTATGTTAAGAAAATAAAAAAAGACGCCAAACGAAGCGTAGGAACTTTAGAGATAATTCACACAGATATATGTGGAACGTTTCCTGTGACATATGTGGATGGCTATAACTCGTTTATAACCTTCACAAACGATTATTCATGTTATGGCTACGTTTATCCAATCAAAGGAACATAAGAAGTATTTGATGAATTTAAGATATTCAAGGCTGAAGTAGAAAATCGGCACAATTTTAAGATTAATATAGTAAGGTCCGACCGTGGGGGGAGTACTACAGTCGGCATACCCCGTATGGCCAAGTTCCTGGACCTTTTACAAGGTCCTACAGGAAAATGGCATAGTTGCCTTGTATTCTACATCGGGGGAGCCTCGGTAGAATGGAGTAGCTTAGAGACATAACCGTACCCTGTTGGATATGGTGAGAAGCATGTTGAGTTACTCCACCTTACTGATAAGTCTAGGGATGGAGGCGTTAAAAACCGCCATTCACATTCTTAATCGAATACCAAATAAATCAGTGCCTAAAACACCATACGAGATGTGGACAGGAAGAGAACCCTCACTTAACTATTTGCAGGTGGAGACTGTCCACCTGATGCTAAAGTGTATAACCCAAACATTGGAAAATTAGATCCCAAGACAGTCAGCTGTCGTTTTATTGGCTATCCAAAGAAGTCGAAAGGTTATCACTTCTATTGTCCTAATAGACATCCGAAGTTTGTAGAAACAAGACACATTGTCTTTTTAGAAGACAAGATGATGAGGGGGAGTGAGGTACCCTGAGAAATTAGCCTTCAGGAGAAGCGGGTATATGTACATACTCCGATGTCATGAGCCTTTTTTCTTGATACCTGCGGTTGCTATACCGACAGTGCAAAAAACTATGGTGATAGCACCTGTTGTTACTTCTCCTATGGTGAGTAATGAGGAACTTGTCCTTCAAGAGCCTATAGAAAATGTTGTCCCACAAGTGGAAGAGCAGCAACAACCCCAAGTAGAAGAAGCGCCAAATGTTGAGGCCCTTAGAAGGTCTCAAAGAACTAGAAGATCAACTATTTCTGATGACTATGAAGTTTATGTCAGTGAAGAAATTCAAATGGAGGGTGATCCCACCTCATTTGAACAAGCCATGAGAAGTGCTCCATCATCCAAGTGGCTTGAAGCCATAGAAGATGAAATGAGATCCATGAGTACCAACAAGGTTTTGGACTTAGAAGAAATTCCTAAAGAAGCCAAAACCGTAGGCTGCAAATGGGTCTACAAAACAAAATGTGACTCCAATAGAAATGTAGAAAGGTATAAAGCGTGGCTTGTGGCAAAAGTGTCGGTGCTTCTCACACCGGCTGTCTAATTTGTTGTTGCTTTGCGGCGCCTCTCCACGCCGTGTGATGGTAGGCAATGCAAACACAAAGGATTATACTGGTCCGGGCCGAATGTCCCTACGTCCAGTGTGGGGGCATTCGTGTTCCTTGAGCTTGGATGCCTCGGGGCTTACAAGGGGGGTTGCTTGCAAGCCGGGGTGCGTGATCGAGAGATGATCTGCACAGTGACGTGCTTTTTGGGTCGCTTACAGCTACGCGAAGCTCCCTAGATGCTTGCCCATGCTGAGGGCCCCTCTCCCCTTATATACGTCTGGGGATCGATTACAATTAAAAATTGAGGGTATAGGAGAAGAAAACATTGGTCGGGGCTTCTAAGTGCCTTCGTGGGGGCCCGCCGTGGGGCCCACCCTCCTCTGCTTCTTTGTCTGAGTCGCTTCAGGCTAGCCGAGGCTTGGCCTTGGCCTGTTCCTTCATGCGCTTGTCAGAGCCGCCTGGCAGACTCATCATTGTGGCATGTTACCGTGTGGGAGTGTGATTTCCAGTGTCGTACTGCACTGATGTGATCGGGCACCGCCTAACCTTCTCCCAAGCTCAATCGAGGGCCTAGGGTCAAGCCTATACTTGATTAGGGTCTGTGCCTCTGGCGCCGGTTCCTTTTTAGGCCTGCCGCTAGGTCTGGGGCTGTAGGTTAGCCCTCTCTTGTCACCTCAAGTAGGTCTGAGCCTCCACTAACACATGGCCCAATACTTGGATAAGGGCGTCTGACCCTTGGGCTTTGGACCTGGATGCCGCAACGTGGCCAACCTTGGCCCCTCGTGGTGCCAAGGGCCAGCATGCATCTTGACAGGTGTTCTCCATCTCCCCAAGACGGGTTGGGGAGAAGTCACACACCCTCAACGGGCCCCGTAGCTCCACGTGGGTGGAGGCACGCCAAGTGGTTTGTTCAGGCTTGACCTGGACGGAGGGTGGTGCTTCCTGGCTTGCTCAGGGAGGCACCAAGCGTCCAACTGGTGTTGGCCTCCCCAATCAGCTTGGGGAGGAGACAAGTGTCCCCCAATCTGTAGAAGACTGGGTTGCTTGTGTTCTCCTTGTTCTTGTGTCTCAGCAGTAATGCAAGTGTGATAAGTACCCCCCGAGTACACGTATCCCACAGAAAGGCTTCACACAAAGAGAAGGGATAGATTACAATGAGACGTTTTCTCCAGTCTCATGTAAGGACTTCTTCATAATCATAAATGCATTAGTGTCATATTACGATTTAGAGTTACATCAGATGGATGTAAAGACGGCATTCCTAAACAGGGATTTGTATGAGAATGTTTATATGGAACAACCCAAAGGTTTTGTTGTAGAAGGAAAAGAAAATATGGGATGCCACCTGAAAAAATCCATTTATGGATTCAAACAAGCCTCTAGACAGTGGTACTTGAAGTTTGATGAAACTATAAGAAATTTTGGGTTTAAAGAGAATGAGTAGGACAATTGCATCTACGCAAAGTTCGACAATGGGAAATAATTTTTCCTCATCCTGTATGTGGATGACATTTTGCTTGCCAGCAGTGATATTAATCTTCTTCTAGAGATGAAGAAGTTTTTGTCCTCAAATTTTTACATGAAAGATCTCCATGAAGCTTCATTCGTTTTTGAGTAGAGATTCACCGAAATAGAACAAAGAGGGTTTTCAGGATTATCACAAAAGGCATACTTAGAAAGATTCTAAAGAAATATAATATGCATGCGAGTAAGACAACACCTGCTCCTATAGTCAAGGGAGATAGTTTTGGGAAATCTTATTGTCCCATAAACCAGTATATGATCGATCTAATGAAAGAGGTTCCATATGCTTCAGCTGTCAAAGCTTACATTATGTTCAAGTATGTACATGCCCTGACTTAGCATTGTTACCAAAACATTAGGAAGATATCAGAATAATCCAGATGTAGTACTAGAAAATAGCAAAGATAGCTTTGTGTTACGTGCAAGGCACAAAAGGCCTCATGCTAACGTACGGAAAATCTGATTCCCTAGAGATACAGGGTACAAATGCATATCATGCAAGAGATGAATGATAGAAAATCCACAACAATCATTCACTCTCGCAAGTAGAGCTATATTGTGGAAAAGCTTCAAACAAACGATCATTGCATCGTCTACGATGCATGACAAGATTATAGTATGTTATAAGGCCACGAGGCAGGTGAAATGGTTAAATAAGTTTATACCCGGGTAGAAAGTGGTAGACAACATTGAAAGACCAGTCAAGATGTACCACGACAATGATAATTTATACTCAAAACAATAGGTCAAGTGGTGTTGCCAAACACATTGACATAAAGTTTTATGTTGTGAAAGAGAAAATCCAGGATCATACAATGAGTCTTGAGCATGTAAGAACAAAGGAAATGCTAGTAGTTCCACTCACAAAAGGCTTACCATCCAATGTGCTCAGAACATATAGCCGGCATGGGGTTACATGAAAGCCTATGATACCTGGATAATAATGGCCTAGTTCCGAATCTATTTCAAAACGGAAAGGTGTGTATTGCGGCTGTTAATCTAATGGTATTAGCTATTATGACGAGGCATGTCCTATACATTTATCTGTGATAAAATGGCTTATAAGAAGTAAATAAGCAAGGTGAGATCATAGGGAGGGATGTCTCTCCACCGGCTTGGCCCAACGGCCAATTAGGGCCCATGGCTCGTGCCCTGATCGGGGGCGTACCAGCCGTTTGATGGCTGTGGGATCCTCTCGTGCAACGCAATAAAAGGAAAGGAGAGCCGCCTGGACACACAGTTCAAGATTGACCGTGCCATAGAGAAACTCTAACTGATCTGGAGAGGCGCTGAAGCGAGGGGATGCGCCCATGACACCACCACCATGGACCACGCCATCGTCGCCGCCTCGACATCAACGCCATGACATGCCTCACTGCTCGAAGTCCGACGGTCCGTACCTCCCACTCTCTCTCTATCTCTCTGTTCATGCTCTCATGTTTTAGATCAGTGAACTTCCATTCAAGTTTATCAAGTTTTATCCACGGATCTACTCCTAGCTAGATAATTCAAAAGATGTAACAGTTTTAGCGTGTGACCTTGGTGAATACTACCCACACATTGAATTTCGATCCACGTGATGGTTGGTCCGAGGCTCGGAGCAAATCACATGGTCGCCCAATATAATTTTGCAAGGCCAGGTGTGTACAGTGATTCTCACATGCTCTCCGGGCATCTCCCAAAGTGATCACAAAGATCCTAGGTTCATGTGTCTAGCTTTTCATTGCCCAGTACGGTCCTACCTAGTCGAAACAAAACGAGGTTACATTACGGGATCTTATGCCATTTTTTCGTTTAGGGTTCAAGTTCTAATCAATTATCATATATATAAATTTTTATTTTTCTAATGCTAAGAAATGAGTTTTGCTGGGTATTTTGTAGGTATGTGGTGGTTCTAGCAAAATCACATTATTCCAAATCTCATTTGATAAATATTATGTGTGTTATTTGTACGTGTAAGTACTATATATGAATTTGGTCACTGTCGACATTAGGTTGGTTATTAGTACTGATGGGAAATTATAAAATAATGGTCTATATCCCACTTTAGTTGCTCAGCTCAAGGCCGGCCACGCTGGAAAATACAAAATGGTGCATACCTCTTCAGAAACTTTTTTTCATGCAATTTTTTGCGTAAAAAAAGAATAGATAACATTGGAATCAGCATAAAACTTGTATCTCTCTTTTTTTATGAATGTATCCTTTTGTTCTGGTTTCCTACTTGAACTGCTGCAGCTGGCTCTTGTATACTTTAACCAATCTGACCTGGTCCATGCTCCACGGAGGGTAAATTTTTTAGCTCCAAAAATATATGTGGGTTTCCACATTTTCTTTTTCTCTATTTCCAGCCTCTATTCTAAAACATAAACGTTTTAGTTCTGTCCTAGGTCAAGTTTGTAGAAAACTACAGATAGTGCATATATTTATAGATGTTAACGTATATTTCTAGTATAAACTTGGTCAAAAACTAAATACGTTTTGGAATGGATGGAGTACAGCTTGCAAAAAACAAACTATCAATATAACACAAACTAAACCAAAAAAACAAAGAAAGCATGCAGTGTTTGAGACATATGAATACGATATGCTAATATTTCTTTTTACAAAACAACATAAAGGAAGAACAACAAAGCCGCATTTAGCTCATCGTCCAATACCGAGAGCAAGCGCTGGATTAAGAAATCTGCGGAATGGTGGGCATCCATGCACACGCGCCAGCCGGTGATTTGACAGGAGTTGCAACTTGCAAGTGGTGTGGGTTTGTTTATCGCTGATGAGTCACAAATAAACAATCTGGACGTGTTAGACCAAAGCAAACCAGGTATAGTGCGCTTCCAAACGGCTTGTACTTCTATATATGCGTTTTCCCAGATGGTCCGAGAAATGCTTTCTTAGCCAGGGAAGCACGAAAAGCTTCTCAGGGCTGCAACCAAAAATCTCCGAAGGCGATATATAAGATAGCTTCCTGCCTTCCTCTACGGAGAGGATCAGAAAGAGAGATTGGGAGGCCAAATTGGGCTTCTCTCCATCCGATCAGACAGGAGAAAAAGAGGTATGTACTGGTATTACTATCCACCTTCAAGTCTCAGCATAGCCAGGTCGTCTCTCATCTCTCTTTCTCTCTCTAGATCTGTGCTGTGGAAGAGATGGGGAGAGGGAAGATAGTGATCGAGAAGATCGAGAACACAACGAACCGGCAGGTGACCTTCTCGAAGCGCCGGAACGGGCTGTTCAAGAAAGCCAACGAGCTTGCCATCCTTTGCGACGCCGAGGTCGGACTCATCGTCTTCTCCAGCACCGGCCGCCTCTATGACTTCACCAACACCAGGTATATATGTCCTGGTCTTCCTTGCTTGCCTACATGATGTCTAAATACATCTACTAACTTATACAGATCGGACATATCTATATATTGCGCTATCGATAGTTAAGGTTTGATTACTTCAGTCAGTCAGTTAGTCAGTCAGTCAGAGAGAGAGAGAGAGATTTGAAAGTAAGTAGGGTAACTAGATACCCAACTTGGTAATGTAGTTCTAGTGGTTAATTTGTGTGACCACTGTTTTCTTTAATTTGCTATGTATTCAATAAAATAATGCTCTAGGAAATATGTGCAGGAAATTACTGGTTGGATTTGCCATATAGATATCTAGTGGAACCATTTCGAGTCATTGGTGTGTGTTTCTTTTTAACACACATACGCGCGCACATTCATCTATACGAATACACATGCGCAAATTAATCTTAACCTATGAGCACCTCTGTCAATAGATGTTGGGATTGATAAAGTCACCATAAAAGCCTCGCCGTCGACGGACAAGTCGTCTATCACTAAAAAAAATAGTGTCAGTTGAATTCTGGAATAGGCATTGATTTTCTGAATTAGCATGAGGGACCAGAAGAACTATATATAGAAAATGGTAATAATAACAATTAATTATGGTAATAATATGCTACTTAGATGTGGGATGTTGTATTAACATTTAAAATTTTAACTTTGAACACAAGCTAAAAGCTGTTTTGATCTAATTAGAGATAATCAACTAATTTTAGCTCTAACTTATCCAAACAGATCCCGTTAATTTCTAGCTAACAACTCTCACCTAACCAGAAAACAACATCCAGCTAGCTGTCATCTAGCAAATTGCAACTAAATTAGATTTAGCTACAGTACCAGTCGGGAAACTGGTACTAAATCTGGTTTCCCAACCGGTACAGTGATTAATTTTGATTATATCAATGCAATCGTGCAATTGCTTTTGATTGCGCTATAAATCAATATGGAAATACTGTAGCCACAGCCCCCTCCACTGAGGCCAGTCTCAGTGGGAGTTTCATGGATAATAAATTGACTGCCATATCAGCACTTTTGATGATGTGTCACTGTATTAATAAAGAGAGAAGTATAATGAGTTTCATGGTGATGAAACCCCATCTACACAGTTACCTAGACAGCTTGTGTCTTGCATGTGATCTAGGAAACAACAATTGATGAAATTATGCATTGAGGGGGAGGTGTTTCATCCTAGTTTCAAATACTTTTTGATGATGTGTCACTCTAGGTAATTGTGTCCATGAAACATCCATTGAGACTGGCCTGAATGGACTTACTTTCAGGGACTTGTAGCATTGAGCGAGTTCAAATACGGAGTATGTTCTAGGCAAAGAGCAACATAAGTGAGAGTTTCATCAAATATTCAATGCTATTGACAATCCTTTTTTTTTCCTCAAACATATTCTGGTATAAGGCCACTCTCAGTGGGAGTTTCATGGACAATAAATTAGCTGTTATGTCAGCATTTTTGATGATGTGGCACTGTATTAATGAAGAGAGAGGTGAAATGAGTTTCATGGTGATGAAACTCCTCTCACATACCATGAAACTCTCCACTCTCTCCTCTGCCACATCAGCACATTAAATGATATGAAACTCCCGTAAAACACCCACTGAGACTGGTCTTAGCAACGCAAAAGAAATAACAAAAAAACGCACGCGCTGTCTGTAGCTAGGAAACAACAATTGATGAAATTATGCATTGAGAGGGGGTGTTTCATCCTAGTTTCAAACACTTGTAGATGATGTGTCACTCTAGGTAATTGTGTCCATGAAACTTCCATTGAGACTAGCCTAAAATCCATAGGTTACTACAAACTCTCTGTCCATAGGAGCCATAGTGAGTTTCTTTCCAATTTTAATAATTGTGCCCAAAACCAAAATTAATTATAGTTCTATATAAATGCAGTAGGGATTCGGTCTCCAATCTAGAGTACCGTGCCAAAGGCTATGAGAGATCAAGATGCCAAGAAGAGGTGAATTGGCTTTCTAAAAGTTCTTGCAGGAAATTAACCTATAAATAGCTTAACAAAATTCACCCAAATGCTTAATTACAAAGGCTATGAAAGGATTTAGGTGTGTCTATTTGACGCACAAAAGTTACGCACCCTAGTTCCACAGCTATATACTAACATGGCAAATCTATGTAAAGACGGTTGAGAACACCAATTTTTTACTAAGACATCAAAGAGCCGAAACTCACCCTAGTTATCGTGGGAGCACCTGTCAAAGAATATCGCTCAGTCTGATCTATGCAGGAATCAATTGCTCTCGCGTTGCAATCCATTCTCTACCCTCGATTGGCAGATTTAAAAAGAGAATAGTACTTCTTGGGAAGCACCTTCTTGGAAGCTCATCAAGAATCAACACCACCATATGCTGTATAAATGATGTAGATCACTAAGGGTAATAATCAAGGATTGTTTTTTACTTGACCCAGCACAAACCAAAGAGACGGTGCATGCACCTCGTTACTCCCTAGGCCCTAATGGAGTCCTTAAATCTTCAATCAAGGAACTTTAAAACGACTTCTAGTGCAAAACTTATCCCTGAGATCACAATATATTGAACTCAACCAGGTGGCAGGAGAACTCAAATCGATGAGATGAAGAGGTACCTGTAGCTCCTACAGATGAAGCTAGCCGTTGAAATATTTTAGGTGATTTTTACAAGCATTGGATGCTTGGATGCACTACAAAATTCCATCACTAGAGCAACCTATCAACAAGCTAACAAGGCCTGTTTAGATCACCCAAGACTAAAAATTAGTTCGGACTAAAATTGAAGTGATTAATGTTTGGATGACTATAAATTAGTCCTTGCTTGTTTGGATCCAAGACTAAAATTTAGGTAGAACGGTATATGGGAAATACAAAATGACAATGTTGTCCCTACTTTTTTGCCACGAGGAAGGAGGGGGCGGTAAGGTGGAATAAAGGAGAGGTACCATGGTCCTTTTCCAACTTCTATTCCAATTTAGGTATGTTTCATGGACTAATAATTGACTAAAGTTTAGTTAGGGTAAGACTAAGTTTTCGTCCACCTATTTGGATCAGCTAAAGTTTATCCCATAGGCCTAAGCAGTGCCTAACTAAAATGTCCATTTAGATAACCATTATTGTACAACCAAAGTCCGGTGATAGCATCCAACGAGCTCAAAGAAGTGTTCTGTGAGTAAATCAACTCAAATATAAACTTAAACTTGACCACTGCTCAAACTATAATTCCGGTGAAGCATTTGTGTTGATTTCATCAGAATGTCCTGTGAGCATAATGAACACCTGATGACTCAGACTCTGCTTATAGCTAGCATCCAATGAATCCATTGGAGCTTCTTATGTGTACTTTGAAGTTTGAACGGAACCAACTCAAACCTACTTGATCAATACTTGAGTATGGTACAAGAGTGTGCTGCAAAAAAAAAATCAAGTGTTCGTGAGTGTTTTATTTTTACTAAAACCACTCCAAATCAATCAGCTAGTGCCTCGACTTTAATTATGTCAGCTTCATTATAAGAATATAGTAGAATTGGAAACAATTCCCACCTCAAATTTTTCTACCCACCCCTCACAGAGGACCCACGTGTCGGGTAAGTGTGGTAAAGTGCGTTGAAATTGCGACGTCAAACGAAAAAGAGCACTTTGTAGATGTGTAGAGGGTTTGCACCGTTTGAAGGCCACTTTTTTCACTAGCAAAAAAAACTTACCCAACCTACGTACCCACGATCCTACCTGGCCATGCTATTACCTTTCTAATTTGATTTAATTTTTGGACATTGACCTTTCTAATTCTTTTGACTATCTGTTATATAGTCTTAGGATCCAGTAGAATTGATAACAATTCCCACCCAAAGTTTCCCTCCACCCCTCACAAAGGACCCACAAGTCGGGTCCATGGGAAAAATATGTTGATGGTTTTGCAACACCAAACAAAAAGGAACACTTTCTAGAGGGTTTCCACTATTTTTCCTTGTCCTTTTTCACCCGCCAAAATCCTTTCCCGCGTTGCACACAACCCTCCCCAGCCTGCCCTTGCTAATCTTCCCATTGTAGATTTCCCAGTGTCCATCCTTCCCTTCCCTTCACGCACCGGACCTCCATCCTACACGCGTCAAATGTTCGTCATTGCCATGCTTGCGTTGTTGATGCCACCTCCTCTCCTCCCGCTCAGAGAAGCCACCACTGGTGATGCTAGTTCCATCCCTTGGCACATCCAACTACCTCCTCACCCTTCTTCGCCTGCCTATGGCAGCCAATGCTGGGTCCTATGGGCGCCCCCTCCACTCCTCCGGTTTTGCATCTTCTCCCTTGATGTTTCTGTTGTCGGATATGGGTACTACTGGGCCCACAGTCAGAGGAGACTAGCATTGACCTGGGCCCATGCCTGATAAGGTTGTGGGCCAACCCCTATGCAGCCCACAAGGAATCCTCGACTTGATAGACAAGTTTGGTGAAGACGTGGCAGGCGGCGCGCCGGATATCCCGGAATATCTTTCAGAAACTGACTCGGATATGATTCTGGATTGTAATCTAGTAGGTTTAGATTCAAACTGACTTGTAAACCCTAGCACGACACCCTATATAAGACGGCCTAGGGAAACCCCATGAGGGAGATGATTCCATCCCACCATTGTAACTATACACTCGTTCTTGCTTCTAGAAGCTTGGCCGAGTCCCAGCAATACAAACACCACCACCGACACAGGACATAGGGTATTATACCTCCGGGTAGCCCAAACCTATCTAAATCAGTGCCTCCCGTGTCACCATCAAGCTACTCGTCCAACGATCCCACGCCTACAAATCAACCACTCGGGTACCCCCATGTGGATTGCCGGTTCTAAGATCTGACATCTGTATACAAATACTTTAAAATAGCAAGTAGAGACTATAATAAATATTAAATTTTTGCTAAACATGTTCGTACGCACCATGAAAAAAAAGCTAAACTACTTACAACACTTGGGTTCTGCCTCAGCTTGGGCGTTTGGTCAGGTCTATTGCAAATTTCGGTTACCTGAAATCCAGAACCGATCGGTTCCTTAAAAAACTGAAGACCGAGGACTTTGGTTTCGGTCAGTTCGGTTCGGTCCTCAATCATAACCGAACTTACCAATCAACAAATCACAAGTGCAAAATCAAGCATAATTATACTGATGAATCAAGGAAAAAAGCAGCAAGTATACCTCGACCAAACAAGAGTAATAACTAGAGGTCACCTATATACGTTGATTATTATATAGAAAAGGAAAGGTCCAACAATATCATCTCATCTTCCATTCCGATCTCAACCGAAGCAAGCAAATGACAAAAAAAAATTAAAGAATAGAAAGAAACGAGATCCCATAGTCCATGATCGAATTGAATAAAAGTGGATCTTGGCTTCTGGCGGCTTACCACCAAATAGAGGTGATAAGCTTGGAAGTTGGACGAGTGAGCCTTTGTGCCACCATGTGTGGGGGTTGCGGGCACCGCCTAATGAGAGAGGATGGGTTGGGGGTGCTGCCGGCTAGGGTTGGGTGGGAATGTGAAAGAGTTTATATACATAATATACTTTTATGGGCTTGGGCTGAATGCATTGTTGGGCCTCTTTAGTGCATACCTTGGTTTTTTCGGGTTTTCGGTTAGTGAGATCCCAAGACCGAACTAGTGACCGTTTTTTCAGTTCGGTTAATTCGGTGCGGTTTTTGGGTACTTTAGTTCGGTTTTCGGTCATCGGTTAATTATGCCCAGACTGAGTTCTGCCATTGTGCATATTGTTTGTACCAATACTGAAAAAACCAATATCGAAACAAATAATACCAATCAAATAAGCCCACTATTATGACCTAATTTTTAATTGACACTACAAAACAAACCTTAGTCGGGATGATTATAATATCATGAATCACCAAAACAAAATTGGATGTATAGATGCTTTAGGCTAAATAAAAAGGCCAAGAAAATTATTAATTTCACATCCATATAATGAAAACATAGTGTTTTTATGAAATTTTGAAACTTCATTTGTATAATTATTTTTCTTTGAAAACTCCAAGTTATTCCCCTCAAGTATAGCCAAAGTCTAGATAACTCGCTAAACTATACTTTGTTTAATTTACTCCCACAACTAAGCTAATTGTTTTAGTTTAATATGCCCCTTTATAAAATTTCTCCTTTATGTTTCTCCATAGACATGTGGACTTTTAAGTTTAAATTTTGCAAGGTGATAATGGACATCATAACACGTGTTAAAAAATATACAATGTGAGATTTTCATAATTATTTTGATAGGCTGGAGCATCTACTAATACATTAACTTTTACAAATCCTCCTAGTTATTTTAGAAAAATGAAGTTTCTATAACTTTTTGTATTACTAGCAAGAACGACGCACGTGCAACACGCATGTTTAATAAAAAAATATAGTAAATTACACCCTCCATACAATAATTTGTATGGTTGTATCATTTTGATCTAATAAGTTGAAAACATGCAAACTGATGCATAAATAAACTTGTCAAGTTTGTGCATGTACAGTCACATGCACATCAGATAGCGTATTTTGTCATGATGGCAAACCAAGGGAAGTATAGTATGGGTCTCAAGTATTAATATTGAGGAAGAGGAGGACTTCTAATCTCAAGATCTGCGACCCCTACAATACATCTAGCTGGTAAATTTGGTCATGATATTTGTATGTTTTTGTACAATGAAATATGGTGCTAACATAGTAAAATTTATCTGAATTTCTTATTCGATGAGACATGCAACCAAAATTACGTGCGACAACATCCTTGTTCACAAAGTCAATTAGTGTATGCCCTAAAAAAGTGTCAATCAGTGTACAACTGTCCAAACATAATTATTTAAATAATCAAATATCAAATGAAAACATACAACCATGTATTAGAAAAATCACGATGCCACCAATGCTTAAGAAAGTTTAATAAATACAATCTGCTCATTGTTCAATCAATTTAAGATATGAATATGTATCAATAAAACAAAAAAGTTTAAGAAATATTTTTGCTCATGATGCCACTAATCCACCACCTAAATACCATAGATATATAATTTGCTTAACCGATTTTTTTATTTTAGCTCTCTACCACCTTGAAATTAATACTTGTGACCTAAATTATAGTTTTTGTGGCCTATCACTATGGTAGAATACGCTATGTTGTGTATTTTTTACCGTGCATACAAACCACTTGACAAGTTCATGTATCCATTTGCATGGTTTGCAACTTGTTAGACCAAAGTGATACAATCACATAAGTTGTTGTATGGTGGGCGTAATTTACTCTAAAAAATAAGATTGCATAATAGATAGTTGGCCAAATACCATGTTGGTTACAAACTCGACGATTCTATACTGCAGAGAAGGACGAGGGAGGTGGATGGTTGATTTTTATAAATATTAGAGGTTTTTCATAAAATTACAATGTATTAAAGGACCGTAGTTTGATTTTTATAAATATTATAGGGTTTTTATAAAATTACGATGATTTGATGGACGAACCGAAAGTTTTGGATCTTTATAGTATAGATATAGATAGTAGAAAACATCCACTTATATAGTTATTAACTTATTACCTCAGTGTTCCTTTATTGGAGAAAACAATCCTGAAAAGGTTTCTCACAGCATCTAATCGTTGCATTGAAAAGATTATCATTACAACATTCTAAACTGATTTGGAGGATGAAAATGCGGATTGGAGGATCTGCATGGCTAGCCAACACCTTCAATGCTGACTCCTCCATAAATCACAAATAATCTCGTCCTCTTTAGCTAAGTACTCATCAAACCCAGCATGTCAACCTCTAACCTGACTCTGAGAAATCTCGACCTTAGTGATATAACGCAAGGTCTTTCAGAAGTAGAACAAATCTTCAACTTCCATGAGGTCCAAGCAACAATATTCAAATCAGGACACTTCTAACGGTATGAATGCCCTGGCCCGCAGGGTTGCATGTAGGTTATTCTCCAAATAGGCTGAAAGTAGCCCGTAGCAAAATAAGACGATTTAGCCTAATGTTTTTTGCTTTTGCACTGCTGTGCCAGTATCCTGTCTCTAGGCAATTACTAGTATTTGTGTGCACAGAACGATTATTTGTGCTACTGAAATATATTTTTCTTTACTAAAGATTGAATTGACATCAATGGTCATACTGAGATGACGTATCTTATGCATAAACATGGCACAGCGTTTGTTCTGGTTCTCTAAGGATGGCTCATAAGTGCCTTACGTAGTGTTGTACTGTAAACATTAAGCACTGTTTTGTTTCTCTAAGTATGGCTCCTTCGTGCCGCACATAGTGTTGTCGTGTAAACATTCTAATGGACTTTTTTTCCACCAGCATGAAATCTGTGATTGAAAGATACCATGAGGCAAAAGATCAACATGTCATGATGAGTGCAACTGCGGAGGCAAAGGTAGTGCTATTCACACAATTTGTATCATTCTACTATATGTATGTCAATAGAGTTAACATATAAAATAACTGAAACATTTATTGGACAGGAGCTAACTGGTTCATTTAAATTTTCTAAAACTTGCTAGATATTGTGGATGGTGAATTTCAAATACACAAGAAGTAGAAGAGATAATTAATATTTTAAAAGCTAGCATGCTTTATTTTCACAATGGTATTCTAATAACTTGGAAAGTTGACCATAAGTTGGAAAATCAGTACGACATGAAACCCTTTCTGGGAAATAAAATGTTTATGTTCAAAGTTCAAACAGGATATAGTATGAATCAAATGAGCTGCCTGGGTCCGGTTTAGATTATGTCAAAGAGTAGTGGAATCATCCCACTTTAAACTGAGGAACATAAATATGATCTCATATAAAACAATAGATTTTCAAAAAAGATAAACAATAGCTCATAACCAGCATGCAGTTAATATTTGTTTTCTACAAATAAAGCACCATGACACAACATGCATAACATCCCTTTGCATAACTAATTCATAAAGTATAAGTGGGAGAAATTTGAATTCTTAGTAAATCGAAGAATTTTAGGTTGAGAAAGGAAAACAGAAGATTAACCGCGACATGTTTAAAAGGGAGACTTACATCTGGTTATCTCGAAAAACAAATGCTACTGTGTAGCAACCAAGATGACAAATGAAGAAATTATAACCTATTAAATAATACCCATAGGCAGTTGGTCTTAAACCATTAAGTATTGCCAAACCAAATATATGTTCAAATGAACTGCTAATTCACAACAACGTATTGTATATTGCATTTACATAGCCTTGTAGCACCTGATTTCATATTATTTTTTATTTATTGAGTTACATATGTTGAAGTACAGAACATATGGCCGCAAGATTTTCATCTATATTAACTGAAAACTTTCTCTTACTAGCTTTGGCAAAGGGAGGCGGGGATCCTGAGGCAGCAACTGCATAACTTGCAAGAGCATCATTTGTATGATCCTCAACCACCAACCTGTCGTGTACACCAATCATTACGAGTACACCAATCTTTACACATGGAAGGTGGGAAGGGGGATTGGGAAAAACATCATGCATGGGAAGTGGGAGGCCCATTAGACCAACATCGTGTGGACCAGATTGTGGTTTTCAAAGTTTGCACGGATGGGTTGGTTTTCACCTGATACGTTGCCAATAATAATAATGATGATAATAATAACAAGACTCGACAAGAGGGAGAGACCCCCCCCCCCCCCCCCCCTAACCTTAAAGAAGATTATGCTGTGAATCTGAGCTAGCTCAGCGAACCACTTCTTTGGCGTGCTCAGCTGAAAAGTTGCACTTTGAGTGTTGGATTAATGCTAATAATCAGTAGTTTACTAATTTACCCATTCTGAAGAAACAACAATAGGGGGATCAGGGGGGTTCATAATTTCATCTCATGACCAGCCATGGAATTAATCAAAGAAAATTATAAGTCATCATGAGCTTTTGAAATATAAAATTGGATCAAGGTTCTTAATGTATTATGCTAAATCCAGGAAGCTTAGGACTTAGGTCACCCAAAAAGAAAGTCTAAGCTTATGGGTATTTAGGTTAGGTAAATTATGCAGACTGAGTTGTGCAACAATTTTCCTTAAGACTATGACTCCTCAACTTTTGAAAATACCTACAGTCATATTTGTTTCGTTACTTGATTGTATTGGGAGCCCACAGTGTTTGTATATTTGTTCATTTCACATTCAGCAAAGTGCAATTGAGGAATCCATACATTAAACATTCATGAGAAACAATTTTTTTCTCCAAAACACTATGAGCAACAAATTACATGCATTTGTTTTCATAATTTAATAACAATGAAAGAAACTTTACCAAAAAAGGGAATTTTATTTAGTTTTTTCTCCATAAACCTGAAATGCAGTTATGCGACATCATGTACACTTTCAAAAAGGCGTAAACTATCTTTCATATAATGTGTCACTGCAGGCAGTTGCTAGGTCAGCAGCTTTCTAGCTTGGATGTAAAAGACTTGCAAAACTTAGAGAACACGCTGGAGACAAGCCTAAGAAATATTCGTCTGAAGAAGGTTGCATACCAATGTGTCGAGACTTCAACATCTTATAGTTCTTTCAGAACATAGGGACTAATGACTACTTTTGTTTCTTCATTTTACAGGACCAACTTATGACCGATCAAATTCAAGAATTAAATACGAAGGTTTGTTCGCACAGCTTACTTAGCAGTACTATTTATTCTATTATATTTCGCTTGACTACACAGAATTCTTGTTCGTATTGCAGGCAAGCCTCATACACAATCAAAACATCGAACTATACAGCAAACTCAATCGTGTTCATCAGGAGAACACTGAATTAAAGAAAAAGGTGCATACATCCAGCAACATTTTGCCAAACAGAGATGAAGCTTGTACAAGTTATGATTTTTTTTCCATTTCACTATCCAGACATCCGTATATGGAAGCACATAATATCATTTCTTTCTCTTTTCTCAGGTGAATGGACAAGGAATTAAAGAGCATCCAACAGATACCACCATTAAATACAGTATTGTGAATAAGGAGGATGAAAACGTTCCAGTTAATCTTGAGCTAAGTCCACCACAGAATGTGGAATCAGAGAAGTCAGGAACACCAAGCCAGGGGTGAGTTCTTGTTCGAATTCAAATACAAATTCTTAGCACATGAGTTGTAGTTCACTGAAAGTGCATCAGATTTCAACGGCAGTGAGGATGACAAAAACTAAGAGGCCAGCAACCTATAATTCTGGGTTGAGTTAGAGGACCTATCAGCTAAACTTCAATGATTCTACATGCAATAATTTCTGCATTACCATAGTATTTTGTAATCCAAGTTTTCATATTATGTTGCTTGCAAATCAGTCAAAAACAACTTGTAATCCATTGAGACAGCAGACTTTATGTCACGTATTCTATTGTCATAAAAAAAATGGGTGTCATGTGAATTGAAATTCTGAAACATATGAAGCAGATAAGGTTCAACCTTAGTTGGTAACATGGTAGATATACAAGATGATCCCGTGCTGATTAGACCAGGAAGAGGACAAATGCAAAGGTCTACAAGGCACTAAATATTATAGATGATTTAAGTATGATGATCCTGAACTTCAAACTAGAACAGCCCAGTATCCTTCACAGAATATACACCTAAGAGGCTAAGATGTGCCGTTGTGACGAGATCGACTTGTGATTAGATGCAATTGAGCTAGAGCTCTCGGGACGGCAAGGTCAAGCATTGCCTCCCCGGAGCAACAAAGGAGACGAACACAACTAGGCACAAACCAAATCTTTCTTGCTTTCCCAAATAACCTACCCCTCATATGTATAGGGTAGGTCTGATTACAATCATGCAAGTCCCATAAAGAGGAATGTCTATCTTGTGCCAATCAAACCAAATCCTAACCAACCAAACTTAAGCAGACCAAACTCTAACTTCCCTACAAAGGACTCTGGATGCTAACTTGATGCCTACGACTACTCCTTCGTCTTGCGCCGGCGCTCGTAGGTGCGTCCCCACATAACATCTCTCCCCTCCTGGAGAAGCAGCTCGTCCTCGAGCTGAAAGCCTGGAAAACGCCGCTGAAAATCATCAAGATCCTCCCACGATGCTGCAGAAACCGGCTGATCCTTCCACTTGATAAGCACCTGACGAACGCCACAAGCAAGGCGAACTTTGAGCGCTTGGTCTGGTATCTCCAGCACTGCCCCAAAATGCAATGGCGCCATGGCGGTAACGGCGGTGGAGCACCTGGTGCATCCCCAACATACTTGAGCAGGCCAACATGAAAGACATTGTGAATATGTGCCCCTGCCGGCAAAGCCAACCTCACAGCAACCTCGTTCACCTTTTCTGTGATCTGATATGGGCCATAAAAACGGGGACTGATGAGCTTCCCTGCTGAATCAACAATCGCCATAGGAGTACGCCGACGTAAACGTAACCAAACCCATTCTCCAACTTCAAAGAAAACCTCCCGATGGCCCCGATCATAGATACGCTTAACATACTATTGAGCCAGCTCCAACCGAGCGCGGACATCAGCCAAAAATTCATCCCCCTCCTCCATCGTACGCACCATAGGAAACATCCTGGAATCACCATCTTCATACGAGCGAATGGATGGAGGATCTCTGCCATACACCACACGAAACGGTGTCTCCTTGGTCGCCGAATGAAACGATGTGTTGTACACATACTCGGCCCAAGGAAGCCAACGAACCCACTGCTTAGGACGATCCCCCGTCATGCAACGCAGGTACATGGCAATGACTTTGTACACCGCCTTAGACTGCCCGTCAGACTGTGGATGAAATGCGGAGGACATGAACAGCTTGGAACCAGACAGCTCAAAGAGGGTGCGCCAGAACGTCGACGTGAACACCGGGTCATGATCTGATACGATCGAGGATGGGACACCATGGAGATGCACAATCTCAGCAAAGAAAACACGAGCCACACTCTCTACTGTATTGGGATGGCTGATGGGCAATGAAATGCGCATACTTTGAGAAACGATCCACCACTGTCAGTATCACCGATTTGCCGCCCACTTTCGGCAATCCCTCTATGAAATCAATGGCCACATCAGCCCAAACCGCGGACGGCACTGGCAAAGGAAGCAACAAACCGGCCGGATGAAGGTACTCTGTCTTGGAACGTTGACATATAACGCAGGACCGGACAAAATCTTGGACCACCGCTCGAGCATTGGGTGTATGAAAATCAGGGCGCAAGCAATGTAAAGTCTTCTGTACTCCTTCATGTCCCTCATCATGCACTACTGCCAAAATCTGCGGAAGAAGTGATGAGAACGGCGGTACATACAAGCGAGTATGGAACGTGACCAAGCCATCAACCAGTGCCCAGGGCGACCCCCAACGTGCCTGCTTCAATCTGCTCTTTCAGCGCCCGTAGAGCTGGATCCATCAACGTGGCTTGCCTGAAGTCCTCCACTATTGTGAAACTGGTCGTGGTCATGGCATGAACGGCCCCCAGCTCAGTGTCGCGGCGAGACAATGTGTCGGCGACAGTGTTCTGATTCCCAGGCTTATATTGAACAATGAAATCAAAGCCCAGAAGTTTACTCACCCACTGGTGCTGCGGAATCGTCGCCAATCGTTGGTCCAACAGGTGCTTGAGGCTCTGATGATCAGTCTTGACGGTGAACGCGCGTCCCCACAGATATGCCAACGATGTGGAAGCTGGTGGCGTCGGCGAACTGGCCGACGGCGCTGGCGGGGACGCCGCTGTGGCGGGGCAGCGGTGTCGTTGGTCTCGGTGGCCTCCTTCTTGTCTCCCATGGCGCAGCGAGACGGTGGCGGTGGGCAAGGGGGCGCGGCGTGGCTGGTGGTGGTCGGGAAATCACTGACAAGCTGATACCAGATGTTGTGGCGAGATCGACTTGTTATTAGATGCAATCGAGCTAGAGCTCTCGGGACGGCAAGGTTAAGCCTTGCCTCCCCGGAGCAACAAAGGAGACGAACACAACTAGGCACAAACCAAATCTTTCTTGCTTTCCCAAATAACCTACCCCTCATATATATAGGGTAGGTCTGATTACAATCATGCAAGTCCCATAAAGAGGAATGTCTATCTTGTGCCAATCAAACCAAATCCTAACCAACCAAACTTAAGCAAACCAAACTCTAACTTCCCTAAGATACAAAGGACTCTGGATGCTAACTTGACGCCTACGACTACTCCTTTGTCTTGTGCCGGCGATCGTATGTGCGTCCCCACATAACATGTGCACCCAAAATGCTTACTTGCTCTCAAAATTGAGCACTGCTATTCCACTAATAGAAATGCTAAGGTTCTTAGCACGAGGCCTGGTTAGGTGGAATCCATGTCTGTTGAGGATACTGCCCAGTGATGTCAAGATGATTTTGTTTGTATAGGTTAGAAAATGAAGAAAATAAAACGCTAGCACATTGCACATTTTGCAATAGAAGTGAAGTAGAAGGGGTATCTTCGATATGCAAAGTTTCAAAACAATGAAAGTTCATCGGTCATCCATCCATAGTGCAAAAGCAGTTGCTCAGAAGTCAGAAGATAGCATGGATACCAAGCCTACTATTGCAAAATCACATACAGCAAATACCATATAGTAACCAATAACGGTAATCAACAAAAACATGATTCAGACCGATGAAAAGCAGTGCTGGAAAAAATACAAATGGATGAACAATCTTTATTTGCAATACATCAAGTCATCAAGAAAACTTACAAGTTATGGTGTTACAACCTCAGCTTTTTACCACCAAATAATGCATATCTAAACAAAATAACAGAAGGTCAATTCAATCATATACCAGCCTATAGAAGTTAATTTCTATTCTGAATTGGAGACCAACACCATAATATTGATTATACAAGAATACAGTATATATGTATTAAGACAAGATTGTGTTATACAATAGCTCAAACGAAACTAAAAATGTAAATAAATGACCAACTTGCAAGAACCAAAACAGTTTTTTTGCAGGTCATTTTTACAGGGCAAGATGGTAATATTATTACAGTGCGATCTTCACATCTGTACCATGATACATGCAGGGCACTAGCAACCAAATAGGCCCATTAATGACCTACCAGCTAAATAAATTTGAAAACCACGAAACATTTCTTTAGCACTTTTTATTGCCAGATTACTGACAAGATTAAGAAAAGAGAAGCCGGTAAGGCACAAGTACATAGCATCATTCAATCGGCATGACAGTACAGCCTATACAGTGCAATTTGGTGGAGTGGGCAGCACGTGCAGACAGGGGTACTGCAATCAATGGTTGTGGGCATCCAGGCACAGGATGGATCGATCAATCGACAGTAGGTATAAAAATCTAGGCAAAGCAAGCATCAGCAAATAAAATGTACATCAAGAGGTGGCAATTGAGTATTAAAAGTACAGACAGAGTGTAAGCAAACTAACTAAAGTCCTAAACTTCATCAGCTAGAAATGAAGAGTAAAACAAATAACTAAAATATTTTACAGCGCCATACCAGCAGCCCAAGGCCACTAAACACTGGTTGTATCAGTTAGAGTATATATGGTAGGCTAGATACTATTTATCACGATTGTGCAATATGTATCGGGGAGGTGCGTTGCCCCAATTCTCCGTACTGGGAGTCTCAATGCAAAACAACCCACACAATCAATCCTTCCTACATGGTATCAGTGTATCACAAATTAGGGTTTCATTCCTAAACTAAGGCTTTTGCTGCCCTTGTGCCACCCCGGGAGGGGGGATCGATCTCCACCAGAGTTTGCACACTAGTAGTTAGATTTCATTTCATCAAGCAGCAGATCAGGATCTCGTGTTCCTCCCTAGGACCTACCAGTGTGCATTGCTAGAGACCGCATTGGACGATCGTCAGAAGAGCGCGTCACCATGCCATCATTGTAGAGGCACGGAATGCATCGAAGATCGAGGAAGGAACGGCTGGCGCGGCATGGAACATCATCGACGACTTCGTGTTGCATAACGGGGGCATCTTCGTGCCGGCGACACTCACGCTCTGGCCACAACTGCTCGCCACGGTGCATGGGACAGGTCAAGAGGGCTCGTTGAAGACCTTGCATCGCCTTCGAGCTTCGTTCTACACTCTGCACGAGTCCAAGCTGGTCCGCGACTACGTCAAGGGCTGCTCTGTGTGCCAGCGCAACAAAACGGAGCACCTGCACCCGCCCGGCCTTCTTCAACCGCTCGATGTGCCGTCGTCCAACTGGAGCGACATTTTGATGGACTTTGTCAAAGGTTTTCCTCAGATCGTCGGGAAATCGGTCTTCTTGACGGTCGTGGATCGTTTCTCGAATATGGCTCATTTCATTCCCCTGGGCCACCCATATATAGCGCTCACCGTGGCACGGCTTTCTTCGACAACGTCATCAAGCTTCATGGCCTGCCGTGCTCCATCATGAGTGACCATGACCCGGTCTTCACCAGCAAGCTTTGGACCGAGCTCTTCACGTTGGCGGGCGCCAAGTTGCGCTTGAGTTCCGCGTTCCGGCCTCAGACGGATGGACAGTCCGAGGTGGCCAACAGGGTGCTCGGGGTTTATCTGCGCTGCCTCGCCGGCGATCGACCGTGCAGTTGGCTCCGCTGGTTGCCGTGGGCGGAGTATTGCTTCAATACCTCCTTCCAGTCTGCGTTGCAGACGACACTGTTCAGAGTGGTGTTTGACCGTGACCTGCCGACCATGCTGTCCAACCAGACCCGGATTGCTCGTGTCGTCGCGCTTGATAAACAGCTGCAGCAGCGCGATGAGTTTCTCGCGGATATCAGGGAACGACTTCTTCAGGCCCACGACTACATGAAGTCCTCCTACAACAAAGCTCATCGCGTGGTGGAATTGGAGGTGGGCGATTGGGCATGGCTGCGCCTGCACCAGCGTTCAGCCTCGGCTATCACTGCTGCTGTCAACTCCAAGCTGTCGCCCAAGTTCTATGGTCAGTTCTAGGTTGTTGAACGGGTGGGCGCAGTGGCGTACCGTCTCCGGCTACCGCCCAAGGCCTGCATTCATGGCGTCTTCCATGTCGTCTTCCTCAAGAATCACTAGGGCGCCACCCCGTCTTCTGTCGTGGCCCTGCCGCCGGTGGTTCATGGTCGAGTTGTGCCAGTCCCTGGGGCCATTCTGCGTGCTCGGCCATCCAAGGACTCATGGGATTTGTTGGTCAAGTGGGAGGATCGTGGCGCTGCCGATGCTACATAGCAGCCCTTGCCTGCGTTCATGGAGAAGTACCCGGATTTCAAGCTCGAGGACGAGCTTTTCTGTCAGGAGGGCGGAAGTGTTATGGACTCCTTCTGTGGGAAGAAGTTTCAGTGCAGGGGCAAGGCGCCGGCATCTACTAGTGGCTAGTTGTTTAGTTAATCTTTTAATTCAGTTTTGAGGTAATGATTGTTAGCTAGAATTCAAAATTTAGTTGAGCCAAAGGCTATATGTAATCGACCGCACGTTCCATTTGGGTTTAAGCAGAAAGTTATCTCTAATCTAAGAGCCTCCAAGGGAGGGCGAGTTAGTTGGGATTGCTTCTGTTGTTCACATACGTTCAGTAGATCTAGCCGTATCAAAAGGGCTACCACCTGCATGAGCTACTCGCTTATTTCCATTTCTAGGTCCGTTTTGTAGTGTTTTGGAGCAACAAAAGAGGTGCTCAACGGAAATGAACTGGGCTCCACCAACTCCATGGAGTTGGGTTGCTCCATCAATTTTTGGAGTTGAGGTGTTTGGCTGCCTCAACTCAGCTCTATACCGGAGTTTGGAATTGGAGCCATGTCAAATTGGCCCTATATATCATGGACTGACATATGTATTCGGGAGACATATTGCCTCCAAGCTCAAAGTCTCTATTCTATATATACTGTCTGAAAAGCTCAATGCAAACATCCCACTCAATGTATCCTTCCTAAAGTACCATACCAGCCGTGTATCATTTCAATATACTAGAGTGGTAGATACCAGCAAGCAACATGACATAGTGGTCGTATCAGCTAATATTTAATCTGGTACAACCAATGTTTTCATGAAAGAAAAAAAGATATAGAAGTATTTAGGTTTTATCCAGATCAAAATTATGAAACTAATGATATCAGTATTTTGATTAAACAGCAGCCTGCCAGTGGAGGTTGCCTTGGTGCGAAAGAAGACATAATGCAAAGGAGATCTGCAATGCTCCTTCACTGATCCCTCCCTATTTTGTTTGCCGTGGGTTTTATCCTTGGCACCATGCAATTTTTCCTCTCGTGAATCTTGTGTGCTTCAGGTGTTGGGTGGCTGGACCAACGATAGAGTTTGGTACTTTATAGTCTCTTATCTATTTTGTACCTTTAATGAAGGGCAGAGCTCCTGCACTTTTGCTTCAAATAAGTATTTTGATTAAATTTGCATTATGAACTATTGATGCGTTGCACTTCAATTATTGAAGTGTTTAATGACATGATATTTATAATTTGACTTTAACAATAATTTTTTAGCCTTATTAATACTCTTATAACAAAAAAAAGATAAATTACTCGATACATCACCACAGATATGCCTAACGCCAAAACTCTTATGATGTGAATCAATCTCAGCTATATGTACATTGGGTACACTATTATGAAAATAGTTCCTTGTACTTAAGTGTTCACATGACCCTTTACATGCAGAAAAATCCAATGTGTTATGAACAATTTACACAAGGATGAAAATTATTTATTCATACAGAAGTTCTGTTAAAATATAAAATAACTGAAACATTTATTGGACAGGAGCTAACTGGTTCATTTAAATTTTCTAAAACTTGCTAGATATTGTGGATGGTGAATTTCAAATACACAAGAAGTAGAAGAGATAATTAATATTTTAAAAGCTAGCATGCTTTATTTTCACAATGGTATTCTAATAACTTGGAAAGTTGACCATAAGTTGGAAAATCAGTACGACATGAAACCCTTTCTGGGAAATAAAATGTTTATGTTCAAAGTTCAAACAGGATATAGTATGAATCAAATGAGCTGCCTGGGTCCGGTTTAGATTATGTCAAAGAGTAGTGGAATCATCCCACTTTAAACTGAGGAACATAAATATGATCTCATATAAAACAATAGATTTTCAAAAAAGATAAACAATAGCTCATAACCAGCATGCAGTTAATATTTGTTTTCTACAAATAAAGCACCATGACACAACATGCATAACATCCCTTTGCATAACTAATTCATAAAGTATAAGTGGGAGAAATTTGAATTCTTAGTAAATCGAAGAATTTTAGGTTGAGAAAGGAAAACAGAAGATTAACCGCGACATGTTTAAAAGGGAGACTTACATCTGGTTATCTCGAAAAACAAATGCTACTGTGTAGCAACCAAGATGACAAATGAAGAAATTATAACCTATTAAATAATACCCATAGGCAGTTGGTCTTAAACCATTAAGTATTGCCAAACCAAATATATGTTCAAATGAACTGCTAATTCACAACAACGTATTGTATATTGCATTTACATAGCCTTGTAGCACCTGATTTCATATTATTTTTTATTTATTGAGTTACATATGTTGAAGTACAGAACATATGGCCGCAAGATTTTCATCTATATTAACTGAAAACTTTCTCTTACTAGCTTTGGCAAAGGGAGGCGGGGATCCTGAGGCAGCAACTGCATAACTTGCAAGAGCATCATTTGTATGATCCTCAACCACCAACCTGTCGTGTACACCAATCATTACGAGTACACCAATCTTTACACATGGAAGGTGGGAAGGGGGATTGGGAAAAACATCATGCATGGGAAGTGGGAGGCCCATTAGACCAACATCGTGTGGACCAGATTGTGGTTTTCAAAGTTTGCACGGATGGGTTGGTTTTCACCTGATACGTTGCCAATAATAATAATGATGATAATAATAACAAGACTCGACAAGAGGGAGAGACCCCCCCCCCCCCCCCCCCC
>OAMR01000375.1:210637-248075 GCA_900205405.1 Echinochloa crus-galli | reverse complement strand
CAGCTCCAACCAAATGCTGTCTCTTATACACATCTATAGTGGTCGTATCAGCTAATATTTAATCTGGTACAACCAATGTTTTCATGAAAGAAAAAAAGATATAGAAGTATTTAGGTTTTATCCAGATCAAAATTATGAAACTAATGATATCAGTATTTTGATTAAACAGCAGCCTGCCAGTGGAGGTTGCCTTGGTGCGAAAGAAGACATAATGCAAAGGAGATCTGCAATGCTCCTTCACTGATCCCTCCCTATTTTGTTTGCCGTGGGTTTTATCCTTGGCACCATGCAATTTTTCCTCTCGTGAATCTTGTGTGCTTCAGGTGTTGGGTGGCTGGACCAACGATAGAGTTTGGTACTTTATAGTCTCTTATCTATTTTGTACCTTTAATGAAGGGCAGAGCTCCTGCACTTTTGCTTCAAATAAGTATTTTGATTAAATTTGCATTATGAACTATTGATGCGTTGCACTTCAATTATTGAAGTGTTTAATGACATGATATTTATAATTTGACTTTAACAATAATTTTTTAGCCTTATTAATACTCTTATAACAAAAAAAAGATAAATTACTCGATACATCACCACAGATATGCCTAACGCCAAAACTCTTATGATGTGAATCAATCTCAGCTATATGTACATTGGGTACACTATTATGAAAATAGTTCCTTGTACTTAAGTGTTCACATGACCCTTTACATGCAGAAAAATCCAATGTGTTATGAACAATTTACACAAGGATGAAAATTATTTATTCATACAGAAGTTCTGTGTTGCTTACCATTTAACTCTGTGAATCTGAATTCGTGCATCTTGTCTCAATGCATGAATTCAGAACAAGCAATCGGTATCTTTCAAGAGTGAAGACTAGGTGAAACACAGAATAGTGGTGACTACCATACTCTTCAGCTTAACAGTAATATGTTGGTCCCTGTATTGAATTCCATATACTTCCGGAAAATCCTCAGTCAAACAACATCATTGCCAACATGCAAAAATCGTACTATCAATTCTTCATTGAGATTGAACAAAAAAAACAAACACACGAACATCACACTAAGGTGCAGTCTAATTGCTCATGCATAACAGAAAAACTTACCGACAACTTTTGAGGCCCAAACCTGCTGAGACGCCTCTTGGACTCTCCATATACCAAAGGAATGGTATGAGCCGGCAACATCGACGAAACAGCCGGCCACCAAATTACCAACGCGAAACAGGTTAATCGCATCATCTACCTAGTCCCGGACACCAAAAACTCTGATAGGAGTGCTCCTCCGTGAGTTCCTCTAACGAATCAAGCAACATGCATTTAAGGATCCAGGCTCCGGGACAATCGTCGCGATTCACAGGATGGGACACGGGACCAAGCACAGGCATCACACGGGATCGTAAAGAGCGGAATTACGCGACCAAGCACAGGAATCACACGGGATCGTAAAGAGCGGAATTGAACGGATCAGCAACAAGAGCAGAAGCAGAGCTGCGGGGGCTCACCTGGACTGGGCATCTCCGCGCACTCGTAGCTCCACTGAACCCTAGATCAAGCGGGGGCGAGGTAGCAGCCGCGGTATTTGCAGTTGGAGGGGCGGCGCCATCGGGATGGGTGGCCGGAAGGAAGATTAAAAATGGAGATGGCCGAGGTTTGGGTGGCCCCCACTGCTCAGTCTCAAGTCCGAGGCCATTCATCGATTGCCGACTTTGTGAAAGAGAGAGATTCGTTATCTGTATAACCTATATAAATATACCGACTAAAAGTAATTAACTTAACATACAAGCTATCCACATCATATCACATCATCATCCACGTTATACCACATCACTATCCACAACTATCTATATTTATGTTTTCCACTAATTTTCTATGACCCATAGCATCTGTATATATAATTTATTAGTCTTTACGAGTACAATGCTATAAAATTCTCACAATAGAAATACATGGATAATTAATTATTTAAGAGCAGTCCTCTCTCTCTCAATAAAATGAGCATATTTTCATGTATAATATCGTTTGCAAAAAAAATGTTGCCATGCAAACATCTTAGTGTTTCTACTTTCAAATTTCATGTTAAAATGATGTATAAAATCGTTGTAAAAGAATATTATCATACAATCACCTCAATATTTTTATTTTAAAATTTTATCTTAGTGTTTTCATTTTTAAATTTTTTCTTAAAATTTACTTAGTGTTTCTTCTAATTTCAAATTCCATCTTAAAATGATGTATAATATAGTTGCAAAAGAATATTATCGTACAATCATCTTAGTGTTTTTATTTTTAAATTTTACCTTAGTGTTTTTATTTTTAAATTTTGCCTTAAAATTCTATTTATAAAATTCCCAGAGCATCGCGTGGGGTATCACCTAGTTTCTTGTATTCTTCCTCACCTGCAAAATACTTATCGACCTTATAGCCCACCTAATATACATTTAAATTATCTTCCTTCAATTTTCATATATGTTAATTTTCGTCTATAATTATATACTATACACACTTATTTCGTTTCATCATAATGTATCTTTAATGTATTTATCTAATCGTCCTTTAATTTTCTTTTGTAATCATGTATCTTTAATTTTTCTTGTCTAATCACATGTGTAATAACAACGTGAAACTTTATAACAAATCTTAAATTCTTATTCACTAGATTTCTTTTAAAAAATGGAGAGATTAAGATGAAATTAACACTCCCTCTCTTTCAAAACGTATTTTATTTTGTTATAGGAGAAGATTTTGACTAATATTACTCATTAGTATGTATTTTGATGATAAAAAATGTAATCATAAGTTTCTTAATATCTAATATAGTGTGTTTGTGTCATATTTATTTTAATGGATTAATCATTGATTAAAATATTATCATAATGAAATAAAATATGCCTTATAAATTTTTAAACGACGGGAGTATATGCTTTTATCTTCCTCGATAGATAGGACCCTTGTTAGTCATTGAGACGAGTAAGGGTGTGTTAGATTCCAAAAGACTAAACTTTATTCTGTTAGATGAATGCCAATTAAAATTATTAAACATACTAATTACAAAACTAACTGCATAAGTCATGCCTAATTTATGAGACGAAATCCATCATTAGAATATGTTTACTACGGCACTACATTGTTAAATCATAGATTAATTAGGTTTAATAGATTCATCCCACGAATTAACCCCATTTATATAATACATTTTTAATTAAATTATATTTAATATTCCTAGTTAGTATTCTTATATCCGATGTGACGGGACTAAAGTTTAGTCAAGCGAATCCAAACACCCTCTAAACGAGGGAGCTTTCCTCGTCACTTAGGATCTTCCATCAACATAATGTTGTATTTATGTTCATGCTCATGATAACATCTTGGGAATGAGGATGAGATTCAGATTTACTTGAGATGATTGCTATTTGTGCACTCGTACTTCGATTTTCTTTAGATGTCGTATTTCGTTTTTGCAAATTGTCAGGAAAGGATATCGCGTATGTGTCTTGCCTCCCGGTGCTTCCCTCGAAGAGATGATGCAATTGAGGCTGCTACATAGTACATACATGCCTAGGTTGCATAGAAAATTTAATGGGCACTGACAGACGGACTCCTGCTGATCAATAAAATCGATTTTCATCTCCGCGGAACTGACGGATGGACTTGCATGAAAGGAGATTCAATACAGGATTTAATTGAACGTGAGTGGTAACCAAGAAGGATTAACTCATTAGAGGGAAGATTATGGTGCTTTAAACATCTTCTTGGTCTTGTCTGCTAAAAGTTACGAATGGAGCGAATATAACCTTATAATGTATTTGTTGACGCAAAATCGGCTTCTCACGCCAAGCACACAACAAGCCGAATCAGCTGGCTTCACACGTGCCCGATCGTCTGAATCCTGTAAGCGTACCAGTCAATTTTCCCTGAAACTGACAAAGCAAGAAAAAATGTTTAGATATAAAACCTGGAACATGCCGGATGATACCAGACAGTTCCATCTCTACGGCTTGCAAGGCCAATCTTGATCGGCATATAGCTATGAACAAGCTATCTGTCGGCAATGCAGGCGCTCACATGCATATTCGGCAGAGCGCATACTGCCGAACCCATCATCATCGCGACGGCCCTCGTCATCGGCGGCCGCGGCTAGGGCCGCAAGGTAGCGGTAGTTGGCGGGGAGCTTGACGGCCCAGACGCAGTCCGCGGAGGCCGCGCCGCGGAAGGCGCGGTTGAGGCGGGCGACCTGGCAGATCTCCGGCGGGTCGAGGTAGAGCAACACCGCCGCCACGCAGCTCTCCGGCATGTCGCCGAGGGACGTCTCCCCCCACTCCCCGTCCGCGCCCAGGATGCTCGACCCCGCCCCCATCTACGACCCAATCGCCGCCTTGGGGAAGGATCGAATTGGGATGCGAAGGCCGAGTTCTTCAGGATCACTTTTATGATGCACACGATCGAAGCTTCCAGGAAATCGCAGGGCAATTCACCGCCGGGACGGCGCTAACCCCAATCCGTGCGGGGGAGCTTCTCGCGCGGATTACTGCAGCCTTCCTTGCGAATTTGGCTACCTCACCTTTCCGATTGGAGAAGAAACCTCAGATTTGCACCGCCCTTCAAGATAAGAACCGAACAATTGTAGCAAAGAAACCGCCAATTCGCCTCCTATGCAGATGAGCGCGCCTGCACAAGGCAAGAAGCTCTCATGCGCAGGGAGCTGAGTCGTTCTCGAATTGAACCCGAGGCACCGCCGATTCGATCAAGAGTTAACACCCAAATAACACAAGGTAACTTGATGAATCTATTAGATCTTTGCCAGTATCTAATAGAGCCGATAACTCGCTTCAAGCTAAACCTTAGCCTACCGCATGACTCATGATTTAACAAAGAAGCCTTCTCATACCAAGCTTAAATCCACCGCATGATACTAAGCATGATACAAGGTTGCCGGTACTTACGGAGGTCGACGGATCGATGGCTCCTCTCGAAGGACTCGACGACTCGACTAAGCTGTAAAATGAGCCGCTGGCGCGTGGGTCCCAGCGTTTCCTTTCCGAATGATATTTTTTACCAATTCCGGCCCACATGTTGGTCTCTTCCTGGAGCCAAATTTTGGTGTTAAAAGTATTATGGTCAAAAACAAGTATTTCTCCATATACATAGCCAAAATACCTTATATTTTTCGGAACGGATGGGTATTATTTACGGAGTATGTTTATATTCCATTCACCACAATAGCACATAGTACTCAAGCTCAGCATATATATAATTCTGGCCGGTAAATCGCATTGTCTTTTGCCGTAATCACGCGAGGAATCGTGACAACTTGTGTGCCAGCTCGGATACGCCTCGCTGGAAGCTGCTATCGACTGGCGCGCCACGAATTGTTAATGGTGCATTATTGGTGGTTGTTTAGTCAGGCATCTCCGCTCCCAAAGACATTCCCCGTGCGTCTGCATCTGCGGTTAAATCCTCTATCAAAGTGGGCATAAAGTCTTTAACAAATTTGTTAACCACAGCCGGTTAGGAGATCGATAAGGCTAGGCGCAGACACAGCTGGGGCCAGTGAAGTTGAGAGCTTTTGGCCACCTGTCTGGCTGCCCAGCTTTCTTCAGAGTTTCCTATGCAGCTATGCTGGGGTTGTGCTGCTGAGTATTGAAGCTACCAGTAGATCGAGAACCGATGGCATGCAGCAGCTATAGCTTAGCTTGCTTACTGCCATGTTACAGCTAAGCTTATGCGGTGGCAGTAGATTTGCTGCTCGATAGCTGGCTTAGAGTTTAGGAATTAAGCTTAAATAGTTGAAAAAACCTTGATCAGATCAACAAGATTGAACTTAAGGGTTTCATATTGATCAGAGTGGATATTATAGTGTTATAACTTCACTCTAGTTTAGATTTCGTGTGACTTGCAGAAAACCGCAATTTTATAGAAATAGCATATTTATGGTCACGGAGCAGGCTACTCGTAGTTCAAAATATATGCCATTTTAAAATTCAGACCTGTCAAAATATTTTAGCTTTACCATCGACATATTTTTTTATCAAAGATTGATAATGTAATATAGATGTTACTGAATTCACCATACATATACTTTCAATATATTTAATTACCATTTTGTGAAACACCATGTTTTCATAGAAGTTATTAGTTTGAGTTGGATGGAGTATCTATCATCTAACTAAGATGGGGTTTGTGTAAACATCCAAACCATAACGAGCAGCTTAATAGGAAGCTGGGTACTAACAATTTTCTTCTAATTGTGCGCGTCTTTTTTCTGTAACCTAACATTGATATAACCTGCAATTAGAAATAAAATTCACTTGAATAATTTCAGCTATCAATCTACCATGTAGAAAGTTTAATCATCCCTTTATAGGGCGTGATGTAACGTTTTTACCAAAGGAGTCAATACACGGATCAATTGCTGCATTGCCGAGATTGCAATTTCCCCATCTGTGCCTTTTGCTTTTTTTTTTTTTTGCGAGTACCTGTGCCTTTTGCTCATGCGGCAGCAAATCAGATTCACTAATGTAAAACACAGCAACAACACCAATTCATACAGCAATCGAAAACAACTTAATTGACACATGGGCAGCTAGTTTGCTTGCGCAAAGTGCATGGCAGATCGTGGAGAGCCTTCTAGAATTATTGCTTCCCTTCAGTTTCTCTCATGCATGCTAAACCTAAGATACACGGCAATGGAAGATCTATAGCTTAACTTTCGTCATCTTTTATTCCCACTGGTTCAACATATGGAGGCAGCAAGCTTGAGGCAGCAACTGCATAACTTGCGGCAAAATCATCAGCATGGCCATCATCCAACCTAAAACAAATAAATCATAGGAATTGGAATTATTACCCATGTGCCAGTCAAGAAATAAATTCATTCTCCTGAGTATACCTTTAGTATTGCATGAAATCCATGATGATAGATTTGAAAGCAATATTAAACTGTGTATATATTGGTTTCCACTACCCCATGGAAATCAATGAGCTTATGTGATACTCTGAAGACACCATATACTAGGTAATTAAACATCAGCACTGGCTAGTGTTTCAATATGTGATATTAATCTAGCGCTTCTGCTGCCAGTAACTTTGTATTATATTATCGATGCTAACATTACTCTGCTACTCTGTTCGAGTTGTTTATCAATAATACTCCCTCTGTCCCTTTTTAATGGTCGCCGTTGGTTTTCGTGCCACGATTTAGATTCGATTTGTAGAAAATATGTGTAACATTTTAATCTCCAAAAAAATTTGTTAAAAAACTAGATCAAAAGATCTATCTAATGGTACTAATTATACATCATAAATATTAATATATTTTAATATAAAATTAATCAAAGTTATTTCTCGGGAAGTGAGAAAGACAGTTATTTAGGGACGGAGGGAGTAATCCATATCAGAATAGCTATCTCAGAGCGAGTTCATCATTATACCAAAAAAAAAGAAGCGGGACATCATTTGTAAACTGATTCCATGGAATGTATATCGTATCATAAAGGAGCTCAACCTCTCATCTTATATGCACATACGAGGTTCATGTCCTCTACCCAGTCAGCAAGAGCTCCAGTACATGTCTTCTTCCAATAATATGACATCATACCACTATTATGATCACCAAAACTTGACACTACTACATTGTTTTAGTATGCATAGCTTGGGATATCTAGGAGAGAATGCTGATGCTCAACGCTTTTGAAATCTCGAGTGACATAAAACAGCACTATAGTCATGGATGAGAAAATGCAGGTACAAGGATACTTCATCCTATTTTTGTACTCAACTTCAACACTTAGGTTTTCCACTTTTCCGATAACAAGATCTTTTCTTACTGTAATGACCCAAGAAAATGACCCAAGAAAAGATGATAGGTTCTAATTAATCCAAGAGTTTTCATGGTAATGGTGACTTTTGCATAGGTTGTCAAGAAATCTTACAAGTTTCTCGCAAGTTATGCAGTTGCCGCCTCTAGCTTGCTGCCCCCAAATGCAAAACCTACAAAAGAAAACGTAGAGATTAGTTGAACCATATATCAATCATTTTTATATAGCTAACTATTTTATATTTTATTCATCACCAACAAGTGTTCCACAAGCTTAGCCCACTACCATGGGAAATATACACACAGAGAATGATGCCCTTCAACTTAATACCTTATTTGAGGGGGTTTTCGATTAATATAAATTCCCATGTATGCTATACTGCCATATTTTTGTAACAAGTTATTATAAATTCTGTGTAGGGATCTTCAACACATCTACTTTGCATGCATATATAGGCGGAGATGCATATATATTAAGTACAGCTAATAATATAAGATTCAAGCAAGCAGCAAATAGTTATTCGAACTGAGATCTGACAAGTTTGAAAAATAGAAGATCAGCAAATAACTAAGAGATACAATCTTGTGTACAGAAACACACTTAGATGATTCATTTAACCGGGGATACTAGAGAATAGCTCATCCATAATAAAATCTGTGCCAACTCTTGTATTTTATGCTCCACAAGGATCCAAAAATATTGAAAACGAGCATAAAAGAAACGCAGATCTGGGTGAACAAAATTAAGCAGTGTTTTATGCATGCAACTTCTTGATGTTCCATAAGAGGAGATCAACACAAGCTATGAAAACCAAAGCTGAAAGATTCGATTCACAAGCAAAGGTGACCTGACCATTCTTGTCATGCTACTAAGAATACATGTCCATGCATGGCAAGATCAGAAACGGTTGAAGATCAAAACTCATCTTAGTAATTAGTTAGTTACCTGGGTATATAGATCAGATCTTTAATTCCATTTCCTAGATAATGGACTCATTTCTCCAAGGCGCGCCTGACGGCCCCCATCCTGCAACCCTAGGAAGAGGAAGAGGAACGCAACTGTGTTGGTGCAAAGAGGGAGACGAGGTTGGCTCTACTTTTATAGCCGAAAGGGGCAGAGGCGAAGAGATGATTAGAGGCAGGGGGTGTGTGGGGTGGGTAAACAAGTCAGAAAGACAATTGGGGAGTGATTATAAATTGGATCAGTGACAGGCAATGTCACTCTGCATTTAGGGACAAGAAAAGGCTCCCACTTGCCTGGAGTAGCATCGCTCTGCTTGGACGGCACCCCCATTTAATATGAGTATAAGCTTTTAATTATCACTGGATTTGTTTGCAAAATTCTCAGTATGCCTGCCATTAAAAATCATTACGAACGGATACTGACAGACAGATGGGCAGGTCAGCCTCTTTTTAAACATATATTGTACATGTAGCTTCCAAGGCATGGTCTTGCATGTTTGCATAATAGGAAAATCAAGTGGTTTTGAATATCCTCTTGGTTTTGTGACTTCATCAGTTATGGTTATCTTGGGATAACAATTCGAACATGGTTAATTATTGGCAATATAACTCCACTGTATGCAAGACAAGCGTGTACCTATGCATTGCAAATGGCCCTACATCTGTTTACTTGCTGGCAGGGCTGTGACCACGTGGCTTCGCCGAAGCTGCGTGATGAGGGGCACCGGCCAAGCCGTAATACTTTTTTTCCCTCTTGGATTCTGCTTGTCTATTGAGCTACCCTTCCACTGCTCACCATCCCATGCTGTGCTTTCCGTCATGAGTGCTTGGATCTCGATCCACTGGACGCCTTCATTAGAAACAGAAAATAATGGTTAAGCACAAGCTGCAACTTGACAGTACAAATCCCGTATGACAATCATTATTGAGAGTCATGTTCCCTCATTGCGTTGGGCCCCAATTAGATCGTTCAAATTAGCTGGGTTGAGATGGTATAATCATTACAGTAATTTGCCTCCTTTTTACAGATTACTCAATTGTTGTTCAAAACATGCATATTAGAAAACACAGAGGTTCAAAGATTAAAACCCAACAGGTCTTCAAAACAATGGTTGTGTAATTTAAATTCTGGTGTTCACTGCAGAAGGCTGACTCTGCCATAGTGAAAAACCATAAACCCTAAACTCACCAGTTGCAATGCGATGATCCAACTGAATATATAGACTAATCAAAGGGAGGAAGTAATGAAACAAAAAGGTTATCGAAATTCCAATCATACGTCAGAAAGTACCATTATCGTTGCAACACATCCCTAGTTCCACTCAATCATTACCAATTTCCTATCAAACATATTTTTATGCCCCTTCTACCAATGATCTAAAGTTTTTTTCCATCAATGAGAAAAGTGTGGTCATAAAAGCAGATTACAAGAGCCTTGCAACTAATTCACTGTTCTGTAAAACAAAAATGATATATTTATTCTAGTAATTCTATTATAATCAATTTCACAAAAAGATAAAAAAAAGGGGAACATGCATAGTTCGTTGCATAACTTGTAACACTCGGCACTAGTAAATCTAGCCCCCCAAGCTTACTTATTCAAGATGCAGGCAACTCAACTCAACATATTGCTCTCACTGATTACTTCAGATCAAAATATACAATGATTTGGATTATATGAACAGTCAAAACCTTGGAAATCACGGGACAAACAAACATTTCGAATGGCTTTCCAGCTGTAAAGCTTCAGAGAGCTGAATGAAATGATGTTTTGTTGTTCCTCTCCAAGTTGGTGGTCCAATTCAATGCATGGTCCAAACCCAGTGTTCTGAGTACTGCTATGTGAAGGGTCAGGCTGACAAGCCCGTGATCACACTGAGATGGCAGCACCATCATACACTAATATAATGTCCTTCATCCACGTCAGATTCCCGATGGAGGGAGCTTGACTGATGCTGCAAATTTTTAATGGTGCATTATTGGAGATGTGAGAGAGTGTTGATCCTCCCAAGACATTCCATGTCATCGACTTCCTTTAGGCAAAGGAGGAGAGCTTTTGACACAATGTTAATCAAAAGTCCTAACTTTTACGTGAACTGCTGAGGCTGGTAGGAAGTGGTTGATGGTGACACATGGATAAAAGCTTCTTCTGATTTGTAAAATGGATGGTCTTGGCATGTTTCTTCAGAATTCCTGCTCCGAGCTCCTTGAAGTCTCCTTTGCCGGTAACATACATATATACCAACAATCTGACTAGGCTCAACTGCTCAAGCTATGAGTTTCAGGATGGTCGTTTGAAGGCAGATTTTTCAGATTAATTGAAGAAACTAAACAGATTTCACTTCCAAGACGAGGAGCACAAAGTCGCATCACATGGAACACTCTTGCCCCTTTTCTGGGGGATAAGAGTTTAGTATCTGCGTTGTTCGACCAGTGAAGTAATCAACTGAAGGGAAGGTGGCAACTGGGGCAGGTTGCCGCAACAATGCTCTGTCCTTAATCTGGTGATTAGCAACTAAACAATTAGTGATTTGAGCTTAAACAAGTATTTCCTATAGTCCCTGTGCCATTATTCAACAATGCAAACAGGGATAAAGTTAGCGGGCACCTTCGTATGCTCAGTTCATGAAGCCGGACCCCGGCATTGCATTGTACACCATCAGGCTACTCTTTTCGTTGTCGGCAACGTACGAGGTGGGCGGAAAGAAACCAGAACAAGTGTCGGCAACGTACGAGGTGGGCGGAAAGAAACCAGAACAAGTGGGCATCCAAAGCGAACAGACAGGTTAACGAGGCAAGAAAAATGCCGGAGGTAGGAGGGCCAGACCCTACCTCGATCTGTTGGCGCCGAGGTCACATGTGCACGTCAGGATCTGCGCGGCGCAGCTGCCTGCCAGTTGCCGCAGGACCTGCGCCTGGTCGGCGGATCACGGGGCCGCCGGCCCCGCCGGCTTTGGCGGCCGCCCTCGGTCGGGGGCGTTTGGTCGAACGGGTAGCCTGCGCGGCTGCGCGGTTGGGTTGACTTGGGCCGAGACCAACGACGGCGGCGGCGAGGGGAAAAAAACTCCCAGTGGTTTCGGATTGACGCGCCTCAATGCAAGAACATAGGAGATGCGGATGCCGGTTTCCGCCGCCTCGACGTTGCTGCCGGCAGCCGCTGCCGCCCGCCGCCCGCCGGCAGCCGCTGTTGCCGCACGCTCCAGCTGTTCGTTTTGGGCCTCTCAAAAAAAAAAAAGCTGTTCGTTTTGGGGGCCAACGGACTTCCCGGGTCCGAGTTTTGGGCCTGATATTGGCCCATTCCTTTCAATTTCGAGTCCAATTGTAAGGATGGGCTCATTTGTGTTTTTGTTATCCGCCTTCGCGTATTTCAAGAAGCACCGCGAGGTCCACCCTACGTACAGTGTAGGCCCATGAAGATATGGTCCAGCACCCAGGAGCCGAATTTTTTCCTCTCTTTTTTCTGTGAAATTCCTCTATTGTTTTTTAAAGAGCCATCAATGAAAGTGCAGCCTATTATGGTTCAAACTACTATACTACTATAGTGCAGTGTGAAACTGCGAGCACGATTTATGTGTGGTGAGCATGCGTAAGGCTCATCCTGGCAATCGAGAAATTTACTTCTCTGACATAGATCATTTTAGTTTTGTCAAAAAGTTAAATTTCTCTAATTTTAACTGAATTTATTGAAAATGTCAAAAATAGGGTTTATACAGATACAGGCCTCTTATGTATAACAGATTTACCAATGTACATGAAACGTGATCAAGTTCCAAAACCCAAATTTGTGCTCCGATATGGATCTAACCTTTTGCTAGAAGCATGAAAAATAATCCTGCCAGTTTCTAAGCTGTAACGGTCTGATCATAATAGTAAGAAAAACCCATGCTGCTAAGTTGGGGCGCAGAGATCAACACAAAATATTGTAGGGAAATCTGGCGAAATTGTAATGGAACAAAGCGTTCTTCCAAGAACCGTACATGCATTCCGCTTGTAAAAATGGTAGTGTAGGTTCAACGTGTCTGCCTTATAGAGCAGTGGATAAGATGTATGGGAGGGTGAGCAGAAATTTGTAGTATTATCCGAGATGCTAAAGACATGTCCATGGCCTAACCTTTCGATGGGCCAGCGATGGGAGATGATAGATCTATTTTTGTTTAATAACTACAAACTCAGCTACATGATTGCCAACAATTAGGAAGGTCTGGAAAAGTTTGGATTAGGGAGTATAGTGAAATTAGGAACGATAACATCTAGGCACAATGAAGGGATGAAATGTGTTCGTCTTTCTTTATAAAGTAAACCAAATGGCGTTCAAAATGGTGGAACTTTGTTGATTCCCTCACCACCACACCAAGCAAACCAAATGGCTATCCACTCAGGGTACAATCTTCATTGCAATAAGAAGCAGAACGCTAAGCAGCTTAGACATGTAACCAAAGCCAAATGATTTCTATCTAACTGAGACCTACTATGGCAGTAAGGATCATATCCTTCGGATCTGATATGATCATGACAGTCATAACTTACTCAAAAGAGGTTATCTGGTAAGCGGTCAGATCTTGCAGACCAAAGTAGAATACAAATGCAAATATGGGTATTTCCATTATGGGGGTGTTTAGTTCCTGGAGAAAGGTAAAAAGTGGAGTGAAAAAAGTCACATCGGATACTGTAGCATTTTTCGTTTGTTTCTGGTAAACATTGTCCTAGCATGACCTAACTAGGCTTAAAAGATTCGTCTCGTCGTGTACATCAAAACCATGTAAATAGTTTTTTTATTTACCCACATTTAGTACTCCATGCATGAGGAGAAAGATTTGATGTGATAGGTGAATAGTGAAGTTTGGAGAGAGAATTTTTAGAAGTAAGTTTGATGATGTGACCGGGAACTAAACAGGGCCTATGTCAACAACGATGCTGGAGATTTTACAAAAGCTGAATGAACTCAAGGAGAACAGACTTTATTTCAATCAACTCAAAATAAATTGAACCATAGTGGACATAACAACCAGGTATAACAGACTAATTTCCAGATAGATTTACATATTTCCTATGTCAGTTGATGCTAAAAAAAATGCCTTGCCATCCCTCATCATCACAAAACGAGGAAATTCCTCGTAAGCACAAATCATACAAGCACTATCTGACAGCCTTTCCTAACAGACAGATGCTTTTCAACTTCAACATCATACCAAATTTACTCATCCAAGAGGATATGTGCCCAGATATAATGAAGCCAACATAGGGAGGAAGATGAGTAAAAGTTGCTACAAGAGCGGCAGAGTGAAGCTAAATTCTCACTAAATCATGATTGCTTCACTAGACTCAAAATAAAAGGGCAGTACCATGCCAGGATCAGTTTTAATGTCCACAGATTATGCATCTACCAGGTTAGCAAGCGCGGATAAAATCCATGTATGCCCTCTAATACTACCATCCAATGTTTCAAAAAGCTCTAGGTGCTAGGCAGGCGGTCACACACTGCCTAGCGCCAAGGCATGCCTAGGTGTCGACTAGGCGGTTGTATATTTTGCAGGCCGCTAGAGTAGTACTGTAATATATAGAGAAAGTTTGGTATGTTAAGACATAGAATTTGACAGTATCTTAAAACCATGTGTTCCATGCCCGTTCACCTTTGTCCATCTCTAATTTGTCCTATTTTCATACTTAGATCGAGTCATAACCACTCAAGACAGAAAAACGGCTAGGTGCTAGACGGGGAGGTGTTACTCAGCGTATGTTCCTCTCAGGAGATTCTTGATGATAAATCTGGACAAATTCAAAAACATCATGTAAAGGGGCAAGTAAGTCCTGATAGTCTACAAAAATCATATGAACACTCTTTTGGACCTTATCCTCAGAGCAAGCCAATAAGCCAAGCCAAGCCCACCACTTACTACAGGAGGCAAAGAATATCATATACCCTAATCCTAACAGGCTAATATTCACGATGACACAGCGATTACCAAGTACCAAAGCAGGAATCATATTGAAATTCATAAATTCACAGAAATGGCGATGGAATTGTCACCAAACCACAACAAGAGGAGCTGAATTGTATCATCGAATCCTCAAACTGTGCAACATTTATTCGACCAAGGCCATACAGTGCCCAGATCAATAACTGAAGCTAACAAGAGGTCAGGAATGGTAAAATGCGTAAAAGTTGCGCCAAGGGAGATGGAGTGAAGACGGATCCTCACTACAGCTTGTGCTTGTAGCGCGCGACCTCGGCGTCGTTGGGGAAGAATCCCATGAGGCGCCCGGCGGAGTTCTGGTAGGCGTACATGAACCCTCCCATGACCCCGATGAGGCCGCCCGTCACCATCGACGGCCCCCGGATCCCCGGCTTGATCCCTGCACGAGGAGCCCCGGTCTGAGCTTCCGATGGGGGGTGAATTGAGAGCTAGGGTTTGGGGACGGGAATCCAGGACGGGGACGAACCGGAGAGGTAGCCGACGGTGACGGAGACGGCGGAGATGGTGGAGAGGCGCATGTAGTCGAGCGCGGAGAAGTTGCCGACCACCTTGGTGAAGGCCGGGTTCCGGTCCACCACGTGTGAGAGAGAGAGAGCTGTGGCTTCCGAGGGAATGGGTCCTTCTCCTCACTGGAAGTAAGTGGGTGGGCCTAGGGGAAAGATCTCCGCCTGCGGAGCCCATCCGAGGTCACTATGGTGGCTCGGCCCATGTCTCGGTCTGGGCCGGCACGACCATAACTGGGCTGAGCCCACTACTTTCAGCCATCCTTGCTAACGAATGACGTTGGGCCAGAACCACACTGACATTTAGCTCGGCCCATGACTGAATCGTCGGAGTTTCCAAAGCCACCCTCACCTCGCTTTCTCCGCCCTCGCTCGAGTCGCCTCCCTTTTCCCACCCCCTTTCCTTCGTTATACCCAACCAGCCGAAGCCACCAAGGCCCCGTCCCCTCCTCCCCGCCTCCGCCTCCGACCTCGAGCGCTCCTCTCCAATGGCGACGGCCCCGGCACCCCTCTCGCTGTCTGCCTCGACCCTGCCCGCGCGCCTCCGCGCCGCGGCGGTGCCGGCGGGCGCGCGCGGCAGGCAGCCGCGGCGCGGGCGGATGGTGGTGCGCGCCAAGATCCGGGAGATCTTCATGCCGGCGCTCAGCTCCACCATGACGGAGGGCAAGATCGTCTCCTGGACCGCCGCCGAGGGCGACCGCGTCACCAAGGGCGACGCCGTCGTCGTCGTCGAGTCCGACAAGGCCGACATTGGGCTCGACAGTGCCATTCACGACAATGCAGGGTGCCGTCAGCAAGAATATGGTGGAGAGCCTTGCTGTCCCAACATTCAGAGTTGGGTACACCATCACGCGCAGCAGGCGGCGCCTGCTCCGGTGGAGGATACCGCAGCGACCCCGCCCCCGCCGCCGCCTCCGACGCCGGCGGCTGCTCCCGCGCCAGTGGCCGCGGGGACGAAGGGCATTGCCAGCCCGCAGGCTAAGAAGCTCGCGAAGCAGCATCGGGTGGACCTTGCCAAGGTGACCGGCACCGGGCCGTACGGTAGAATTACGCCGGAAGATGTTGAGGCGGCTGCCGGAATTCAGACGAAGCCAAAGCCTGCTCCTGTTGCTGCTGCATCACCACCCGTGGCTGCGCCTTCAGCAGTTGCAGTGCCTCAGGCAGCGGTGCTACCGCCGGTGCCTGGCGCGACTGTTGTTCCATTCACTACCATGCAGGCCGCAGTGAGCAAGAACATGGTGGAGAGCTTGGCGGTGCCAGCATTCCGCGTTGGGTACCCAATTGTAACTGATAAGCTCGATGAGCTGTATGAAAAGGTGAGGATTCAGAGCAGTGTTTGACTGCTCATGGTCCTCTTCTGTTTTTAGCCTGCTTTCTGATAACTGGATTGATTTGATTTTGTTAGGTTAAGCCAAAGGGTGTGACGATGACAGTGCTGCTGGCAAAGGCCGCGGCCATGGCGCTTGCTCAGCACCCTGTTGTCAATGCCAGCTGCAGGGATGGAAAGAGTTTCACTTACAACAGTAACATCAACATTGCAGTTGCCGTGGCAATTGATGGTGGCCTTATTACCCCCGTCCTGCAGGATGCTGACAAGGTAGACACTATCTTTGTGATAAATTTGATATTATTTAGGAGTCGTAGCACGCAAGTTAACCATTCAGCTTATGAAATGGCACACTGCAGCTGGATATCTATTTGCTCTCACAAAATTGGAAGGATCTAGTCAAAAAGGCACGCGCAAAACAGCTCCAACCAAATGAGTACAGCTCCGGTATGGAACTTACTGCATTGTATATATTGCCCTTTGCAATCATTATGATGTTCAGGGGCATTGTGCTTACCTGAAGATTTTGGGTTTGCAGGGACATTTACACTGTCCAACCTTGGTATGTTTGGTGTAGATAGATTTGATGCAATTCTTCCACCTGGCCAGGTGGGCTTACTTCTCTTTGTTGCCTAGCTAATATCAAACAGTGCTATCTTTTTGCTTTAATTATGTATGATAACTAATATTTGTGTTTCTGTGGATGCAGGGAGCTATTATGGCTGTTGGAGCCTCAAAACCTACAGTTGTGGCCGATAAAGATGGTTTCTTTAGTGTCAAGAGCAAAATGCTGGTTAGTTGTGCATCTAATTTGTTTAGACGTCAGTTGTTTGCATGCAATGCTTTCGGTCTTCCAGTTCTAGAAATCTAGTGCTACATTCCAATAGTTTTTTCATGAACTGTAGATGATTGTCATAGTCTCATAGAGTTTGTGAGATACATCATCTGGAGAGCATTACATAGATGGATGCCATGACTTGACTTAACATGATAGATGTTTGATGGTATCACATTGTTACAGTTATCGTCTATAACCACTAGATGCTATTCATCAATTCTGTCTAAATCATAGTTAGAATTACTGGACTAGGTTGCTTGGTTGATGCATATTTGCTACTTATGCCAAAAATGCGCCAACCATAATTCTTGTGGTGGACGGATTGTTCACCATAAGGCTGGCAATGCCAGAAACTGTAGCTACGGACCTATGGTGTATTGGGCATAGACTAAGAAAGCACTGCAAGTCTGGCTGAAAACCCAAAGTCAAACTACGGTAACTCAAGTTCAGCAAGTTTGTTTTTATCTAAGTTGTTTCAACATTTTCTTTTCAGGTCAATGTCACTGCTGATCACAGGATTGTATATGGTGCTGATTTGGCAGCATTCCTGCAGACTTTTGCAAAGATTATTGAGGATCCTGAGAGCTTGACTTTGTAAGGTCTCTTGAAGAGTTATGATGTTACTCCTATCTATGTGCCCATCAGTAGTCTGATTGCAAATGGAGTTCTATCGTTGATCTCCATTTTTTGTATCGTCTAGCATTCAACAGGATGCTGATCTGTTTGTTCCTGTTTCTATTTCTCGATATTTTGGATCTTGTTGGAGAGATTATAGTGTTGGTACTATGGAAATTTTGGAGATCAATAAATATAAACTGTAGAATACTCCCTCCGTCCGGTTATGATCTGCGTCTAACGAAATAAAAAAAAATCCAAATTTGATCTGTGCATTCTTGTTTCCGTCTCGGCCTGCGTCCGCCTCTTCAATGCCGGGCGCATGCGCGCTTCGACTCCGACGCCAGGAAGCCCGCGCCGTTTCCCTCGTCAAAGCATCGATCGGTTCATTCTTCCTTCCACGCTGCGGTCGTTCTCTTCGTCTCCCTCAGATAGCAGCGCCTCTTTTCTCTCCAAAAACTGAAACCTTGCACTTCGTGGAGCTCTCCAACACAGACACAGTTCGATGGAGCATGGGCTTCTACGTGGTGTCAACTGGGCGCCCAACTCCAGCGATGAAGAGGACCAGAACCGAGATGCCATGGAGGAAAGTGTCGCCGTCGCCGTCGCCGTCGACGACCTCATAGATGATTCTGCAGACGTCCGATCGTATTGGAGCTCATGGGCAGGGCCATCCCACTCTTGAATGTCATCCCAATCGATACCATTGGGATCAGAGGATGGGTGCAAGGAGGCAGGCTCTAGATTCAGATCCAATTCTCCAGGTGGTGGCTCTTGGTTTAGGTCGAAGGTTGCTGGTAGGGGCGCCATGGATAGGAGAACTGATGAACTCATGAGCTTGGCGTCCATGGCACGATATATATAGGGCAAGGATCACAGAAGGGATGAAAGGAGGCGGGCTTCCTAAAATTTCAATTTTGATCGATGTTGCCGCGTCCATGAATTCGTTTTTTTATCTCCATGGAAAATTTGGAATGGCGCCTGAAATTTCAGAAGGGAGGGAGGGAGTCGCGAGTGAGGCGATGGCGCGGGGAAAAAACGGAGAGACGAGCCGAGATGGCGGGCTGATTTTGGAAAGGAGGGAGAGACCATGCGCGGCGCGCGGTGGAATTGGAAGGGAGGGAGAAACGGCGCCGTTACGGGGAGAGATCGCGATGAATGCGCGCGTGCATGCAGGGGGAAGAAAAGCGTTGGATAAATTCTCCTTGGTCTCTGCGTACTATGGTTAGACGCAGATCATAACCGGACGGAGGAGGGAGTAGTTTGGTAATTGGGGTTTTGCCTTGGCTCTGCATATTTTGTGTCCACATAATGGTTTGCATCTGTGTTTCATTTATCTGCTGGGATGTACATTTTATTAAATTATAAGATAATATAAAGCCGATCTTCCCTCAATGTATATAGGGAAAAACATCATTGCATTTGCTTCAATCCTGTCAAAGTGACAATAAATTAAGATATTAATAATATAGACTAGCATGCATATTGAACTAGACCAATTTGAGGTGTCATGGCATGCTCCCTTTGCAATTTGAATTTTGCCCAGCTTAATGGCAAGCAAAACATACATAGTATAGGTCTGCGGATCACAACTGTCTATAGGACCATCGAAGTCATAGGTTGTTCAACATTAAGTTGTGAGTATATTCAACAAACTGAAAACAATGCAATCCAAACCCATCATCCTTCTAATACAACTCTGCACAAATACAAACTCTCGATAGTTGATATCAACCCATCTAAAGCTAATAACTGTACACACAGTCACACAAAAAAGTTAGTCTGTTAATGTTCAGCTGGCTAATTTGAAGTCTGATCATCAAAGTAATCACCTGAGTGGAAGCCCTATGTTCAGATATTGGATGTGCTTTGATCCTCTCATCTCTCGGCACACCCTATCTAGCAAACCAAGAAAATCTCTCATGATGACAAATATGTGGAGGAGGTTGGACTCATTCTTGCTAACCTCTCCATGATAATACTCTGTGAGTTCTCTGATCTGCTGTAGGACCTCGGCTTCAGCAACTTTAAGTTCCTGCATGGTATTCTCTGCATGAGTTTGGAATGGTCTCATGCAGTGCAGGAAGTTCTGGTTCCTGTCATTGCTGGTAAGGTCATTTTCGATGAGCCTGCTTAGTTGAGCCAGTCCATGTGAAAGATTTGAGATTGAGCATTTTAAGGTATCCAGGTCTATGCTTGCTACCTTCTTGACATTGCCAAGCTCATTACTTAACTCGGACACAAATTCTGTACCCATTTCCAAATACTCTTCTCGTCCTGTTGGTGTGGCGTGACATGATCCAGGTATTCCACTGATCTTAACTGAAGCCTTTAATCGTTGTGATCGTACCATCTCTTGAACAACAAAATGCAGGAGGGTTGTCTTCCCGTCAGCTCCACGAATATCTGACAGTTTCAGCAGTGCGTCGAGTCTGAAAGCACTTGCACCTCCTCTTATTGTTCCAACATTCATTCTGTTTCCTGTCTTGAGTACTGCTTCAAGTAGTCTTAAGAATAATTTGCTGGACCTGAGTTCACCGCAGGCTCCCTAGTAAACACAGAAATAGTTGTAGCTTCAATAGAATATTCCTAACTTATAAATTAATGGAAATGGCTCCACTTACTTTAATCAACGCGAAGGACATTCTGAGATGGGCAACTTCATCATCAAAAGTTTCTTTGTACCACATCACCTCAATTCTTGAAAATGCCATTGGTATTGTGAGTAGCACCTTAACAAAGTTCTCTGCTGGATCCAACATGTTAATGTCCCCATCATAATCCAGTAATTTTCTCTCTTCTTCCTCGGATGGTTTCATCTTGACCAGAGCTTCCAGTTGTTGCACGGATAATCCAGTACCTGTGACAGTCAAAACAACACAGTAGGTTCATTTGGCCATCATTAATTTGGTAAATTTGAATCCAGACACCATGGAAAAGATACCTTCTGTTATAGAACCGCAGACTTCTTCAGTGCTCGCATTTAAGGTCTTCAACAATATAGTAGTGTTTTGGAGTTTGTGGTGCTCAATAACATGTTTGCTGGTAGATAGAGTCTTGTTCTTGGCGTCCTCATTTTTTCCTGGGCCTTGAAAGTTGTATGCAAACAACGACTTGAGCATATGCTCATCAAATCTGCATAACTATGTTATTGTAAGAATGCAATAGTAGGCACTGCAATGAGAATCAATTAATGAGGATCCTTCAATTGCCTTACTCGAACTCAAAGGAACTTGATTGAATGTCATTCCACACCATGGAGCGGTTTGGAGCTGCCCTTACTTTGTCCCAGTGCAAAGGTTTCAACCTTGGAAGGGATAACCCATCTTTGCCAACTTGTATCTGAATCGGTAATGGAGGTGGGAGTGGAGGCTGGCGACAATTCTGCCCTTCAACACCTGAAGGAGGTTTGTTTGGCGGTGGAGGGGGTGGTGGTAATTTCGGAGGGGGTGGCAGCGATTTCAGTACACTTGTTGCACTGGATGGTTTGAACTCGGCTCCTTCAGCTGAACTCCTTGATGTCTCCTTAGGACCCAAATTGAGTTTTGCGTCCGATGCACTAAATGCTGTGTTTGTTTCTGAGGGTGTGGTCTCTGTAGCATTGGAAGTATATTCATATCCTGAGGATGGATTCATGGACCAATATGAGCTGTCCTGCTCTACTCTTTGAGATTCAGAATGTGCCATGGACCCAGAAGTGTTGGCTGTTTTTGCAGTTTCTTGATAGTCTTGTTTTGCTGGAGAATGGCAAAAGGTGTTACTTGCATGGGTGTTATCAGTAGCTGTTGAAGTTGAAGTCTTTGGCGAGAACTGAGATCTAAAATCTGGTGATAGTGATTGATATGATGAACCCGATGGTGAATGATCTATGTGTGGAGCGGATGGAGATGGATCTGTAATAGTTTTATCACAGATTTGCAGTGGCGACTCTGCAATGGAGCCACCTGAGGAACGAGAACAAGGCACGGAATGGAATGAATCAGCCTCATCAGAATGCAAGTTGAGGTTGGTCTTCATAGTATATTCGCTTACGATGAATTCTGCACTTTTTGAGGGTGTGGATAAGCTCTTAGATTCCGAAGATTCCTTGAGGGTTGGGTGGTCCTCTCGGCATCGCAGGGCAGAACTCAAGAAGAGCATATCTGGGCTAGGATGGGAACTGACCTTCATGGTAGCACAAGGTGACCTGTGAGCTCTTGATCCACGGAAAAACAGCTTGAAAGGCTTCTTCTGAAGCTTCCTTGATCTCCTGTACGAAACCGCAGCTGTGACAATCCCAAGAACAAGCAGACAAGCTCCAGCCGCAGCCAGAGCGACAATGGCGGCTTTTGAGAGCCTGGTATGGCCTCCACCGCCAAGTCTGCGCGCCACACTCCCCACCGGGGCAATGTGGCTGTGGTTTCTGAGTGGCAGCCTGCTGTGACTCGTTTGGGGGAGAGGAGCTGGGGCTAGTGATCTTGCTTCCTGAGGTGAGGTTGCTGGTGCTGGAGCCGGAGCTGGGCCTTCAGAATTGTGGCGGTGCCTCCGGTGCCGCGACCGGTGAGGATCCAAGCCTATCAGCATCCTGAACCTGGAGACGAGACCGAAACCGACATCACGGGTCACCGCCGCAACACTGACCTCAACCTTGCCGCGCCCATGGCTCCCCAGACGGAGCGCCCCCTCCAGGACCTGGAAGTTGAGCAGGAGAAGCACAATGGAGGCCGAGAAGAGGAGCAAGACGCACTTCATCGCCAAGCCCATTTTTTGCTACTGTTCATGAACCGGCAAAAGAAGGGGGAGAGGACAGAGGAGCTCTCAATGGCTGCGGCGAGAGGAGGAACAGGACGGGAGTGAGATTGGGGGTGTGTACGTGTGTGCGGACGCATTTGCTGTCCAGGCCGTAACCCAGCCAGTGGCCGGTGAGTGAGTTCGTTGGTGCTCCGTGGTCCGTGCTGCCCATCCAACTCCGCAGGCTTTAACGCCACTCCAAGAAACCCCTGACTTACCATGCATGGCTGGTGCCTGACGAGAGCTAGCAGAACGGCAGCTTCTTTCAGAGCTTCTTTTGCATTCGTCTCACTTGATAGGTACCAGAGACGGCGCTATGGGTTTGGTGGGCGGTGGGCACCGGTTTTTGGTGACGGATCGCATCGCCGCCGTGGCAGAAGCGATAGTTCGTGGTGCTGACAATTGAGTACTGATTGCGCAATGATTTTTGCTGTCATTATCGTGGTATCATCTTCAGTACCAAATCCGTTCTCTTCTGTTAATCTGTTATTTCGTTGGAAAAAGAAAGACTTGTGATCTGTGGATGTGGATCCTTTTGCTCCTTCCGGAGGCTGCACTCCAGGCGCACAGGAGAGTAGCTCAGCACTTACGTTTGCAGAGCTTACCTTGCTGGTCCGGATGCCTTGGAAGGCTGGGCACCCAGCATGTGCAGCCTCGATCGAAAACCCTGCTGCTGCATTGTGGCTGTGTTTAGTTCCAAAAAGTATAGGAGAAAGTTTGGAAAAAATATCACATCGGACACTGTAGCGTACTGTAGCACCTTTCGTTTGTTTGTGGTAAACATTGTCCTATCATGACCTAACTAGGCTTAAAAGATCCGTCTCGTCGTGTACATCAAAATCATGTAATTAGTTTTTTATTTACCCATGTTTAGTGTTCCATGTATGAGGAGAGAGATTTGATGTGATAGGTAGATAGTGATGTTTGGAGAGAAAATTTTGGGAATTTTGGTGATGGGATGGGGAACTAAACACAGCTACCATCTCTATCGTGTTCATCAAATTATCAGCCCACGCGATCTTGTCGAACGAACAGTGCACCGGTTTCTCGTCCTTGTGGTTAGTTGAGAGTTCAGTACTCCGTACTTCCGGTGAGCTGTCCGGGTTTGTTGGTTCCGCTGTAGTAGTACGACGCACTGTACTTAAGGTAAAGACCGTGCGTTTTTTTTCTTTTTTTTTCCACCGGTCGCATGACCAAAGAGAAAAGAGACGGTGAACCACTGAACTCGGTGAGTAGAGCTCGTGAACATCGTCATCAGATCAGGCGAAACACTTGCTTCCGCACACCGTGTCAGGGCAAGGCTAGTTTTAAGATTAGGATCGATCGCACGCACCAAAGGACAACGGAGTCTGTTTTGAACAGAGCACCTATGGCATCTGTGACATATTGTATGCTTATGCTTGTATCGTTTCCTCTTTAGCTGCCTTGGTGTGCTTACAGGGTTCCAACCACAAGGAGCAAAGCCTAAAGACCATTCGCACTAGATTACCGGGGACGGCAACAGGCAACGCCACTCCGGCACGGACGCACGCACGCTGTGTCCTGCTGCCCGGCGGCCACTCCTTCAGGGCTGCTGGCCGCCACCGCCGCCGCCCTCCTCCGGCGGCGGGTCTCCTCCGCCTCCGGCGTCGACCTCCTTGATCTCGAGGATCTCGACGCGGCGGTTGGTCCTCTTGCGGAGCTTGATGGCCACGTCCTGCGGCACGAAGGCGCCGCAGACGCTCACCCGGTGCTGCTTCCGGTCGATCTGGTGGCTCTCCAGGTCTTCAACCAAAGCCACAAGACACAGGATGTCAGTGTGACGTTACCTCTGAATTTCTTTCTGATCACGAGAAAACATGGCTAGTTTGTAGTAGAACTGGGATTTGATAATCTCCCCTCTGGTTGGTTTTTTTTTTCGGCTGACCTTGCATGTTAAGGAGAGCCCTCCTGATCCTCTGGTAGCACCCGTTGCAGTCGATGTTCATCCTCACCGTCATGCAGTAGAACTGCACCCACACCACAAACACTAGTCAGTCAGTCACTCCCGTTCCCAACTCCTCCAGCGAAGCATAACAATGGCAGCACAGAGCCGCTGGCCATCATGGTGACTAGCAGTTACCTTGCCGCTCATCAAGCTCCCTGCAGCGGCGAACGACCTGGCCTCGCCGGCGTTGAGGGAGGTGGTCCTCAAGGAGCCCGCCCCGAGAGGTTTGTTTGCAATGAAGGGCACGGAGCAAGTGGCCAGGCAGCTGGGGGTTTGGATTTGATACCTAGCTTTTGTGCTTTGTTGAGGCCATCATCATCTTCTTCTCACCGAGTAGAATCAGATTCTGGTCCAACCACGCAGGCTGCCTGAATGCCTTGCACGTATGGACATGCCGGTCCTTTTCCTGGCCCTTTCGCCGGCCTTTCCTCCTACCCGGCGCCCGCCTCGTGACGATGCTTTGGACACAGTCTCTGACTCTGTCAAGGTGGACTCTTGCGCATGCCATAATCGGACATTACGTTTGCAGCCCAGCAGAGCTCACCTTGTTGGTCTGGATGCCTTGGAAGGCTGGGCACCCAGCATGTGCAGCAGCCTCGATCGAAAACCCCTGCTGCTGCATTGTAGACCATCTCTATCGTGTTCATCAAATTATCAGCCCGCACGATCTTGTGGAACGAACAGTGCACCGGTTTCTCGTCCTTGTGGTTAGTTGAGAGTTCAGTACAACGGTAAGCTGGCTGGGTTTGTTGGTTCCGCTGTGGTACGACGCACTGTACTGGTAAAGACCGTGCGGTTTTTTTTTTGGCCACCGGTCCCATGACCAAGGAGAAAAGGGACGGTGAACCACCGAGCTTGCGACGAGTAGAGCTTGTGATTCGTGAACATCGTTATCAGGTCAGGCGAAACACTTGCTTTCGCACACCGTGTCAGTTCAAGGCCAGTTTTAAGATTAAGATCGATCGCACGCACCCAAGGACAACGGAGTCTCCGCCGCCTCCGGCGTCGATCTCGAGGATCTCGACGCGGCGGTTGGTCCTCTTGCGGAGCTTGATGGCCACGTCCTGCGGCACGAAGGCGCCGCAGACGCTCACCCGGTGCTGCTTCCGGTCGATCTGGTGGCTCTCCAGGTCTTCAACCAAAGCCACAAGACACAGGATGTCAGTGTGACGTTACCTCTGAATTTCTTTCTGATCACGAGAAAACATGGCTAGTTTGTAGTAGAACTGGGATTTGATAATCTCCCCTCTGGTTGGTTTTTTTTTTCTGGCTGACCTTGCATGTGGAGGAGAGCCCTCCTGATCCTCTGGTAGCACCCGTTGCAGTCGATGTTCATCCTCACCGTCATGCAGTAGAACTGCACCCACACCACAAACACCAGTCAGTCAGTCAGTCACTCCCGCTGCCACCCAACTCCTCCAGCGAAGCATAATGGCAGCAGAGAGCCGCTGGCCATCATGGTGACTAGCAGTTACCTTGCCGCTCATCAAGCTCCCTGCAGCGGCGAACGACCTGGCCTCGCCGGCGTTGAGGGAGGTGGTCCTCAAGGAGCCCGCCCCGAGAGGTTTGTTTGCAATGAAGGGCACGGAGCAAGTGGCCAGGCAGCTGGGGGTTTGGATTTGATACCTAGCTTTTGTGCTTTGTTGAGGCCATCATCTTCTTCACCTCACCGAGTAGAATCAGATTCTGGTCCAACCACGCAGGCTGCCTGAATGCCTTGCACGTATGGACATGCCGGTCCTTTTCCTGGCCCTTTCGCCGGCCTTTCCTCCTACCCGGCGCCCGCCTCGTGACGATGCTTTGGACACAGTCTCTGACTCTGTCAAGGTGGACTCTTGCGCATGCCATAATCGGACAGCACGATCGGAATCTTGGAAACCCGATGTGGACACCGATTAGCACGGCGTGAGAGAGATGCTAATTTGACCGCAAGAGGTGGCGCGACAAGAATGGCGCCGGCGGCAGTAGTGTAGGCTACCAAGATATCAGCAAACCCAAACCTGTCGAACCTACCGTTGCCAATTTGCCATGCATTCAGAGCAGGATTTCATACTTCACACCAACCAGCAACCAGTACCACCGTTTTCCAACGGTAGCACTGCCACTTGCTACTACACCACATTCAAATTTCACAACCATTCCGTTGCAGAGATAGGAGGCACAGCAAGTAGTACAACACTACCAGTGCAGTGCGATAGCAGAATTCAACAAGTAGCCAAACAGGCAAAAACTGAAAACAACTGAACTATTTTGTGATATTTCTTTCAGAGCGGTACAGGATTCAGAATGATAGCTTTATCTGAGCAGCACCACAAGCTACAAGACTGGATGAACAAATTTAACAGCAAAGGCTAGGGGGGTGTCAAAAACTGAAAGCTCTAAAACTGGAAACAAATCTCAACCATTCTTCCCCTACTAAACATGATGTTAACAAAGCTCCTATCACCCCTAGAATGTTATAGAGAACAGGTAAAACTTATCTAGGTCAGTCATACATACACACTGTATACTGGCACTTGGTGACATCTTCACATCTAAGTGAACAGAACAGATGAGCCTTCAAAGCTCCAGAAACAAGGAACCGGGGTGGCGAAGTAACCTGGGGATGCACAAAACCACATCTCGCCAAGGCTGGGGTAACTCCAGAAAGGAAGAAGCATAACCTTTTAGCCTTCAAACGGTGTGAGTTGGCTTTCACCTGGACATCACAAGATTGGGACCTTGCACAGGCACACCCATAAAGCGCTGCTCTCCACTGCTCTTGCATGCCTCCTCGTCAGGCACTGAATTAAGCTGACCAGAACTTCCACTGGGGCTGGATGAGCCCATGTCTCCACTGCTGCTGCCGCTGCTGGTGTCTGACTGCCTTCTTGAGCCAGATCTTCTACTGCGCTTCCTTGGCCTCCATCTCAAGTTATCAAGCTTCAAAACATTTGTAAGGTCAGCAAAGACACGTTTATTATCACGTGAGATCTTGCTGACCGAAGATTTTTCATCACGTCTCTCATCAAATCGAAGCCCCTCCAGCTGTGGTTCTGGTTTTGGAGACATATTGAAATCTAGCGGAATTTGTTTCTGATTCAGATCTTGTTTCTGACTCAGATCTTGTTTCTGATTCGGATCTTCACTTTCACAGTCTGCAGAGGTCAGTTTGCTTGCGATATCTTTTCTTTCCTTCAAAGGATTCCATTTGTTACCAACCCATTCAAGGGAATGCCTCAGCTCATCTTCAACAAATTCAGCTACTCGCTTTTCTCCTGTGACACATAACATACAAAAATTGTAAGCTACTGGGCAGAGATATACCGATGTCGTGCTACTAATGTTTACGCAGCATAAAAGAATGCCCATAATCATTGGGAGTGAAGTTACCTGGAAAATAAACTTGTAGACGTTTGTTGTCTCCGTGCCGCAACACGATTCCCTCCCACCAACCATCATGCCACCATGCATCAACAATGGCTCCAACATCAAAGCAAGAGGCCTTGCTTGCTTCAACATGTTGTGGGCGAACCATTGGCCTCCCAAGGAAACGTATACCCAGTTGATCAGGTTTAGCAACCCTTGTTATCATAACCCATTCCTGCAGCATCAAATCAGGTCAACGTTCAGTTCAGAGGTCCATTGATGTGAACAGAAGTAAATAAAATTACAGAGAATTGAACATAACACACCTCCAGGTTTCCAGTCTCGTCAGCATCCTGAAGTTCTAGGTAGCGCACCTTGATTTTATCATTACGCCTCTTCAGGATCAAACATCGAAACCAACATCCCCTTATACCACTATCTTGCGATAGAACTTCCACATGGCAACCAGGATACAGGTGTTTGTCACCCAAAACACTTGATGTAGAAGCACCAGAACAAAGGACTGTTTGTGGATTAGCATCATCGTTGAATAAATCACGCTTCCTCTTCAGCCCTCCATCTGAGCTGGGCCCAAATTTCGGGACCTTGAAACGCACCTTCAAAGAGGGAGTTGCATTGAACATGGTCCTAAGTACATCCTGGCTCCAGTAGCCTTGAAGTTGTGTGACATCAAAAGGCTTGACTTCATCATCATCAATCTGTCGGTGGCAAAAATAAGGTTGCCACAAGCTGTATCTGCTACCACTCTTGAACTTCTCATAGTGCTGAGCACTCAGGACTGCAGCCAATCCATCAATGCATTCTACATTGAGATCTTGACGACCAAGAGAAAAGAAAATCTCTCTGTCATCAGCATCCATGGGCAACTGAACACCAACCTCATCAACTTTGTCGAACCATCGGACCTTGACCATGTTGTGCGAATTTGCATCCTCATAAAGATCTTCCACATATGCAATAAGTCTCTTCATCTCTTCATTCATGATGTATACAAAGCTATGCACCTATAAGTAAAGCAGGAACGTATCAGCTGAGGTTCGACATTAGAAAGTTTAAGCTACATGAAACAAATATCGGTACCCAATCTCCATCGATTTTTAACTTTCAATTGATGCCAAAAGGTTCCTTGATATAATATCGAAGCAAGAATAATAAAAGAACAAAAAACATTTGTCACAAAGTAAAAGAAGCATCAGAAAATGTAACAACTTGTATCTCATTAAACTGTCCATACTTCAGGACTCTTAGCTTTTTTTTTCTGCGGGTCAGTTTTATGCCTACGTTTTAGGTATAATATGGTGTTAGAAATATATATTATACTGTACTTGACAAAGAGCAATATCCATAGGTGCAATGAAAGCGATCAGTGAGTGGGCATACCGAGATAGTGATTCCCCTTCGGCAGAAAGATTTATAGTGCTTCAAACGTTGTTGGCAATGCCATGCAGAACCCAACCATGTGAAATCTTTTGATATTTCCCTAGGTGAAACATCCTGAATAGTCATTTAAGAAAATGCATTAGAGAAGCAGAATAATGATCTGTCAAGATGCTTCTGAGACATAAGAAAGGACAGATTGTTCCTAAACATTTCCGCACCTTTGAAGCAGTAACTTGAGTGCAGTCAAAGTCGTTGTCATCATATGAGTTCCCATTCCACCTATTAGCCGTTGAGGAACCATAGTTACAACCTGCAAATACAGCACTCGCGATAAGAAAATCAACAAGAAAGCCTTTAATCGGAACCTTCATGCAAGGATTCAAGGAAGTAAACAACTCTACACCAAGACGAAGCAGCACAGCAAACAAAACAAAGAACAAAACCAAATAGAATGGAGGATGGGACAGAACGATCAGAAGCGCAAATCACCACAGAACACAGGACAGAAGATGGAAAGCACATTCACTTGCGAGTGACTTAACTTCTCAATTAGGGATAATATGTATCCTATGTATAAACATAGACAGATGTTTCTCCACTTCATTCTATTAAAACAGTGAACCCAAAGCAACACGGACCATTTTGACTAGAATTTATTGTTTCCAAAGAAATGGATAGATTTTTTCCAAGGAGCACTGATGTGCAGTTTAAGTTATATATGGAACTTGGTTCCATAAAGGCATCAGGGGAGGCTATACAAGGGAAGATCAAAACGGCACCTGATAGAGTTTACATTCATGCTGCTGCTTCATTTATCTCTATTCCCGAATGCGAAGCTTAAGCAATCGGCCCAAAGGAAGCCAGCAGCTGCTTCCACTGGGTCACACCTGTATTCTCCATAATCCTATGGAAAAGGAGAAGGCATGAGTTCGCAGGCAACCAAATTATTACTGAAAACCGTGCGAGATCAATAGTCATGGCCTCTTCTAGAAGAAGCGAAAAACGACCTAAAACCAAGTCGGCTCAACAGAAACTGAACTGACAGCTATCGAAGCACACAGAAATCCCATAATATGATACACACGAAAAGATACAACGTCCTGGTCTATTCAAGTGCAAAGTAACAGGTTGAAACGCGCTACCGGTAGTTCACTGAAACAGAAGGATTGCCGTGGAGTACACAAATCGAGTAGATCTTCCCTCTCATTTGAGAAAGAAATCGAACAAATCAAGACAATAATTGCAACTTAACCAAAAATAACAGGAGAAGAAAGCAAGCTGCTATTTCCAAATCCCACAACAGCATAATGGAAAAGTACGAGGAAGAAGACGGCTCTTCTTGCCAAATCAGGCTAGACACAGCCGGAATGGAAGTAAAGCATCCGTGTTCCCTAGACGCCACCTCTATTCCAGAGCCCCGGACAGCGATATGGAAAAATACGAGGAAGTTATTCTTGCCAAATAAGGCTAGACACATCAGGAAATGAAACCAAAGCATCTGTGTTGCCTAGCCGAGGCTATTGCAGAATCATCCGACAGCAAAAAACGAGGAAGATGATGGATTTCCTTGCCCAACACAGTAGACACGGCAGGAAATGGAAATAAACCATCCGCGCTCCTTATAACCTACGAATCACGTACAGGTATCGCGTCGCATAGAACGACAGATCCGCTCGGCGCGTCAGAAGATTGCAAACCGTTGCTAAATACGTAGAATAGACGCAGATTACAGAGGAAAATTTTCGAGACGCAGAAATACGCGCCCAAATCCAAACGGACAAATCTACGATGCGGAAGGTGAGCCAAGGCATAATAGACGTGGCCCCAAGCACGCAAATCGACCGACGAAATCCTTAGTCCCAAAACTCTCATCATTCGCGGCGCAAAACGCATCCAAACAGGCGGAGAAGCGGGGCAGAAACGCGAGATCCTCCAGACAGCGGATAAGCGGGGCAGAAATGCGAGAACAGCGTCTCTGAGCCTGGAATCCGGCCAAAATCACGCGAAACTCCGACGCAAAACGCAACAAGCAACGCCTCCTCCCCTCCATAGGACCAAATCGAGCCAAAAACAAGAGAGACCCGCACAGAGTCATCTAAATCCACCACCAAATCGCCCAACAACACAGCCCGGGAGGGGAAATCTTACCGGAAACGAGGGAGGACAGCCAGTCCACGACCTCCCGCCTAGACCGCCACCTCCGCGGGGCGCTGCCCTCCGCCCCCGCCCCCGAGGCCGGGGGCGACCGCAACGGTGACGGCGCCACCGCGACCGCCCCCGCGGCGGCCGCGAGCGCGCGGAGGAACCGCCCCTGCACGGCGTACGACATGTGCCGCGGGCTCCGCTCCCGCCCCACCACCGCCAGCTCCTTCGCGTCCCCCTCGCCGCGGAGGTAGTAGTGCACGAGGCGCCGGCCCCGGTCGTTGGACACCACCACCTCCTCCCACTGCGTCCACCGGCCCCTCGCCGCCGCCAGGGCCGCTGTCGCCGCCTCGTCCATGGCCGCCGCCGCCGCCGCGGAACCCTAACCCTAGATGGGAGGCTTCGGCTCGCGTGTGGTGCGTCGCGTCCGGATGAGGAGACCTCGCACGAGGGAGGGTCAGATTTGGGGAGAGAATAATGGGGGGTGGGCGAGGGAGAGGACGGAGAGGGATTTGGTCTTATTCGGGGGGAGTGAAGGAAAACGAGAGAGACTGAACGGCAAGGTTTGTTAACGGAAAGAAGGATGGATGTTTTGCGGTAAGGACCTCGATCTTCTGATGAATTAGTAAATGGAATAGTTTACTTTGGAGTTGATGTGGTTTTTTACATTTTGCGTGAATGAAAGTAGGGAGGTTAAGCTTTGACTTTGGGATTTAAAAACAGTTGTGTATATCCTGAAAACACAAGTATCAGGCTATATTTTTACTTTAGGGTTGAGTGGCATCGAATGTACCCAGCTATATAGCCCAAATCTATTCGGCAACACTCCTTCAAATTCATATATATAAGGTATAAATAGAGTATCTTTTATCTAAATAACCAGTAAATAAAGTATTTATGTTTAAAACATCTTATAAGAAAATGTTGGCTTTCAAAAAATAAAACCAATGAATTGATTCAAAAGAAAAAAATGAGAAATATAAGATAATTGGAAAGTAAAAAGATACGTAAAATCTACAAACTACAACAAAAAAGTAAACAAAATCACGATAGATGTGTCTAATTTATATGAACACAAAACAGGTATATCGTGTGCTTACTAGTGAGGAGCAGTGATCGCCTCCAAGATATTGCCCTCCACCTCATAGAAATATGTGCTAGTCTGGTGCCGCCTAAGAAGGTCATGGCCACGACTTGGAAGAATGATAAAGCCCCAAGCCATCTTATATTCATTGTAATTAATTTTTTATCAATAAGTAAAATACATGAGAACAAGATAACGCAGACAACACGGTAAAGAAAGAACATTTGTTGTGAAAAATCCTTTGATAGTTTTACCTGACCCGCAAGCGGTACTCCGATACGTCACCTACGTCTTCGTTTTGAAGCTCTCGACTCATCCCCAGATCGAGACCTCAGATCGGATATGGATCTAGGTCTAGTAGGAAGAAGGATTGGATAGGGACGCCAAGCCTAGACGCTAGTCACCAGACTCTGCTGAACTTAAACCTGTTTCAATCGATTACTGGAGATGGGAAAGGGTGGTGAAGAGGGAGAGGGAAGGAGGAAGGGCATATGAAAGAAGGAAGATGAAGAGGAAGAGAAACACGCTTAAAGTAAACAACCTTAGAAAGCCGAAGACAATGAGTTCTCTATAATAGGGCCCACAGGCAAATACGGAGAACCTTAGCGGAGCTTGGTGAGTATTTATAGGCACCTGATGAGAAAGGGTGTCGCGGTGTCTGCGCGATGCGCGTGATGATAGCGTGTGTATATGTGCGCTGCCTTTATGACAGGAAATATGGGTTCCGTTGCAGTCATGCCAGCATGAAACCGTGACACTCACATTTCAACTATCACTTAATCGATATTTCAATTTCCGTTCATTCGGCTTTATACTGGTAATATGGGAATCATTTAATCAACAATTTAGTTTTCCCTATTGTTTGGCTTTGTACTCGCAATATAAGTGAACCATTTTGTGAGAAATAGATTTGTCTCCATTATTTGGTGAGAGGTTTGATTTTGGCGCCGAATGGTTATTAGAATGCAAAAGGGGAGAGAAACAAATGGGACACGGAAAATAGCAATGTTAGTGGGTTGCAAACATGTTTTTACACGGAAATGTGTCGATGGGTACTAGTGAAAGTTAAACAAAAAAAAAACAATGTATGGCATTGCTACACCGGTTGACTGATTGTAATGCGTAACACTAACATTAACATAGTAGTGTGCAATACAACATCTAAAATAGCAATGGTAGCAGCCAAATGTTACCATAACGAGAGCTTAATCACCGCCAACAAATCGATAACGAGGAGCATATCGCAGCAAGATAGGGTCATCGAATTCTAACGGCCATTCTTTGACGAGATCTTATCTTCACATCATAGGAGTGATACGTGCAAACAGAAGGAAAGGCATTGAGTGAGCTCGAGGAAGAAAAAGATGAGAAAGGACACATTGATAGGACGTAAGAGCAAATATGCTCGATGTGCAGATCGTCAAATAAAAATACTTGCTACGTAGCACCGACTTGCCATGTTAAGAATCAACACGCCTTAAAATTTTTGTTGTTAGTTTTTACTAGGAATAAGAATCGAGAATTTGAGTCCATCTCTTGTTTTTCTTTTATCCCATCCGGCAGGCCACAGTCCCCGCTCGTAGCGGAAGCGGCAAATGTTGCTCGCTCACCGTCACTCACCCTACCTTGGCGGCCAAGACGGCGCAAATCCGCGACGCGGCTCTCTCCTCCCGGTCACAGGCTCACGCCACGTTTATATAGTTGCCGCACAGTTGCATCGTGACTGAAATACGTACACCGGATACAGATGACGATGTCACGCAATGACCAGCCATTATTTATATCAATCAACTGAGAAATCCTACTTGCCACGAGTTAGTGGCGTGGCACGATCACCTCACCATCACACCGGCATCAAGCGTCGCGATTATCCCCTTGCCTCCCTCCATTTCCTTTCTTTTATTTTCGATGGGAAGGTATAAGGAGACAGAGAGAGATATTCTACGCGTCGAATCCAGTGTCCCATCCACACAGCCACGCACCAAAGAAAAAGTCCCGGTCGCACGGGCTCACCACACCAGGTCACAGGAGTTGCGCGGCGCAGGAGATCCCCGCCTGGCCGCCCCGGAGCCCGGTGGACGGATGCGCTCGGATAAAATAAATAAAAATCCGAAAAACATTTATTTTACCTTTTATTTATTTTTATATAAAAAGGTAAATAAAACGCCCGCACGACGAGGGAAAAAGGAGGGACGCGCCCGGGCCGGCGAAAGCGTAATCATCACCCCACCCCGCACCCGGCGACAAAGTCTCGCCGCCTGGATCCAGCTCATCCACCCCACCCCGGCCACCACCGCCTTCCCATCCCGCAACGGCCGAAAAAAAAAGGGGGAAACGGCAACCCCTTTCTTTCGCCACGCCCGGCGCCCCCGCCACACGCCACGGCCAGGTGGGGCCCAGTGAGGCGCGGTCCCGCGTGGTCAGCCGCGGAGGGCGCGGAGGCGGGCTGGAAACGGAAGGGTGGTGGCGGAAGGCGTGACGCGGTGGGCCCCGCGGGAGGAGGAGGGAGGGATCCGGCGGGGGGTTTCTGACCCGGCTCCCTCCGTCGCCGTCGTCGTTGGCCTCCTCCTCCCCTCGGGAACAGCGAGAGAGCGGGCGCGGCCGCGGCTTCGTTGGGTTTGACCGGGTACGTCGGGGTTAACTGCGCGCCGCACGTGACGGATTTATTTATCGCTTTCGCTCTAGAAGCCTCTTCTGCCTCGGTTGATCTCGGCCGTGGGTTCCCGATCCGACGGTCACCGAGCTCGGAAACGGGAGGCCTTGCCTGTGGGCCCGGTGGCCCCTCGTGTGTGAAATCAGGACCCGGGTGCGGGTGGGGTGCTGGGTTGGGCCCGGGCCCGCCGCCTGCCTTATTTCGCCGCGACCACAGACCACGGCCGCTGTCACGAGTCAGCCTGTCTGCCTCGCCGGCTTTCTGCTCGCTTCCTTCCCCTTCTTCTCGGAAGGTTGAAGGCGAAACAGCTACGTAGTAGTTTTTTTTTTAAAGTAAAAAAACAGCTAGTGAAAGATTGGGTTTATCGCTGCACGTTGCATCTTTTTTACCGGAGGTGGACCTGCGAGCCGCACAGGGACGATTTCAATGCGAGAAGCAGAATAATGATCTGTCAAGATGCTTCTGAGACATAAGAAAGGACAGATTGTTCCTAAACATTTCCGCACCTTTGAAGCAGTAACTTGAGTGCAGTCAAAGTCGTTGTCATCATATGAGTTCCCATTCCACCTATTAGCCGTTGAGGAACCATAGTTACAACCTGCAAATACAGCACTCGTGATAAGAAAATCAACAAGAAAGCCTTTAATCGGAACCTTCATGCAAGGATTCAAGGAAGTAAACAACTCTACACCAAGACGAAGCAGCACAGCAAACAAAACAAAGAACAAAACCAAATGGAATAGAGGATGGGACAGAACGATCAGAAGCACAAATCACCACAGAACACAGGACAGAAGATGGAAAGCACATTCACTTGCGAGTGACTTAACTTCTCAATTAGGGATAATATGTATCCTATGTATAAACATAGACAGATGTTTCTCCACTTCATTCTATTAAAACAGTGAACCCAAAGCAACACGGACCATTTTGACTAGAATTTATTGTTTCCAAAGAAATGGATAGATTTTTTCCAAGGAGCACTGATGTGCAGTTTAAGTTATATATGGAACTTGGTTCCATAAAGGCATCAGGGGAGGCTATACAAGGGAAGATCAAAACGGCACCTGATAGAGTTTACATTCATGCTGCTGCTTCATTTATCTCTATTCCCGAATGCGAAGCTTAAGCAATCGGCCCAAAGGAAGCCAGCAGCTGCTTCCACTGGGTCACACCTGTATTCTCCATAATCCTATGGAAAAGGAGAAGGCATGAGTTCGCAGGCAACCAAATTATTACTGAAAACCGTGCGAGATCAATAGTCATGATCGCTTCTAGAAGAACCGAAAAACGACCTAAAACCAAGTCGGCTCAACAGAAACTTAACTGACAGCTATCGAAGCACACAGAAATCCCATAATATGATACACACGAAAAGATACAACGTCCTGGTCTATTCAAGTGCAAAGTAACAGGTTGAAACGCGCTACCGGTAGTTCACTGAAACAGAAGGATTGCAGTACACAAATCGAGTGGATCTTCCCTCTCCCAAATAAAATGAGAAAGAAATCGAACCAGATCAAGACAATAATTGCAACTTAACCAAAAATAACAGGAGAAGAAAGCAAGCTGCTATTTCCAAATCCCACAACAGCATAATGGAAAAGTACGAGGAAGAAGACGGCTCTTCTTGCCAAATCAGGCTAGACACAACCGGAATGGAAGTAAAGCATCGGTGTTCCCTAGCCGCCACCTCTATTCCAGAGCCCCGGACAGCCAAATGGAAAAATACGAGGAAGTTACTCTTGCCAAATAAGGCTAGACACATCAGGAAATGAAACCAAAGCATCTGTGTTGCCTAGCCGAGGCTATTGCAGAATCATCCGACAGCAAAAAACGAGGAAGATGATGGATTTCCTTGCCCAACACAGTAGACACGGCAGGAAATGGAAATAAACCATCCGCGCTCCTTATAACCTACGAATCACGTACAGGTATCGCGTCGCATAGAACGACAGATCCGCTCGGCGCGTCAGAAGATTGCAAACCGTTGCTAAATACGTAGAAGAGACGCAGATTGCAGAGGAAAGTTTTCGAGACGC
>OAMR01000375.1:139491-202540 GCA_900205405.1 Echinochloa crus-galli | reverse complement strand
CCATCCAGGTGCTTCTATGGCATCGGCCCTGTTCCTGAGCCACATCTCAAGATTCCCATTCTCCATGTACTCGTATATCAAGAATCGTTCATCGCCATAAACACAGTAGCCAAGTAGAGGAACAAGATTAGGATGTTTCACCTTCCCAATTGTCTCCATTTCAGCCAGGAACTCACGATCTCCCTGGAACTGATGGCAACCATGAAGCCTCTTGACCGCAACTCTCTGACCCTCAGGAAGTGCTGCCCTGTAGACAGTGCCAAACCCACCATCCCCTATGATGTGCACTTTATTGAAATTATCGGTGGCTTTCAGAATGTCATCTGTGGTGACCCTTAGCAGTGCGTGTTCAAATGTTGCAAGATTGATACTCAGGGGTTCTCGAAACTTCTTCCCTAGGAGGAAATCACTTGAGGTTGGCTCGATTGTAGCCTTGGCCTTACTGGTGGGTACAAGAGCCAAGGTCCTGCTTCTCAATAGTTTCCATCTCAGATAATAAATCCCCGAAAGAACCAAGACAATGATGATGGCGATTAAAATGACACAAATGATTGCTGCTCTTAGAACCCGACGAGATGAATGAAGCGCCTTATGAGCAAAACCATTTCTAGTACAGAAACCATCTGTAGTACAATCTGCTAAGCTGTACATGCCAATGTGATTGCCAGAGAAATTGGCAAATGTAAGGCCAAATATACTGCATATACCACAAGGGATGGAACCATGGAAGTCGTTGCTTGAGAGGTCAAGATAGTTTAATGAACTGAGATCAGAAAGTGATAAAGGCAAACTTCCGGTGATACTATTGTTGTGGATATCAAGAGAAGACAGTTGTGTGAAGTTTGAAATAGACTCATCTAGGTCCCCTGAGAAATGATTACTGCTTGCATTGAAGAATAGCAGTGAGCTTGAATATCCTTTTTCCTTATGACAAGAGAACGGGATTTTCCCAGAGAGATTGTTATTACTGACATCAAGATGGATTAGGTCATTGATGCAGAGCAAAGACTCCGGCAGAGTACCAGTAAGTGCATTACTGGATAAGTCTAGCTTTTCAATTTTGGGAAGTTGTTGACCAATATCAGCAGGAATGTAGCCATCTAAGTTGTTATTAGTGAGAAAAAGGCCTTGCAGTTGTACCAATGGCGCAGACCAAGGAAGCATTGGGCCAACTAATGCGTTGTAAGAAAGAAAGATGGCTGTAACATTTGTCAGTTTGCCAAGCTCTGCGGGAATGGGTCCACTCAGCATATTGCCTTGCAAGTTTAGCACCGTCACCATGGAACAATTTTTTATCGCTGTTGGAATATGACCAGTCAATCGGTTGTACGAAATATCAAGCATGCCGTGATGCTGAACAAATTCTGAGTCCGGGTGAGCGGCATTCCCAAATCCAACACAGATCTCAGCAGGTATAGCCCCAGACAATTGGTTATAAGACAAACTCAAGCTGTTGAGAAATGTCAACTGAGATATGGCCTTCGGGATGTGGCTACTCAGATAATTTGAGCCCAAGTCCAGAGTGACAATGTTTCTGCAGTTGAAGAGCTCTAGTGGAATGTTCCCAGACAGCCTATTGCCATGAAGAGATAGATTAGTCAGATTCCTTAAAGTTCCGATCGACCTAGGGATAGGTCCTTCAAGGTAATTGTTGTCGATCTGTAGCCTCTGCAAACTGGAGAGCCTACCAATGCTTTCTGGTATAGGGCCAGTAAGCTGATTGTAGCTAAGTGTGATCTCCAGAATAGTTGATGATTCCCACAACTTTTCTGGCAGCTTTCCTGTGAAGTTGTTTTGGGACAATTCCACTCTGACCAGTGGTAGCTCAGATAAGTAATACGGTATCTCACCATGAAGATGGTTCCCTAGGAGGTTAAGTTCCCTAAGGTTCTTGCACCCTTTAAATGCCTCCATTATATTCCCAGTCAGATTATTATTGTGTAATGTGAGTGACTGCAGTGACTTGGCCTGACATATCTCAAGAGGAATAGGACCAGACAGCATGTTGGTTGCTGCAGAGAAAGTGATTAAATGCGGCAATGGCAATACTGGCAGGGGTCCATAAAACATGTTCTGTGCTAGTGATATGGAACGAAGATTTACCCAATTCTGGATCCAATCTGGGATGTGGCCAAATAGATTGTTCCCTTCCACAAGAAATGTAGAAATGGCTTCTAAACTTACAAGTGCTTCAGGTATAGCGCCAGTAAAGGAGTTGAAGGACAGATCAAGAAGCACAAGCTTCTTGCAGTTACCAAGTTCTTTAGGAATGTTGCCACTGAGCCCAGCACCCTTTGCAAATAGACGAGTTAGGTTTCTCAGTTCACCAACAGATGCCGGGAGTTCAGTATTAAATTTGTTCTCTGATATGTCAAGCTCCTTCAAGCTTCTGAGACCTCCAATTGACCAAGGGATGGTGCCTGTGAACTGGCATCCAGAGAGTTCAAGCACTTCCAGCAGCTTCAGTTCACCAATCTCTTTTGGAATGCTTCCACTGAAACCATTATGTCCCAAAGTTAGCAACTGAAGATTCTGCAGCTGCTCAATCTCCTTAGGTAGTGACCCCACCAGATCATTTGAAGAGAGATCAACTGTCACAAGGCTCACCATTGAAGTTATTCCAGGGAATATTGACCCACTGAGAAAATTCTGGCTTGCATCAAGATGCAAGAGTCGAGACAGGTTACCCAAAGCCGCTGGTATTGACCCATTCAACGCATTCATGTGAAGGTCCATTTCTTCCAGATTATGTAGACTGCCCAAGTCTGGAGGAAGGGCACCGGAGATGGAATTCACGGACATAGATAGCTTCGTAAGGTTCTGAAGCTGAGCAATAGCAGCGCTCAATTGTCCGGAAAAGAAATTATTGTCAAGCGCTATTATTTTCAGCATCTTCAGTCCATATATTGAGAAAGGAAGGGCCCCTGTAAGCTGGTTGTGGCTCAAATCAAGGTACTGGAGTTGGTGCAAGCTCCCCCAGACATCTGGAAGCTCACCAGAAAACCCACAACCACTGAGGTCGAGGTGAACAAGCGACTGGAATGACCCAATACATGATGGAAATGGGGCATAAATTGGCACGGAGGACAAGTTTATGGCTACAACAGTATGCCCCTCACAAGTTATTCCTGACCAGCTGCATGGAGTGGTTTCTGAATCAAACCAGTTGAAGAGGAATCCTTTCCCTTCAGTTACTGCATCCCTCAGATTGAACAATGTACTTATATCACTATGTTCAGCCAAAGCAGAGCTGGGGATAAAACATATAATTAGGATCAAAATGCAGAAACCATGGTATCCCATTGCCAGCAGTTTTAACTGTAACCTGTGTAAAAAAAATTGTCAAGTTAGTAATTTCAAAAGACGCACATAGCATTACAACCTAGCACATTGCATGGTGTTTACTGTAATGACTCCGAACCAATATATCAGCATGGCCTGCAGTCTGCAGAACAGAAGATGTTCTGCACTTCTCCTTAGCTTACAAAAGAAGTCGACTAAAGTGACAATTAGGTTCCAATTGTTTTGAACCAGGACAGATCCTCAAACCAAATATGTAGTTTATGTCCTAGAACAGATGTTTAAAACTTGGCAATGCTTCTAACAGAATTTTCCTGTTGGTCATGAAAAATTAAAATGACCATCATATTTTTTTTGTTTATCACATTCTCAGAGTTTAGAATTTGAACATGTAATGCCTCAAGTATATATAAAAAAAATATTCAGACTTGTGTAACACCTGAACTGTATACATGTCGACTATGTGTATAAAACGGAAAGATGGAAATACAGCTAAATGCACTTTTGGGCAAACTGAAACTGCAACTGTATGTCAATACCTTTTAGTTTGACAACCTTCTTCCTTCAAATAGGGCAGAAGAAAAAGACCAACAACCAATATGCTTTGCTGTATACTCACTAGTCACTATGCATCCTGGAAAAAAAGATCAATGCCATGTTAATACAGAAGACACCGTGTGGTTAACCTTGGATTGAAAGTGATTAGAGCTGACAACATCCTATTAGAATAATAAAGAGATAATGACACATATCAAATAGAGGTCACGTCATTCACTTCAGATGCACAAGGTTCTGATAGATAACAACCACAACAACTCCACAAACTTACAACTGAGGAAAGGAACTTAATACCAAATTACCTTTGGAACCGTGATTCTCATCTCCTCTTTTCAGAAGTAGTCAAAGTAATGCAGCAGATAAACCATAATCAATCTAGGGTAGTATGATCTCCCTGAAACACATCCTAAAGAAAACAAAAGGATGGTGCGATCAGCTTCATGTAATCATAGTCTAAGAAACAAAAAATAACAAACAAGCATGCCCATCCTACTTCAATAAGCATCACACTGCACAACTCGAAGTATCCTACATACAAAGTCTCTTAGAAGTCCAGTGTATCAAAATCTAGTCGACAGACTCAAGAAAATGACGGGGCGCCCCATGCCCCCATCTCACACAGAGATATATAGTGACAGTACTACTATTATGCCACTCCCTATCTCTGATTATGGCATTCCCTATCTCTGATCAGCAAGGATAACAGCAGAAGTTATGGAAACGGCAGAGAACCAGGACATACAAGCATAAGAAACATCCAACCATCATAAGCCCTCAAACTGTTTTAGTAGAAGAAAAGAAGATGTGACTACTCCAATCCAGCGTGCTACAGGTTTGCTTAAAATCAGATATGGAACAAAACCAGTCCAGCATTATAAAGGCAGGCAGGCATGCCACGTCTTCACGCAGAAGCAAGGAAACAGCCACATTCTCCAGTCCCCAGGATACAAGAAATCCTACCCCCACAAACTGAAACCTCACTCGTTAGGTGAAAACAAACGCAAGCTTCAAGTGAACACAATAGTGCAACAGTAGACGCGCTGCAGATTAAATGAAGACAAGAGCCAACCCCACAAGAATCTCCGGAGCCTCAGCCCCATGCCAACCCCACAAGAATCTCTGAACCCTCCCAGCCCCCCCACTGGCAGAAATAAGAAGCCAGGAACATAATTGAACATAGAGAGCAGCCCCCTTTTTGGCTTGATCCACTTAACGAACTGTTAATCCTAGAGCTCGACTAATTTATGGCCCGCTCTTAGCATGAGGAATGGAAGCAGCAGTGTTAATGTTGGTGGTGGCACAAGAAGCTGCTGGTGGCTGTTGGGGATCTTTCTTCCACTGGGATTTATTGTGCCGCGTGCGCCGGTGTGGGTGTGCGGATCAACCAAGTACTACAACCAAACAGTCGCATTCAAGCATTAAACAACCAGTACTACTACTGCTACTGCTAGCACGTTGCCCGAGACAGCACGAAGGAATTAGCCACGGCACGGGGAGTAAAATTGGGGGCGGAATTTGGATTTTGGAGAAGCGGAAGGACCCCCTTCTCCCAAGGAGAAGTACTAGAACTGCAAACAATTAAACAAAATTAACTGACATCATCCAAATAATCAGAAAACCAAGGCTCGAAACAGCGCCCAAATCGTCTGAACCCTCGTTCCTTCCAGCACGTTCCCCGGGTCAAGCACAGCGGTGGCGCAACAGCTGATCATTCACCCCCGCGGTGCCACGCCACCGCGTGTTCGCGACTTGGCACCGCCGTCCTCCCGCCGCTTCATGGCGGAGGCCACACGAACTAGTTTGCAGACAGGCGCAGTAACGCGACAAGGAGAACAAGGGACCGGAGGCGGCGGCGAGGGAACTTCAGCAGCAGGCGGAGCGCAACGCCACACGCACACAGCCATGAGCACCCAACGCCGCGGTGTCCAGAATTCCTAGCGCTAGCAGGCGGGGCGGAGAAGCGGGAGGGAGGATCACGCTTTACCTGGCCGGGGTCTCGCAGGCACTCCGCAATGCCGGTCGCCGGTGGTGGCGGAGGAGGGGGGCCGCGGCGCGCAGGCGCAGGCGGCGGTGGCGGTGCCGTGCTCCCCGCGGGGAGCGGCGCAGACACGAGGGAGGCGTGAGGGGAGAGTTCACGCACGGACTGGGGTGGGGTGGGGTGCGCGAGGGGACGAGGGGACTGGCCAGTCCGTTTCGCTCCCATTGTTCCGCGATATATGCCCATCTTTTTTTCAAGGCTGTGTTCAGTTCCAAAAAAAGTGGTGGAAAAATTTAGTGAAAATGTCACATCGAACACTGTAGCGCACTGTAGCACTTTTCGTTTGTTTGTGCTAATCTTTGTCCTACCATGACCTAACTAGGCTCAAAAGATTCGTCTTGTCGTGTACATCAAAACCATACAACTAGTTTTTTTATTTACCCACGTTTAGTGCTTCATGCATGAGGAGAGAGATTTGATGTGACTTATGTGATAGGTACATAGTAAAGTTTGGAGAGAGAATTTTGGGAAGTTTTTGGAACTAAACACAGCACAAGTGTTGTGTACATGGTCAAGTCTTTGAAACGAGTCAAAGCACAGTTGTTGTAATTATTTTCCTCTATGGGATGTTTAGTTCCTGGAAAAAGGTGAAAAGTGAAGTGAAAAAGTTACATCGAGCACTGTAGCACTTTTCGTTTGTTTGTGGTAATCATTGTCCTACCATGACCTAACTAGGCTTAAAAGATTCGTCTCGTCGTGTACATCAAAACTATGTAACTAGTTTTTTTATTTACCTATGTTTAGTACTCCATGCATGAGAAGAGAGATTTGATGTGATAGATAAATAGTGAAGTTTGGATAGAGAATTTTTAGAAGTTTGATGATGTAACCGGGAACTAAACAAGGCCTATATAAACAAACTGACAAACACGACTGTGTGACACGCCAAGGCATAAAGTGATTAGTCAAGTACTGTATGTAATTAGAGAGCTGGCATGACGACACATGTGGTCCAATATTAGTACTCACGCTAGGAGAGAGGTAAGATACGAGTTGATGACGCCATCACCCTTTGGCCTTTGCTACCAACAAATTTTACCCTATTCGTTTGGCTGGTGGCCGGTGACTGATACTGGTTTTTGCCGAGAGAAAAACACTACTAGTTGGTTAGTGGCTGGTGGCTGGTGCTGATTTTTGCTGAGAGAAAAACACTGCTGGCTGGTGCTGGTTTTTGCTGAGAGAAAAACACTGGTGGCTGGTGCTGGTTTTTGCTGAGAGAAAAATACTGCTGGTTGGTTGGTGGCTGGCGACTGGTGCTGGTTTTTGCTGAGAGAAAAATACTGCTGGCTGGTGACTGATAATCCCAACGAACATGACGTAACAAGGAGTGTTCTTTTGATTGTACCATACTACTATGCGTTTTTGGTATACGTGGTAACTCGACAACAACATACAACATTTTCTTCGCGAATCATTGTAATCTGCAGCAATTTGAACAAATATAGTGCAAGTACGCACATATTTGTAGGGAAGTTAATTAGTTTGAGATGTGACTAATGGATACACAACTGGTCATTGAGGTAAACCCACCAAACCCCAACAATGATGATCCTCAACCGATGATACGTACGTATATGCCATCGAGTTTTACCCATATTCATCTGACTGAAATCTTGTATATACACATGTATCACCCATGTTCACTGGCTACTACTCCGTAGATGAAGGTGCGGCCACCTGCGGCGGCTAGAAGGTCATTTCCCCCCTTGCCCTGTTTTAATTCGCCTAGTGGAATCGACGTGGCAACTAGCAAGCGCTAGAGCCGCGGACTCTCACCGCAAAGTGGCAGGTCCATCCAGGCATCTGCTTTGAGCTCAGCTGAGGTGAAAATGAGTGTACTGCTAGTAGAGTAGTAGGGCGCGTGATCGACCAGGAACTCTGAGAGTGCGTTCGGTTGAGCCGTGACTTTTGAAAAACTGCTTTAGACTGTGGGCTGTGAAAAAACAGCTATAAAAAAGCAGCTGTGGGAAAAGCAGAAGACTCTTTGGTTAGAGGTGTTGTGGCTTTTAGAAAAAAGTAGCTGGTGGATCATATCTATCATTTGTAGTCTGCCTCTCCTTCTCTGATTGACGACTAGACCCCACTCTTCAACCCCCTCTTCTTCCTCCCCTGCTCCATAGACCGTAGAAGAAATCATCGTCGGTGACCCTGCCCCGGCCGTGTCGTCATCATCGGTGGCGCTGCCCCCGGCCACGGCCGCGGATGCCGGCGTCGTTTGCGCCAGTGGCGGCGCGGGCGTGGCGAACGACTGCAGGTGCGCCTGCGCACGGCGGTCGCAGATGCGCCCCGCGGGATCCAGCGCCGGGACTGGGAGGAGGGGAAGGCGGAAGGACGGCGCGGGCGATAGGAGGAAAAAAGAACGAATCGTTTTTTTCTTAGCCAGTGGCAGGTGGGTAATTTTTACTTTCAAAAGCTAATGAAAGTAGGATGGAAGGTGCTTTTGGATTTATATTAGAGCAAAAGCTGCTTTTGGGTAAAAGCATGTGTGACTTTTTAGCTCTTTGATTGGCTTTTAACTTTTACAAGGGGTGTTTAGTTCCTGGAAAAAGGTAAAAAGTGAAGTGAAAAAGTCACATCGGATACTGTAGCACTTTTCGTTTGTTTGTGGTAAACATTGTCCTACCATGACCTAACGAGGCTTAAAAGATTCGTCTCGTCGTGTACATCAAAACCATGTAACTAGTTTTTTTATTTACCCACGTTTAGTACTCCATGCATGAGAAGAGAGATTTGATGTGACAGGTGAATAGTGAAGTTTAGAGAGAGAATTTTTAGAAATTTGATAATGTGACCGGGAACTAAACAGGGTGAAAAGCAAAAACAGATTGAAAAGTCCAACCAAAGGACCTCCGAAGGACACCCATCTCATGATGGCACGGATCGGATGGGGGCGCACAATCGTAGGGCTTGGAGCATCTTTTCATCTCTTTGAACTGCCCGGTTTGGACGGACTTGATGACGATGAAAAGCAAGGTTGCTGCCGCTACTGCCTACTGAGCACATGCCTGTTACTGCATGTTGATCTGATGATGCCGCGTTGCCCCAGCAGGGATGGATATGATATGGATGCCCTTCCCATTGGCTTGTTTGTGGCGCAAGAATTCTACGGGACGAATCCCACGCGACTCAGTTTTCCCCCGTGAGATGGATCGCAATATGGCATTGGAGTTACCCTGACCGTAACTCGGTAAGAATGTCCTCCTGCTTGTAATTTGTAAAGCAGCGTGGCGTGGCGATGAGACGGAACGCGGCGCGGAGGGCCAGGGCCACGAGTGAGGCACGCCGCGCCTGCGTCCCGTCTGCCTTCCCATGCCTTGGCTCGCACACTACGCTACCTTTTGCGTGCTCCGCGGCTCCACCTGAACGCCGCCAGGCCCCGTCCATGTCCGCCACCCCAGCAATGGCAGCGCGCAGGCAAGGCATGGCATGGCCATCACCAACCACACCAACCATTCATCGCCTGATCGCCGTTTGTTCGAGCGACGCGGCGTGCTCGCCATCAGATGGGCGATCAGCACGGCTACACGGAGCACGCGCGCGGGGCTAATAGTCGCCGCACGGTTTGGGTTTGGGCCTTGCCGATTTCCTTTCCATGGCCATGGGCGCGTCCCTGCGTGGTGTGGTGCGTGCGCCGCGCGGCCGATCGAGCTCGGCTGCCTGCACCGGGAGGAAGAGGACGGAGGCGCCACGGAGAGATTGCCGAAGTGGAAATGGTGTTTGTTTTAAAAAAAAAGAGAAGTGGAAATGGTGTAGTAGCCGTAGCCTGCTCTGAGCTCCGCTTTGGGTCGGAGTGGAATGCGTGTAGGCTGGTTCGCTCTCGTGGGTTGGGGATGCAGGATGCTGATAGGATGATGAGATGATGGCAGAGTGCTGTGTGTTTAGTTCCCCATCACATCACCAAAATTTCCAAAATTCTCTCTCCAAACATCACTATCCATCTATCACATCAAATCTCTCTCCTCATACATGCAACACTAAACGTGGATAAATAAAAAACTAATTGTACCGTTTTGACGTACACGACGAGACGAATCTTTTGAGTCTAGTTAGGTCAGGATAGGACAATGTTTACCACAAACCGCTACAGTACGCTACAGTGTCCGATGCGACATTTTCTCCAAACTTTCTCCTACACTTTTTGGAACTAAACACAGCCTTTGTTTGGGGGTGTTCAGTTTGTGAAAAGGGTGTGTTTAGTTCCAAAAAGGAGAAGAGAAAGTTTTGCAAAAATGTCACATCGGATACTGTAGCGTACTGTAGCACCTTTCGGTTTGTTTGTGGTAAACATTGGCCTATCATGACCTAACTAGGCTCAAAAGATTCGTCTCATCGTGTACATTAAAACCATGCAATTAGTTTTTTTATTTACCTACGTTTAGTGTTCCATGCATGAGGAGAGAGATTTGATGTGATAGGTGGATAGTGATGTTTGGAGAGAGAATTTTTGAAATTTTGGTGATGTGATGGGGAACTAAACACAGTCAATGTCACATCGGACATTATAGCGTACTGTAGCATTTTTCGTTTGTCTGTGGTAAACATTGTCCTACCATGACCTAACTAGTCTCAAAAGATTCGTCTCGTCGTGTACATCAAAACTATGTAATTAATTTTTTATTTATCTATATTTAATACTCATTGCGATTTGATGTGATACATGAATAGTAAAGTTTGTAGAGAGAATTTCTGAAAGTTTGGTGATATGATTGGAAACTAAACAGGGCTCAGAAGGTGAAAAGGGGTGAAAAAGCCACATCGTACACTGCAGCACATTGTAGTACTTTTCGTTTGTTTGTGGTAAACATTGTCCTACCATGACCTAACTAGGCTCAAAAGATTCGTCTCGTCGTGTACAAGATAATATATTTTGAGAACACTCTATTCAAAAGTATTTCAATTACCGACGAGAACATGTGAATGGCATGGTCCAAAAAGGTAAAGTAAAGGGAAGCAAAACAAAAGGCCGACGGTGCAATGCCCAACAACTCTTGTCCATGGAAACGATCTAGAGTAGATATAACAAGTTTACATCTACTTCCACGCAAATCAGGAGGCCAATCACCATCACACCGGCAGCCTTTTAACCTTTTAAAAAAAGCCACGTGGATTATACTAGTATAGTATGTACTTATCTGTACCGAGGATATGATTAAATTTCCGGGGCTATGGGGATTTGTATTTGCAAATGCTTGTCACGTTCTTGTATATATGTGCGTGGCCTCAAATTCATGTTCCGTTCTTAAAAAGGGATCCCCAAAGAGAGCCGTGATTTGCCAGCAAAAGGGAGGTGCACATTTGAGACGACACGCGTACGTGTGACAGTACGTGCAGTGCGTCATAAAGCAAGCTTGCGAAATTATGGAGCTGCTTGGATCTCGATCACCTTACAAACAGTACGTACGTACATCCTTTTTTCGTTGCTTGCTAACCGTACCGTACCCACAGTGAAATGTACAGGCAGTATTAGCTAACTCTAATTTTTTTATTTACCCACGTTTAGTACTCCATGCATGAAGAGAGAGATTTGATGTGATAGGTAAATAGTGAAGTTTGGAGAGAGAAAGTTTGAGAACTAAACACAGAGCCGTGTTTCTTTTCTACTTAGAAAAAAATTTCCAAAGGGAATCTTTTATACATGGAGTACTAAATAAAGGCTGTGTTTAGTTCCCGAAAAGCGAATGTGGAGTTTGGAGAAAATATCACATCGAACACTGTAGCGTACCGTAGCATTTTTCGTTTGTTTGTGGTAATCGTTGTTCTATCATGACCTAACTAGAATCAAAAGATTCATTCTTGTCGTGTACATCAAAACCATGTTCTTAGTTTTTTATTTACCCACGCTTAGTGTTTCATACATGAGGAACGCGATTTGATGTGATAGGTGAATAGTGAAGTTTAAAAAGAGAATTTTTAGCTTTTCAAAGGGACTAAACAGGGCCGAAGTCTATTTACAAAACCTTTTTAGGGATGAGTAAAACTTTGCGCGACGAATATAACGAGCCTAATTAATCCATGTTTTGCTACAGTAATACTACACATCCTCTAATCTTGCGTCAAATGTCTCGTTAGATAGGTCTCGTAAAATAGTTCATCGTTGTGAAGTTAGTTTTATAAACTGACTTTATTTAATATTTTTAATTTTTGGACAAAGGAAAAAATATTTCCACGAAGAAACACGACCCTTTTATGGCCAAAATAATTGTGGGGGTATTGGAGTTGCAGGAGTGCAGGACGGAAGGGTTTTTTTTTTTGACAAGAAACACATTTATATTATATTATCATAACAGTCCGGATTACAGAAGGGTCCTCGAAAGAAGACCATGTTACATTAAAGTCCAGGATCTGCAGAGAACGGCAGCAATGTCCATTGCGACAAATACGACGAAGAAGCCACCGGCGGGGGGTCGCAGGGGCGTCGAAGACGCATGCACCCAGGCGGAAGGATCGTGCAAAGCAACGGTTGAAGTTGGGCTGGTCGAGTTGACGAAGAAAGTGCACACCGACGACCGATTGATATGGTTGGAGATGTCGTCGGAGGGTGAAGATGCAGCTCGGACCGGGATCCCAGGGGGAGGCGGCACTGTCGAAGGAGCACCAGAAGAAGAGCCACCATGCTGCAGAAGGGAGCACTAGCACCGTAGTCTGTCGAGGAGAGAAAACATAAAAGAAAAGAAAGCTAAACAAAGAAGAAAGAAAAAGATAAAGAAGGAACGCGAGCCTTCTATCTTGAAAGGCACGTGTCTCCGACGGTGAGCTGGATTCAACATGGAAGGCACGCGTCTTCATCAGGGGGAGGAAGAAAACACAGAGCACTGTATGCAAGACACGCATGAGCTGCAGGCCCCACAACGCAGAGTGTGGGACCCACCACATGATGCTCGATGAAAAAAATCCCCCACGACGGAGCTCTCGGAGATCGGGAAGCCACCGCGCGCCGCCCGATGAGCACGTCGTGGAGGACTCCCGGCGGATCCCAACTTGGTGTCGATGTCGGCAGGGATGACCGGAAGGGATGGAGACGATGGAGACGCGATGGCCTTGAACACCCGCACGGCGCACGCGAGGCCGCGCCGCCTCCTCCATGGATGAGGACCTCCATCAGCTCCCCGAACAGCTGCTCCCATGGCTTCATCTTGAATGGAAGAGGTAGAGAAGGTGGCCATGAAGGCCTTTATTCGCTGGCTAAGAGGCTACTTAGAGAGCTAATTTGCTACATGCAACTGCTGACAAGAGTCAAAGAGAGATAGCAACTGAACAAAAACACTGCAGATTCATACTATATGACATAGACAGGTAGTGTTTGAAGTTTCCGAATTCTCGTGTCAGATAGATGTCATCTAACATGCGAGATAGATGTTTCTGAATTCTTGTGTCGTCTCGGTTGGTGTTATCAATCGGGACTAAAGACTGACTTTTAGTTTCGATTAGTATTATCATTCGGGGCTAAAAGATCTCTATGGATTAATTTAAAAGAAAAACAGACATAAGTATGTCACATGTGCTTTGTAGGTAAGATGGTAAGAAAGATTCGCATGAGGCAAGAGGTCTCAGATTTGAATCAGACAAACTACACGCTCGTATTTCCACGTGAATACTCATGTGACTTGCGATTTGTGATGGCACGCGTGTGTGGTGGCCTCCCCTAGATTCTACTGTTTTACTGGGACTAAAGACCGGATTACTATTAAAACCCCTTTCTCCAATCAGGACTATTAAAACCCCTTTCCAATCAGGACTAATAGGCGATTTTCCACTAGTGTACGGAAGGAACACATATATGTGACACGTTTTAGTTATTCGCTTCCGCACTAAAGGTATCATTTTAGCAATTATGACTAAGTGTGCCTAGCAATTTATTGGATACACTTTAGATAAGGTCGGCATAGCAGAATCTGACATGCTACCAACATCTTCCCTGTGTTTAGTTTGAAAAAGAGGAAGTGAAAGTTTGGTGAAAATGTCACATCGGACACTGTAGCGTACTGTAGCACTTTTTGTTTGTTTGTGGTAAACATTGTCCTACCATGACCTAACTAGGCTCAAAAGATTCGTCTCGTCGTGTACGTCAAAACCATGCAACTATTTTTTTATTTACCCACGTTTAGTACTCCATGCATGAAGAGAGAGATTTGATGTGATAGGTAAATAGTGAAGTTTGGAGAGAGAAAGTTTGAGAACTAAACACAGAGCCGTGTTTCTTTTCTACTTAGAAAAAAATTTCCAAAGGGAATCTTTTATACATGGAGTACTAAATAAAGGCTGTGTTTAGTTCCCGAAAAGCGAATGTGGAGTTTGGAGAAAATATCACATCGAACACTGTAGCGTACCGTAGCATTTTTCGTTTGTTTGTGGTAATCGTTGTTCTATCATGACCTAACTAGAATCAAAAGATTCATTCTTGTCGTGTACATCAAAACCATGTTCTTAGTTTTTTATTTACCCACGCTTAGTGTTTCATACATGAGGAACGCGATTTGATGTGATAGGTGAATAGTGAAGTTTAAAAAGAGAATTTTTAGCTTTTCAAAGGGACTAAACAGGGCCGAAGTCTATTTACAAAACCTTTTTAGGGATGAGTAAAACTTTGCGCGACGAATATAACGAGCCTAATTAATCCATGTTTTGCTACAGTAATACTACACATCCTCTAATCTTGCGTCAAATGTCTCGTTAGATAGGTCTCGTAAAATAGTTCATCGTTGTGAAGTTAGTTTTATAAACTGACTTTATTTAATATTTTTAATTTTTGGACAAAGGAAAAAATATTTCCACGAAGAAACACGACCCTTTTATGGCCAAAATAATTGTGGGGGTATTGGAGTTGCAGGAGTGCAGGACGGAAGGGTTTTTTTTTTTGACAAGAAACACATTTATATTATATTATCACAACAGTCTGGATTACAGTAGGGTCCTCGAAAGAAGACCATGTTACATTAAAGTCCAGGATCTGCAGAGAACGGCAGCAATGTCCATGGCGACAAATACGATGAAGAAGCCACTCGGCGGGGGGTCGCAGGGGCGTCGAGGACGCATGCACCCAGGCGGAAGGACCGTGCAAAGCAACGGTTGAAGATGGGCTGGTCGAGTTGACGAAGAAAGTGCACACCGACGACCGATTGATATGGTTGGAGATGTCGTCGGGGGGTGAAGATGCAGCTCGGACCGGGATCCCAGGGGGAGGCGGCACTGTCGAAGGAGCACCAGAAGAAGAGCCACCATGCTGCAGAAGGGAGCACTAGCACCGTAGACTGTCGAGGAGAGAAAACATAAAAGAAAAGAAAGCTAAACAAAGAAGAAAGAAAAAGATAAAGAAGGAACGCGAGCCTTCTATCTTGAAAGGCACGTGTCTCCGACGGTGAGCTGGATTCAACATGGAAGGCACGCGTCTTCATCAGGGGGAGGAAGAAAACACAGAGCACTGTATGCAAGACACGCATGAGCTGCAGGCCCCACAACGCAGAGTGTGGGACCCACCACATGATGCTCGATGAAAAAAATCCCCCACGACGGAGCTCTCGGAGATCGGGAAGCCACCGCGCGCCGCCCGATGAGCACGTCGTGGAGGACTCCCGGCGGATCCCAACTTGGTGTCGATGTCGGCAGGGATGACCGGAAGGGATGGAGACGATGGAGACGCGATGGCCTTGAACACCCGCACGGCGCACGCGAGGCCGCGCCGCCTCCTCCATGGATGAGGACCTCCATCAGCTCCCCGAACAGCTGCTCCCATGGCTTCATCTCGAATGGAAGAGGTAGAGAAGGTGACCATAAAGGTCTTTATTCGCTGGCTAAGAGGCTACTGTAGTAAAAGAAAGGAGCAACCGGCCCACCTGCCCAGGCCACCGGCGAGGACGCTGGGGGAAGGGGCAGGGGGCCGGCGACAGGCGGCACTGGAAGGGGACTGGGAGGAAGGAGATGAGGGAGAGAGTACTACTGAGAGCTTACTACTGAGAGCTTGCGTCTCGTCTGGTCCACCCCCGGCAGGACGGAAGGGTTGACAACTCCGTGAGACAGAGAGAGGGGCAGAGATTCTCCGTGACCCCGGCATGGACGCCGCGCAGCCGCAGGCCGTGAAGTCACTGCGGTGGCCGGTGGGGGCCCGTCTGTAACCGCGATCACGGGAAAGGAAAGCAGGGCGAGCGAGGGAGAGCGGCAGTGATGACTTCTACTCGTAATGCCTGGCCACTTGCGAGTTCATGCTCACGGAGTCACGGTATGTGCTGCAGTTCAACCAGGAGATTAGCGGCTGATTGGTTAGGAGCTAAAATTTTAGCATGTCCAACTTTTCGTTTGTCAAAACTTGGACAAAAAAGTTGTTAAGTTAAATGTGAGTTGTAGACAACTTTTGGTACAAAACCAATTGATGGCTAAAATATTGACTTCCCAAAGTTTTGGCCTACCAATGTTTTGGCATCAAATCAAAGGGGGGCTCGCTGAGCGTTGTACCGATTGTTCGATACCAATGGGAACCTCGGGTACTCTCTCTCTCCATTTTGTCCTGGGTGTGTATGTCGGTCTGGGCCGATTTATGGCCTTGGCGGCACTTTGCAGGATGAGAGGTCCAGACGACGATCTGGGCTTTCAAGCCCGCGGGGGTGAATAAGTCTCAGTTTTGGCCCAACACATGACTGTTGGGGTTTGGGTTCGCATGGGCCCATGTGCACCGAACGTGCCTTGTACAGCCACCGCGCAAATGCACAAACATGATGCACAACAGTTTTGAGTCGCTTAGCCCGTTTTCGCCTACTCACCTTGCGACTACACCACACATTACTGCACTATCTCAAAAAAAAACCACACATTACTGCAGCAACAACAAGTAGTAGCTCGCTTAATAACTTGTTCAGTCGTGTCAAAAGAAAAACTTGTTCAATATGCCGTATGTTCCTGAAGCAATTTCATTGGCTCATGAAAGTCTCGATCGATCATTCACATTGTGATTGGCAATTTAGTTGAATCATGCATATCAGTATGGTTCCTTTACACACGCCTCTACTTGCTGCATATGCATTGCTCGATTTCTTAATCATGTATGATCATAACTAGTATCAACCGATGGTCGTAGCTCAACTAGCTAGGTTTTTTGTCCGTTCGTTTGGCTCGTAGCTAATGCTGATTTGTGCTAAGAGAAAAAAATACTTCTGGCTGGTTGGTGGCTGGTGCTGATTTCTGCTGAGAGAAAAATAATGCTGACTGGTGGCTGATAAGCCAAACGAACAGGCGTGGTTAAGTAAAAATTAATATTATATTCAGCTCAAAGGTATGTTGTCTTTCTAGAAGTATTTTTACACCTCTTAATGAGGCTAAACATAAAGAGTAGATGGAGCACTAAGTGGTTTAGTCTATTAGTCACTTAGGATAGGTAAATGGGACTAAATGGGACAAAAATCACCCTCTATCCCCACGCCGCTCTTCTCCCAAGCTGTATTCAAATAGGGATGATTTATTCTTTTCATAATGCCTTAATGCCCTTTAGTCCCTTCCAAGTCCCTTCATCCAAACTTTAGGACTAAACAGATCCAAACATGACCTTAGATTCAGTGGAAGGATCTGAATTCCTTAGGGTAGTCCCGACCCAACAACTAGGATGGTATCCATAAAAGTAAATGAGCTGCCACCTAGGATAAAAAATGATGTGTCAAGTGATTAAATGATGAAAGAGAAGGAAACTAGGTCTTGCATGAGACATGATTTCTACACAATATCCAAGACAATATGTGAGATGAAGAGAATTAAATAAAAGTGTGAAAGAGTGGAGTTTGCATTGGGAGAGTGATGTTTACTATTGGTTTCTTGATGATGTGGAGACTATGGACACTATATCTAATGTCTTGGATTGGGAATGACCTTAATTATGCATAACGTGTACATCACAAATCTCATTGCGGCTATCACGCATGAACAATAACGTGCCACAAAACTATTTACGGTGGAAGAGTAGGTGAGAGATGCGAGTTGCTTTTGGATGGTCCGCCTTCTCAATTGTCTCGGTTTTTTCTTTCTTTGGATTGGTACTCGTCTACCTTTTTTCCATCATAGTAGCTTAGCCATTTCTACCACTACAGAGGAAAGATGATTTTTTGTCAAATCTTCTCCCAAAGAAAAGAGTTCCAACTATAACAGATATCGATATTGAAATTGAAACCACACCACTCGTTGTGCTAGCCATTTGAGCCTTAGTAACTTGGCTATGTTCTTGAAGTAACACCCTAAACTTTTCTTGTAACCACCATATCTAGTTTGCGTGGTTAATCATGATTTTTCCTTTTATTATGTTTTAGACCATTTTAACTGCACTTATCTTCCACTTTTTGCTATGTTCGATATATATTTGAAAGTGCATCTAGGCACTTAAGTGTTTTGGTGATTTTGGATGACAACATGATTTGTGATTTAACTTGTTTGTTTAAGTATATGAGCAGGGTTTTACTCTAATGGATATTCATGTAATATGGATGTTGAAGAATATACGCTCATTATTGGTATAAATGACATGAGAGCAAACAAGTGAGTGTGATCCCATGTAACTAAGCAATACAATGACAAGTGTTTGGAAATGATAAATGAGACATGGGGTTATGCATATTGAATGGTCTCAACAAGAAGAAGGGATAACTTAATTAAAGAAATTGGGATTTCTTTGGGCTTGATCCATGGCTATGGTTTGAATCAAATTGAGACATGATTACTATGGCATACATATGGTCTCAAGTGCATGGAAGCTCATGGACAAGTTATTTACCAAAGACAACATACAAGACAATATTGAAGATATTTCAAGTTAATTGAAGACATGGATTTCAAAGTGGTATTCATGATGATGCAATGTAAAGTGGAGCTCAAAGTGGCTAGATATGGTGAAAGAGTTAAGCTAGATGGGAGTGTCCAGGTACCAAGCAAAGAGAAGGGCAAGTTGGTCTTGTAGCCGAGGAACTTTGTTAGGGTGAAGACTAGCATCATGGTTTAATCTCTATGCACTAATCAAGCCTTACGAGTGAAGCTATGCAATGCGTCTAATTCTTTATTGATCATATATTGGAATGGCTTATGAATTGGTCCATACACTTGGAAATTCTAAGCCTAGCTCAAGATTGGATTTGCTCAGCTATGAAGAAGTGTTGTGAGCCCTCAAGTTGAGAATGATCAAGTATGGCAATAATTAAGGCATTGGAGCTCAAGTAGAAGAATTCATTTATTGTTTTTATCTTGAGTTTAGGGATGCCGTACTATCAAGAGGGATGCAACATTAGTTGATGGACAACACCAAAAAAGTGCTCAATTGATCAACCCTTGTGAGATAGCCTTGAGAGTGTTGTGTTTGGGACTGTGTGCTGTCAGGACCCAAACCGGTCTGACCGGTTTGGCCTCTGACAGCCACAACGGCTAGTTTCTTTGAAAACCGGTCTGACCGGTTTGGGAAACCGGTCTGACCGGTTTACAACGGCTATAACGGCAAGTTTGGGAGTTTGGGGTATTTATACCCCTTTGCCCTCTCCTTTGAGGGCTGCTGGTTCCCTTGCATTCCTTGCACGCCTAGAGCCTTCTCAAGCATCAGCAAGCTCTCCCCAAACCTCTCTTTGTGCGAGTTGATTGATTTGTTCATATCTCTGGATTTGGGTTGAGAGAGATCTTGTGTGTGAGCTAGAGAAAGCTTGATAGAGCTAATTGCAACAGCAAAAGAGTGAATCCATAGCTTGAGCACTTGCGGTGAAGTCTAGCAACCATTGAAGCATTTGTTACTCTTGGAGGTGAAGCCTCCTAGACGGCTAGGCGTCGCCGGTGAGCTACCGTGTTTGTGGGACTTTGTGAACTTGCTAGAAATCACCTACAGGAGCTACAAAACAAGTTTGGTTTGTGCTAGAACTCGTAGAGAGGGTCATATACATATTTGTGTGTTTCTGCAGGAAACCGGTCTGACCGGTTTGGGAAACCGGTCTGACCGGTTTTGGTACTGACAGTGTGAAAAAGTTTTGTAAATTGCAGATTAACCTATTCACCCCCCCTCTAGGTGACATCAAGGTCCTTTCATATACCCCAAAATGCAGAACTCTAACAAGAGGTGGAACAGGAACATCTTCATTTGATTTCTTTACTCTCCTGCATTGGGAACAAGCATCAGAACACAAGTCAAAGAAGAGGGGAATCAGATTATTCTCACAAGCACTAAAAATATTAGTGTTAGCTGCTCCTCAAGTCATGTGCTTAATGATCTTAGGGCCATGAGTCCTATCCTTGAGCGGGTTGTTGTTGAAGGCATTGATCGTCCTAGTGTTGATTGGAACGTGTCCAATCCAACCGAAGATGAGATGAATTGCTTTCAACTCAACACTCGTGTCGCTAACTTCTTATTTGATGTTGTGAGCAATGAAGTTAGAGAAATGATCCTAGAAGATGAAGCAACTCTATTCGATGCTCATCTTATTTGGGCTAGAAATTTCTTTGGGTTTGTTCCATAGCAATGGTTACATAGTGCAAAAAGGGGCCATGTCTCATGAGGAGTGCTCTACATCAGCAAAGACATGCACTGAGCCTCATGAGACCACCACCAAGGAGCCACAAGGACAAGATGGCCCAGCTGGCAACTCTCTGCCAAAACCGGTCCAACCGGTTTCCCAAACCGGTCTGACCGGTTTGGGCAGAAAGGTTGCAGCTGGGAGCAAGAAGGATGGACGTCGCCGCGCAAGCAAAGTCTCAAGCACAAAGGCATTGACATCCTCTGTTGATGAGATGTCTCAGTGCTTCATGGCCACAAATGACAAGGAAGACGAAGCGTCAAAAGAAGCGACTATCCAAGCTCTCACAGAAGAGCTTGAGAGAGTCAAACTCATCAACGCTTCCTTGGTTTGTAGGTATGAGGCTGTAGTTGATGATTATGCTTGTGCTATTGACTCTATCTCATGTGTAGCCTCCGTGGAGAAAGAAAACCAAGTGCTCAAGCAAAAACTTGGTATGGTGACTAGTGAGCTTGAGATGCTACAAGCAAAGTCATGACGAACTTAGGTGTTCTTATGACAAGCTCGTGGAATCTCATGTGATGCTAGAGGTTGCTCACGAGGTTGTGGTAACATCGGTAAAATTATTTGAGTCCCAACCTCACGTATGCACATGCTCTCAAATTATAGGAGTATGTAAATTTGTAGCCCATTTCCTTTCTCTTTTTTTTCTCTCCTCTAACTCAATATCTAGGTTATTTTACTTTCTCTGATCGGTGGGAGAGTTGCAAAATAAAATGAAGAGCTTAAGCAAGAGGTGGAAAGACTCACAAAGAACTTGACAACTCTCAAAGGCAAGAGCAATGCACAACCTTCTCAAGATAACCGTGAGACCATGGTGAAGAAGCTTGAGAAGGGATCAACCGTGCAAAGCCCTTGCATAAATCAAGTCAAGTCCAACACGAGCCAAGATCAAGAAAAAGTGAAAAGTTGGCTCACACCAAGAGAGAAGTCAAGCCAGCTCTCTCCAAAAGACAAAGAAGCATGAAGAAAAGGAGATGCTTCGGGTGTCTTGAGAAAGGGCATCAAATTGCCTCATGTCCAAGCAAGGTGGGACAACCCCAAGAGAAGCCCCACATCAAGCTTAATAAAGGCTTTCTCAAGGCACAAACAAAATACAAGGAAGAATTGGCTACCAAGGAACCCAAGAAGAAGGGAACCAATCTCAAGCACAAGACATGCTACACATGTCGGGAAAAAGGACATCTTGGTAATGATTGTCCTAATGGTAAAACTCCTAAACCCGATCATGTCCATTCTAATAATTTGAAGCTTGGGAAGATCCCAAATGCCGCTTTTTCTTCTAAGGTGATTCGCTCTCCAAAGAATGGCACAAGAGCTATTTGGGTCCCTAAGCATTTTGGGACTAACGTTGCCGGACCTGTCTCTTATACACATCTAGATGTGTATTGAGTTGGGTACCAAAGCATGCTTGATGAGATTGTAGGGATCACGAGATGCATTGGAAGCTTGGCTTGAATGAAATGGCTAATGATCAAATGGCAAGCCAAGAAAAGTTGCTTCCGCTCTATACTCTAAACCCAATGACATCTCGGTAACTATGTGCCTAACTTGTTTAAGTCAAAGACACTAGTGCCTTTTGTAGGGTCAAGTATTTCTAAGTATGGAACTTGTGATACTTGATAGTGGCTTAGACTACCTTATTGTTCGTTGTTTCACATATGCCATATGGTGCTCCTAATCGCTCTCTTTTGGAGCAATATTGTGTCAATTATGCAGAAAATCAATCCCCGGTGTCTTGTAACTCAAGTATGACCATATAGCTGTGCTCCATCGGAAATTTCCGCCAAAGTACCGGAGATTTCCTTCGCATTTGCCATAAATTGGGCTAAAGACCGGAAATTTCCGACGGGAGACAACTTCTGGCAAAACCGGTCTGACCGGTTTGGACCAGAATGTTGCAACTTGGCTTTTGAAGTGAGAAATGGAGATATATTTGAGTTATTTCCTTGGGATATCATTGTTGGCATATGTCAATCAACTTGCACCTATGTGGTAGTAAGTTTTCTTGGCACATTTCAACTTGAGCAATTTATTTTGTGCCGTTGACCGAATGTTGTCCTAATTCTCCCAAGCCCTTAACAAGAACATGTGCATGTTACATGTCATCCACTCAGGATGCACGTATTTAGGGGGAGATTATTTCAACATTCGTGTCCTTGAGACTAACGTTTCTTTTAGTGAACTTGTAGTCTCAACCATGAGAGGTTAAGTCTCTCAACTCAAGTTGTCAAGTTCAATCTTTGATTCAAGACGGTAAAAATGTATAACTACATTTCTTGGATTGCATTCATAATATCCAGCTATGAAGAAGTGTTGTGAGCCCTCAAGTTGAGAATGATCAAGTATGGCAACAATCAAGGCATTGAAGCTCAAGTAGAAGAATTCATTTATTGTTTTTATCTTGAGTTTAGGGATGCCGTACTATCAAGAGGGATGCAACATTAGTTGATGGACAACACCAAAAAAGTGCTCAATTGATCAACCCTTGTGAGATATCCTTGAGAGTGTTGTGTTTGGGACTGTGTGCTGTCAGGACCCAAACCGGTCTGACCGGTTTGGGAAACCGGTCTGACCGGTTTGGCCTCTGACAGCCACAACGGCTAGTTTTCTTTGAAAACCGGTCTGACCGGTTTGGGAAACCGGTCTGACCGGTTTACAACGGCTATAACGGCCCTAGTTATTTAAACCGGACCGGACATCGAACCGGTGTACCCCTCGGTTCACGGTTTGATTGGTCAAACCGGTCAGACCGCCGGTCTAACACGGTTGAATTAGAATAGGGATCTTCTATATTCCACCAACATAACCTTGGTCTGATGGTAGCCCACCTCCGTTGGAAGCCCCCAGACCCAGGTTCGAACCTCACCAAGCGCAGATTTTTGGCCCGCGCGCCTCTATTTTCCCCAGGCGTTGGCCTGTTTCCCACCAGGCGCCGGCCCGCACGGTTCAATTGCCGGTTTTATAGCGGTTTTATGTCCGGTTTCAGTAAAAAACCGTGGTTCGACCGGAATATTCCCAGTTCAATTGCACAGGCGGTCTTTCAGTTGAACCGAACCAGTAAAAGCTCCGGTTTCCGGTTTAACCGGTCGGACCGGCCGGTCCGGTCCGGTTCAAATAACTAGGATAACGGCTAGTTTGGGAGTTTGGGGTATTTATACCCCTTGGCCCTCTCCTTTGAGGGCTGCTGGTTCCCTTGCATTCCTTGCACGCCTAGAGCCTTCTCAAGCACCAGCAAGCTCTCCCCAAACCTCTCTTTGTGAGAGTTGATTGATTTGTTCATATCTCTGGATTTGGGTTGAGAGAGATCTTGTGTGTGAGCTAGAGAAAGCTTGATAGAGCTAATTGCAACAGCAAAGAGTGAATCCATAGCTTGAGCACTTGCGGTGAAGTCTAGCAACCATTGAAGCATTTGTTACTCTTGGAGGTGAAGCCTCCTAGACGGCTAGGCGTCGCCGGTGAGCTACCGTGTTTGTGGTAAGCCGCGGATCGTTTGTATAGGCCGGCCTTGCCTCCTTCGTGGAAAAGGGCCACAAGCTAGTGGAACCGAGGACTGGGTTACAACTGGGATTTCATTCACTTATAGTATTGTACTCTACTTGTGTGCAGGGACTTTGTGAACCTGCTAGAAATCATCTACAAGAGCTACACAACAAGTTTGGTTTGTGCTAGAATTCGTAGAGGGGATAATTGCTTAATTGTGTGTCTCTGCCACAAACCGGTCTGACCGGTTTGGTAAACCGGTCTGACCGCATTTCTACTGGATTTGAGTTACTAGTGCAAAACCGGTCTGACCGGGTTTGGAAACCGGTCTGACCGGTTTCGGTACTAACAGTTGAAAAAGTTTTGTTAATTGCAGATTCACCTATTCACCCCCCTCTAGTTGACATCAAGGTCCTTTCAATATTTCAAAATGGTTATGCTAGCATCACTAGACACTGCAAACATGTGAAAAGTTAACGCCATATACACCCCGAGACACTATCATATTAAAAGTAACTTTATAAAAATCATATTAAAGTAACACTCTAAATACAATAAACTTATCTTATAACTGTCATAACGTACAATTAGCTCGAAACTAACTATTATATTATAAAATAACACTCCAACTATTTTTTTTCCATTGCAATAGCTCGGTAATTTCTACCACTAAGAAATCAAAAGAAAAATGATTTTTTTATCAAATCTTGTCCGGAGATAAGAGTGCCAACTATAACAGATGCTGATTTTGAAGTCAAATCCATACCACTTGTGTGTGCTAGCCATTCGAGCCTTAGTTTAACTTGGTTCTCTTTTGAAAGCACTCTAAACTTTATAAAAATCATATTAAAGTAACACTCTAAATACAATAAACTTATCTTATAACTGTCATAACGTACAATTAGCTCGAAACTAACTATTATATTATAAAATAACACTCCAACTATTTTTTTTCCATTGCAATAGCTCGGTAATTTCTACCACTAAGAAATCAAAAGAAAAATGATTTTTTTATCAAATCTTGTCCGGAGATAAGAGTGCCAACTATAACAGATGCTGATTTTGAAGTCAAATCCATACCACTTGTGTGTGCTAGCCATTCGAGCCTTAGTTTAACTTGGTTCTTTTTTGAAAGCACTCTAAACTTTTTTGTAACTACCATCCATCACTAACTACTCCACGTGCCGTTTCTATGAAAAGACAATATTGTAGCGTGATTAATCATTGGTTGTTCCTTATTACGCATTAGACCATTTTAATAGCATTTAACTTCCAATTTTTGTCTCTGTTTCAATATATTTTGAAATGGTTATCTAGCATCACCGGACATTGCAAAACATGAAAAGTTAACACCGTATACGTCGCGAGACACTATCATCTTAAAAGTGACTATAAGAAATCAAATTAAAGTAACATCCTAAATACAAACAAACTTTTCAGATAACCGTCATAACGTATAATTAGTTTATATCTTATGAGTTCGTTAAAAAATGGTTTAGCGTGATAGACTATTTTCCTTAATAGAGTATCAATGTCTTTGTAATCATCCACATTATCAACATAACTAATAAGAACCATCACAAATCTCAAACCACCGACACCAACACTCAAAACAAGCAATTCACATCACCATCACTACAGCAAAACTAGGCCCTGTTTAGTTCGCTTCAAAACCTAAAAATTCTCTCTCCAAACTTCATTATTCACCTATCACATCAAATCACAACAAATCTCTCTCCTCATGCATACTAAACGTGGGCAAACGAAAAATGCTACAATGCGCTAAAGTGTTCGATGTGACATTTTCACCAAACTTCACTTCCACTTTTTTAGAACTAAACAGGGCCCAAGTCGCTCTTGTATCACTACCAGGCTCTACATGCTACAACAACACTCAAACAAGAATCTCTTAATACAGAATCACATCCTTTTATAGCACCTACGTATATTATCATACCTCATACTAACCAACAAGAATCATCACAAATCTCACGCTATCTACGGCTGCAAGCAAAACAAGCAATGTTGGCATCAGAAAAACAAGCATCTCACCACCAGCCCCCGGTACAGCAGCACTCCAACGCCGTGTTTCACGACTTGACGAAAATTTTTTCTTAAGGTAATCTTGCATGTATGGAGTACCAAATAAAGTTTATTTACAGAACCTTTCGAGGAATGAGTGTAACTTTGCGCGATGAATCTAATGAGTCTAATCAAAACCCATGATCTGCTACAATAATGCTACAGTAACTATTCTCTAATCGTGCGGTCAAAGGCCTCATTAGATAGGTCTCGTGAAATAGATTAATATTATGAAGATAGTTTTGTAAACTAATTTATTTAATACCTATAATTATTAATCAAGGGGCTTGTAAAATTTTTCGAGGCTCAACTAAACACGACCCAAACAAGAATCCGGGGGGCATCTCTGCCCTTCTGCAGTCACCAATACCAATCTCGCAATTTGGGTGACTCACCAAGCCGTGGAATCCACCTCACGTTGCCTCCCCCAAAACCCTATTGCGCCGAGCACAAAAACCCACAACCGCTGGCCACGCACGCCGCCGCACAGGGCACCCGACACGCACCCGAAAAGATAGCCCTGTCCCCACCAGCCAGGCACACGGCCGCGCCGAAGAGCCCAAATCCCGGCCGCAAAAAGCCACGCACGCGCTTGCCCTGCCCTCCCCTCACCCTGCGCGGCGTGCGTCGGCCGCTTGCCGCCCCCATTCCCTTTCGCCCCCGCCGACACCGAGCGATTCCGGCGCGGAGCTCTCCCGCCATGGCGCCGCCGCCCCGCGCCACCACGGTCCTCGCGTGGTGCGCCCTCTCTCTCGCACCGCACGCGTTCTCTTCATCTCTCTCTCTCGTCGCGGGGGAAACCTCCGTCTCTCGCGATGCGGCCGCCGCTGATTTCTCGCTGTCTCTCTCGCTCTCGGTCTGTGCTGCAGGGGTTCCGGGGAGGACGGGCAGCTGGGCATGGGCGGGAACGAGGAGAAGGACTGGGCCCACTGCGTGGGGGCGCTGGAGCCCTACAACGTCACCGCCGTCGTCGCCGGCAGCCGCAACTCCCTCGCCATCTGCGACGACGGACGCGTGCGTCCTTTTCTCCCCGACCGCCGCCCCTCGTTCATCTCCGTTCATTTGTCGGCAAGCCGATGCTCTGAGTTCTGACCCGTTTGCTCGGTGTTCCTTGCCGTGCGCAGCTCTTCACGTGGGGGTGGAACCAGCGCGGCACGCTCGGGCACCCGCCGGAGACCAAGACGGAGAGCTCCCCGGGCCCCGTCGACGCCCTCGCCGGCGTCAGGATCGTCCAGGTGCGCCCCGGCTCCGCTCTAGCCGCGAGATTCGTGCCTCTGTGCTTCTGACGAAACAGGCTCTCCCTGTGGGTTCCGTTGGTTCCAGGCGGCGATTGGCGGGTGGCATTGCCTCGCGGTGGACGACAAAGGCCGCGCGTACGCCTGGGGTAAGAGGACCCGCTTCCTGGCGCTGCCCGGGACCGATTTATGGTTGGTTTGATGCAATGTGCGAGATGGTTGCATGGTGCAGGGGGAAACGAGTACGGGCAGTGCGGGGAGGAGCCCGAGAGGAAGGAGGACGGGACGAGGGCGCTCCGGAGGGACATCCCGACCCCGCAGCGGTGCTCACCCAAGCTCAAAGTCCGGCAAGTGAGTGGAATTTGATTCATCTGTTGTGCTAACACCAGTGGGAATGTTCGTGGAACCTTGGCAATTTTGGTTTGGTGCCTGGTTGTAGCGTTGTAGGGAATCCAACAAATTGTGGATCGTCTTTGTCACTTTGGCAGATGCTTTCTCGCCGAAGATAATTTATACGATGGAACCGGAACTTTTATAGTGTCTCGTGTCCATATGAATTATTCCTGTCACCGAATGATGCTTCAGCTTTGTCTCCTGCACTCGTGATTTCCGTTTATTAGCTTTTGGGTTGCTTATTCATTTGCTAATTCTAGGTAGCTGCTGGAGGGACACACTCAGTGGTTTTGACACAAGAAGGTCATGTCTGGACATGGGGGCAGCCATGGCCTCCTGGTGATATGTACGGTGCCTTATGCCAAAATCTTCAATTTTTTTTGTTTGATTTATTATTTCCTCCTTGATTCTGTTGTTGACCATCTGTCATTTTTAGCAAGCAAATATCTACACCAGTACGCGTGCAAGGCCTTCAGAGAGTGAGGGTGATTGCTGTAGGCGCATTCCATAATTTGGCACTAACTGAGGATGGAATTTTGTGGGCATGGGGTAATAATGAGTATGGTCAGCTGGGAACTGGAGATACCCAACCAAGATCACAACCAATCCGTGTTGAGGGGCTATCTGATCTCTTACTGGTTAGTCACGTTGATTTCTTTTTTTCTGTGAATTTCCGATACGTTTCTAATTATTTTGATATCAGTGTAGACTCTAGAGTTTCTCAAGCCTGTCAAACAAGCTTAGGTTAAGGCTGGGTTGGGGACTGACCTAAATAAATTGAAAAAAAAAACTTATCCAAACTTAGTTATTTTTATCGCTGCTAAAATTCATATTGACTTACGAGGAGTTAAGCTTCATATCATTTGGCTAACAGAATTGTACCCTGATTCAAGTATACTGCTAGATGATAATAAATCGATTGGTTATCTGCAGATTGGTTTCCTGATTTCAAACTTGGTACATATCCCTATGTCCATTTTCAGGTTGACATTGCTGCTGGAGGTTGGCATTCAACTGCACTAACTAATGAGGGAGAGGTATTTCCATTATTTTGACTTCAGACTTGCCATCGTGTTTGTATACTGCTTTATTCTACCAAGCCACCAGATGGCACAGATTTAATGGGAAACAAGTTATTCTTGCATTCTAGGAAATTAAATTCGTGGTCAGTTGTCATGTTACATTGGACTGCAAATTCAGACTTGCTGTTTATTCAGGGCATGCTTGAAGACATCCAAATTAGATCCCTGAAAATAATTATTTACTATACATATTGTATGATGAAAGTAACCTAGAGTAGGTATCAACCATGCTGAGCTCATATGAACTAAATACAGACCATCGCTCAAAAAAATGCTCCCAACTCAAGTTACCTTGAGTTCCACTGGTCCAGTTCATGTGTACTTTGTTCTGAATTTTCTGCAAAACGACATTGCTGCCATGGAAATTCGTTTAACCAGTAGGACACTGGCACTGATCACAAGAAAATGTTGAGAAAAGAAAAGGTGCTGCAGGCTAAGTATTTTACTGTATATTAAGGAGCAGAGACACAGAGTGGGGGAAGGGGGGCCACGGAGAGGGTAGAAATGAATTTAACTAGACCGCTTTTTATGGGTTTCCTTTAAATATTCAACAGCAAGGGCTTGTGGCTCTGCTATGTTTGTAAATTCAAAGGAATGAGCAAGTTGACCTGATTTCAAGCTCAATTTATACATCCATGAAATATTTCCTATAATCACATCATCGTTCATCTCCCATCTATAGAAGAAAAGCATGTTTTAGTCCACTGTTAAGCATATTTGCTCATTTGTTTTCGGGTACATGTAGGTGTATGCTTGGGGGAGAGGTGAACATGGGAGGCTTGGATTTGGAGATGATAAGAGTAGTCACATGGTGCCCCTAAAGGTTGAGCTTCTAGCTGGAGAGGATATTGTTCAGGTAATACACCTCGACTGGTGGTGGGATGTTGACTTCAGTCTCATCCTTTTCTGTTGCCCTGAAGTGGTTGAACAATTTTCTTCTCCAAGTTGGGAAACACAGCTTATTTTCCATTTTGCAGGTATCATGTGGAGGAACCCATTCAGTTGCGCTGACTCGAGATGGCCGAATGTTTTCTGTAAGTAAAATTTTGTCTCCAGCTGGTTACTGTGTGCTTTGCAAGTATATTTTGGAGGTCATAGCTAGGATATGTAAATGAAGATATTTTGGTCATTTGACCATTTTTACTGCATTTTTTTGGTAGAATATCACCAAAGGCTAACTAAAAATTATGCAACAAATTTACATTAACTTTTAATGCAATTTCGACTTGAGCAAAACAAGGACCGTCTAAAGTTTGCATAGGCAAAATATGTTTCTATGCTAGCATGAAACACAAACATCTTCACAGTCCGATGGTCAGTTGCCGAGCTCTGCAACAGCTTTATGTTCTGATGAACAACGTGCTCATAGTTGAAGTAATATACATACACTGAAGATGAACAAGACCATCTTTGCTTTATTGAATATAAAAAGTACATATAAGACTGAAGATTGCTAGGGCTGTGAAGATTATTCACTAAATTTACCCAAGTCTCACTAACCACTGTTCACTTAGCACTATTGATTTCTGAGCTTTCTTGCTCATGTTAATCGTGAAACCTTCTGCCTTGACAGTACGGGAGGGGTGATCACGGTCGTCTGGGCTACGGCAGGAAGGTGACGACGGGCCACCCCCTGGAGGTGCCCATTGACATGCCGCCACCAAAGAGCAGCACCAGATCGGACGGGCTGTGGCAGGCGAAGTTTGTGGCCTGCGGCGGGCGGCACACCCTGGCCATTGCCGAGTGGAACGAGGCAAACGACTGATCTGGGTGCCACTCCTGAGCTTGACAAGTCTATTACCACTACAGCGATCAAAGAATAAGCATAAAGCTATGCAACATTAGGCATCGTAAGATTTACTGTATGAGCTGAGTTTGGTAAGGAAGATCAACAGTCGGGAATAGAACTTTGTGCAGAGATATATGAGAGGTTTCGTTATTTCGGCAATATATTCGAGAAATAATCTCTGGTTCCTGTGTTTTCTATTTTGTGCCCCAAATTTGCCCTTGGGTGGTCATTTAATCTATGCTCACCAATGTGGAAGATTACAGCAGAAAGATGCACTGCGTTAAGTATGCGATATAAGTTGAATGTTCTTTTTTTTATCCGAAAGTCACTGTACTACTCTTTGGCTAACAATTTTTTGTTTGATCAAAATTATAAAGAATATTATAAAGATTTATGGCACTAAATAGATATACTACAAAAGTTTATTTAATATATAAAGAATTTAATGATAGTTATTTGGTAGGAGTATCATAGATGCTAATATTATATTGGATAAACTCCACTTAAGATGCTTTTACTCTTTAAAAATATTAAAATGATTTACAATTTGAAAAGCAAGGAGTGGCATTATAAGAGCATCTTCAAGAGACTATGTATTGTGTTAGCTAAATATGAAAAGCCACTTTGTAAAAATAAAAAGTCATCTAATTCAATGGAGTAATCCAACGGATTCTTTAGAGATGGCTGGTGAGGAGCGAATGAGGTGGAATGGAGAGCCATTAAATTTAGAGGGTCATTTACAGAGTCTGTTGAAAGCGTTTTTTTCTCTAACAATACCTAAATTTAACTTTAGAAAATAATTTGGCTAGTCTTTTGAAGATGCTCTAAATCTGAAATTATGGTTTCTTCTCTTTGGCTAGTTGGCTACCCGCCTACCCCACGAGGGAACTAATAGTATACTTCCAACAGTCTCGATCTGGGTCGCTCTGACTTAGGGCAGGTACATTGGTGTCATCTAATAGGCGGTCTCATGCAGCGACACGTAATCTTGAGACGGCTTATTAGACAACCGGTACAATACGTTGTTGTTTTAGTTGTCTCATAGCAATACAAAATCTCTTAATTTATGGAAAAATAAAGAAATATGATTGATTGTATGGCAACAAAACTTGTACAATGGTGAGAGAGTTGTCTCATAGTCCTAAAATTTAGCCCATAAAACGTACGAAACAACGACCTCATTCTCTCACCTCACTCTCTCTCTCATCCACATCGTCAAAATGCTCTGCATGAGACGAGGCGACGCTGCTGCCGTCTCGCTCTGGGCCTGGCTTCTCTCACACGATTCACACGTGCCACACAGACCCATGTCTGGAATTTTTGGATACTTGGGCCGATACGTATCAGCCCATATATTTTTCTGTTAGATACGGCCCAGCCCAGTCCAGTCGTCGTCGTGCCCCCGCCCTATACCCTAGCCGCCGCCAACCCTCGTTCTCTTCTCCCCTCCCCTCGACTTCGACGGCTTTACCATCCCTACCACCGCGCCGCATCCGCCCGGCTGTAGGAGGCCTCGCGTCCACCGCCGGCCTCGCCCTCGCCGCACCGCCGCCAACGCTCGTCCCGCAGGTCTGGCTCCTCAAACTCATTGTCACCTAGCACTAGCAGCACGCGGATTCTTCTGGCTTCTTCGATAATGTCTGGGTTTGTATGGTTGTTCCGTTCAATGACCCTGGTTCCGTTGCTTCGTGCAGATTTCCCCTAAACCTCACCTGACTCAGAGCATTCGCTTGCGGCCGTCATGATAAAGAGGCGCTACTTCAGGCAGGACCACGGCGACAGTGGGGACTCCTCGTCGTCCTCCTCCTCCTCGGGTTCGGACTCGGATCGAGACGTCGCGGAAGAGGTAGCAACCGACGACGAAGTAGAAGAGCAACGAGAAGTGGAAGAAGAGGAAGCGGTCGGGGAGGAATCGGGAGAAGAAGAGGAAGAAGAGCTAGACCAACAAATTCAAGAAGAAGGTGAGTGCTTTAAAAACATTATCACAGCGTGGGATGAGATCTTTCGCATATATTCCTGCGAGTGGATGAGTTCATCAATTCTAACATTTCTACTTAGGGCTGCAATAATCTTAAGGAGCATCACATTTTTCATGTAGACGAATGTAGCAATTAATTTCTCCATTGCCCCTTTTTATATCAGATGGAGTGGCCAATTTTGGCAGCGCATGTACTAAATCTAGACATGTAACATTTCGAACCTAACAATGACAAAATTTCAGTGTATTGACAAGGAATGTTGCCTTTTCGTGATACAACTTGCGTATGATGTTTTGTCTAGCTACAATTTTCGGTATTGGAAAATATAGAATTGATGGAGAAACTGAACTAAGGAGCATCATTTATTAAGCAAAACTGACACATTCATTGTTTATGTTAGACTCTGTTTCATTCTATGTTTCTATGTTCATTTGTTAATTTTCCAGTATATGTATAAACAATTGAAAGCTATTCCCAAATGCAGGAATGGGTGAAGTAGACTTTTGACATGTGAGAAGTGTTGACCAAGTTTCTTGTTCTTTTTTACTCATGTCGATCAGGTTCAGGATACCAAAGTGAGGACAGCTCTGGGAATGATGTTGATGGTCCATCTGTAGGTATTCCTTTTTATTGCTTATACGTCTTGTTTTATTAGTTTTGGACTTTAACTTGTTTAGGCCTCAATTTTGAGGAGCTTTGACAGTGGGCAATTATGGTTTAGACTAAGTTTTTATTAGTTATTGTAAAGAAGCTGTTTGATGTCTGTTTGTAGTTAGTACAGTACTCAGAATTATTATTTCTGAAACTTATCAGGATACTTCTGAAGTCTTGACTAACTGAGAATTACGGCTTCTAGGCCAATTTACACTATTTGAGATTTAAATGAATGTACATATAAGCATTGACTAACCCTTCTGTGTGATTATGTCATATGTTCCTGCATTCATGCTACATGACTTGATATGAAAAATAATGAGATGATTTCGCAAAACAACCATTTGTGACATTTCAAGGAAGTACAACTTCTAGTGGCTATTTCAAGGAACTATAACTTTGACTAACAAGTACAACTGTCACGAAAAAATAGTTGTGGGGCTCACCCGTTATCCAAATAGAGGTTTTCTATTCTCTATTTTGATGACAGGTGGGTCCCCTTGTTTTGTGTTTATCGAGAAGTATGGAAGAGAGCTGATTGTGCCCATTGCCATTGAAGTTCTCTCTCTTATGTGTTGAACATTTCTTGGATATCGTTTTTTAAGCAATCATTGGTTTGGTTTCAGATGATGATGACAGCAGCCCAAAAGATCATGAACACCATGCAATAAGTTTGCCTGTTAAGAAATCTTCTGGTGCTAATGCTGCCTCTGCCAAAAGTGCTGCTAACACAGATGATGCTGTTGAAGCAGACTTTGCTAACTGCATTCTGAAGTGCAAATCTGTGTATAAGTGCAAGCTCTGTCCAAGAATCATGTGCTTAAATGAAGAGATGGTCAGGGTACATCTCAAATCGAAGGTAATTAATTTTGAGGAATTCTAATGCTTCCTTTCCACAAAAGGAGTAGTGTCGTAAAAATTGATATGAATTTTCTGCTGTGAAGAAGGAAAACAATGTTGTATTGCAGTAGGAATCTCTTCTCTTCCTGTCTATTTTCTTTTCTCATGCTTTCCATTTGGTCTCTCTGTAGAGGCATGCTCGATCCAAGAAACTACTAGGAGAAGGGAGGCTGAAGCTGATGCTCAACAGTGATGGTGAGCTGGAGGAAGAGGAAGAGACACATGCTGAACGACATGCTCGGACTATAGCTCTTGCTCAGGTATTTCCACTATTTAAAAAAATTCTTGTTCCTCGTGGCTGATGTATTTAATTTAAATTGTTATTCAGTATAATTTTTTGGCATTAATTTGTTCATGCTTGCTAACTATTTCAGCAAGTACAGAAACCAAAGAAGGATTCAGGCAGGCAGCGGCAAAATCGGAGAAAGAAGGTAATTGAATCACTTCTTTTGGCATGCGCACTTTTCACGGAGCACATATCGAAGGCTTTTAGGAGTCATTTGGAAAATCCTATTGAGCTCAAATTTTGTGCTATATCATGCTTTCATTATCTTGGATGATCTCAAGCAGCACACCATTGTGGAGGTCATAGGATGTTGAATACACTTTGAAACCGCATTACTGTGGTACTGCATGTCTGCACATGCATTTCTTTTACGCAGCACATGTCGAAGGCTTTTAGGTGTCATTTGGAAAATCCTATTGAGCTCAAAGTTTGTGCTACATCATGCTTTCATTATCTTGGACGATCTCAAGCAGCACACTACTGCAGAGGTCATATTTGGATGTTGAATACACTTAACTGAACTTACTGTGGGCACATGCAAATTTTTATGAAGCACATGTCGAAGGCTTTTAGGTGTCATTTTGAATGTCCTATTGAGCTCAAAGATTGTGCAAAATCATGCTTTCTTTGTCTTGAATGATCTCATGCAGCTCTCTACCACGATGGCCATGTTTGGGTGTTGAATACACTTAAAACTATTGTAGTACTGCATTTTGATGTTTGGTGAAGCATGTGTCAGGCTTTTAAGCGGTCATTTGGAAAAGCAAGCCTTTTGAGCTCGAAGCTTGTGCAATATCTTATCCTCAGCTCCATGTTGAGTGATCTTGAGCTGTATGCCATGTATTGTGATGTTGAATACATGTAATGGGTTATCCTTGAATGTAACCTGTAATGTCTGATATATATTTGCTGTTATTTCTTACAGAGGTCTCGGAATCATCAGGAGAAGAAACAAGAGTCACAGGGCTCTAATAAAAAGCAGCGCAAAGCTAAAGGATGAAGTTGGTTCCACAGAAATTGTACTAAAATCTTTTTGCTGGCTGCAGCCACAGCTGCTGTGTGTTCTGAAACTTTCTAGTATTGAGATCATATGATATTTGAAGTCTTTTCTGCTTGGTTTTATCTTCCGTTTCAACCCAAGTTGGTTATAATTTGTTGAAACCGGAAGATTGAATTGAAACGAAGGAAAGACTACTTTGCTGTTAGCACTAGCACTTTTACTGTGATTTATCTTCAGATGTTTAGATCAATTTTGTTGTCCACTAATGTATTGCACTTGCAGTTTCAAAGATAAGAAACCAATCTTTTAAATAGTTAGCTAAAACTGTTTTTGAACCCTAAATGCTAATCTATCACTCTAATTGTGTGTTAGCTAATAAGTATCCAGTCAACTGTAACTGGTTGCAGGCAGAGAACTTCAGGAATTGGTTCTTAGAAATGCTCGAGGCATATGCATGTTTGCTCGTGAACCTGACGTTATTGACGAGATGAAATTTTTAGAGAGAATTCCCTATTTGACACTGGAAAAGTGACTCATTTCTTATTTGGCCCTGAAAAAATTTTTGTTCCCTGTTTGACACCGAGTATAACTTTCATTCCTTATTTGACATTCCATCGCGTTTTCCATGCCCTCGTGTGAGGTCCGGCCGCCAGTGTCCATGCCCTCGCAGCAGTCTGAGCGCCGCCGGGCGCGCCGGAGATGCAGACCACGCCGTCGAGGAACGTGCCGTCGTTGACGGCGCCGTCGGGATCCATTGGCCTCTTCCCGGCGACCTTGACGTGGCCGGCTCGATCGGCGCCGCCGCGCAGCAGCATGGCTTCTAGGTCCAGGAGCTCCTTCTCCCTGCCGACGAAGCCAGTGTTCCAGGGGAGCGGGATCTCCAGCTCCGCCCCGGCGCGCCACGCCGCGACGGCGGAGGCCACAGCCGGCCGCCCGAGCTCCTCCGCCCGAGTCCCTCCACTCCTCTGCGTCGCCGTAGGCCATCCACAGGGAGCCACCGTACCTCTCCCACAGCTCGCCGCGCCTCTCCACGATGTCGCCGGCGGCGACGAAGACCGGCACGAGCGCGCGGCGAAGGCGCGGACCTCCTCGACGGCGTAGGGGTTGGACAGCGTCGGCAGCGTGATGAGGAGCACGCCCACCGCAGCCGCGCCCATGGCGGCACGCGCCGCCTCGTGCGCCGGCGTCCTGCCCCCGCGGGAGGTCGGGCCACCGGTATGGATCAGAGTAGCGAGGAGGGAGAAGGGGATGAGGAGAGGAGGGAGAAGAGTGGTGGGCCCTGCAGGGGCAAAATCATCTTTTCACATGGGAGTTAACAGATCACGGATGGAAAACGCGACGGAATGTCAAATAAGGAATGAAAGTTATACTCGGTGTCAAATAGGGAACAAAATTTTTTTCAGGGCCAAATAAGGAACGAGTCACTTTTCCAGTGTCAAATAGGGAATTCTCTCAAATTTTTAACACTACGATTCAACTATTCAGTCTTTGATTCCAGAAGAGGCATGATATGATTATGGACTACTTGCAGAAAATGGTGTTGGGTTGTGCTGTTATATAAACAGCCAAAGCACCCATGGGCCAGGGGCCAGGTGCTAAGGTACATTTCTGATTAGTTCATTGCAAATGGAGAATCCCACAATCAGTTTCAATCTACAGCTAAAGCTTTATTTGGTTCTAGTATGAGGCACTTGGTGGTTGGTACGCATTCTCACATCTGCAGTACACATTACCTCCTCTGAGTAGTACTCACAAATTGTCGCTCCATTGTGGTGCTTCTGTAGTTATGACAGTTTTGATCAACGAAATTGTGGAACAAGTATACTTCCTGAGTTCCTGAGACGGAGCTTTTGACTAATGAAATGCCTGTAACATAAGGTTCTCCGCAGCGGGCTTGGATTCAAGAGTCAATACCCTGATCATAAGTTATTTTCAACCTCGACGCCATTCAAGTAGTAACACTACAATGATGAGGTAAACAGGCTGGCCATTCGAAGAAGCATTTGCAGGAAGATACACCAGTCTGCAGTATGGGAGGCTCAAATGCTTGATGACCATGGAGTTCTGTTAAAATCATTCCACAAGTCTTCAGAGGTCTTGGATTCATGACGAATGTGACCATGGAATGGATGGTTCTGCCACGTTAGCTGTCAGGTTCTTTCCAATTGGGAACGGGGAATGCTCTCAGCTCAGGGGACAATGTTATTTTTTCAGATTTTCATCTCAGGGTCGCTCAAACTCAATCGAACGGCGTCCATTCACGGTTCACCCGTAGCGTCGCCGGAACGGCCTCGCCGGCGACGCCGCCGCCGCCCCCCACACTGTCACACGGCTTCTCGCACCACGTGCTACACTGTCAGGATTACTCAGTGTGGCATTCAGAATGCAGTGCATTCAGAGATGCAGAGTTAGGGAGCAGGACAAGTCCCTTTCTCCGTTCTTCACATACACCTACCCATTCTACTCCACTCCACTCCACTCCACCCACCTCAAGCTCCGAGCCCCCAAGCAAGCTCCACGAACTACCCTCTGCTCATCCCCCTAGGGTTAGCTAGGCTTTGATCCCGTAGGACGGCGCGCGCGACTGCGCCCTCCCGCTGGGCCGGCGCCGAGATGGTAGCGGCCGCTGCGGCGGCGCGGCCGGTGCGCCTCCGCCGCCCCGGCGCTCTCCTCCGCGCTCCGGTGCCCTGCGGCCTGCCCGCCTCACGCGTCGCGGCGCCATTCCCCCGCCGCACAGGTACTGTATGGCTCTCATCTTTTGACATGTTCTTCTGAAGCACCCATATGCTTCGAAATTGGATGGGCAACGGTTGCTCCGACGCCTGTTTTGGTCGTGGTACACCAGTGGCTCCAAACTGTATATGGCATCGTCCTCTGCTTGTGTGAACGAGCTCCGAGCTATTCCAATTTCAAAATGCTTGGTTGTAGCTGTGCAAAATTCCATGTCACCTGACGAAAGACAGCCTACCCATAGAAAAATACAAAAAGAGTTATCAATTGCAATGTTGGTTCATAGGACCGCGGACGCCACCAATTTCATGTTCCTTACGCTGTCAGGTTTGCTGTGCTTTCAATTTGTTGAGTATAAATGAGGCCTGGGAACTGGAATGAGCTCATTTAGTCAGGAAACATGTTAATTCTCAGATTTTGTTCAGGATACACGCTGCACCATATTTTCCAAGTGATAGCTTGTAGCTGGTGCTGATATGAAGCATATACGTGAATTGAGATAAAACTACACAATTGCACAACTGTGAAATGAAATAAAAAGAATATTGATCAGCAGCTGGAACTATCTGGCAATTTCTACATATGGAGCTGGCAGGACCAACTAGCAGAGCACAACTTCCTCATTCAACTTGTGACAAGGCGAGCACATAGGTCAAATCATCCAGAAAAGTACAAAACACATGATTCAAATGCCATGATCGAAAGTTTTCTAAAATCAGTATTCTTTATAAAAATTCATTCAATAGAAGCATTCACAGCTTTGTAAATCAAGCTGGTACATTATTTTCACAAGCCTTGTCCATCAAGCTGGTATATTAACTTTTGCAAGCCTGGTACCTAGCTTCTGCCGCTGGCAAGGCCTATGTGTTGTGTGAATCATCCTAGCATGCCACAAAATAACTTATCAATAAGGAACTCAAGCTAGTCATTACAGACCCTAGCTGCTGCATCATACAGGATGTTGGCAAAGTCCATCTGATAGGGATAAGTGTAGTAGAAGGGGTAGGTATTGAAGATGTAACCTGGATCAAAATTTGACTTCAGCTTCCAAACATGGGCTATGAACAATTTTTTCACCAGGTCCTACTTTTGCACTAAATGTTGCTTCTCTGGCATGAATGGGTTATCATGTTTTCCTTAGACATTATTCTTTTTTCCTGCTTTACAAGTTTCCGGAAACATGTCATCCAAACTCCAATGCTAGTGATTGGTAACATTTAGGGCTGTCTCTTTTGATTTGGGTACTTGTGGTTGAATTCTGTAGTTTCATTACCCAAAAAGCAATGAAATTAGGGCATAATGGCCCTGCTAAGGAAAAACTCCAAGTTTTTGGCTGATATTTTGGTTTCTCCTGCAATGTGGTTTATCATCAATTTATTTGTTTAGGATGTTAATAATTTTCACCCATTAAGGGGGATATTAATAATTTTTACCCATTGCCTGGCAAGATCTTTGTATGTCCCTTCTAATTAAATTCTCGCATTCTCGGGAGAACTAGAGAACTCAAGCTAACTTCTTCGTTTGCGCAGGCTGTCATAACTCTAAAATGTGTCTGTTCTTGTTAGCAAAGAAATAGGTGGCTTGAATGTCTGTTATATAATTGGCAAAGCTATCTAACAAATGTTTCATAGTTTGGTTGATGGTAAAATGAGGCTAACAAAATTTCATTTTTTTTTGTCAACAGCTTCCCTGAAGATTTCTCAACTCCAGTTAACAGCTGCACGATTTTCAAAAGAAAGTGACTCTGCCGAGGACGACGATCTCCTTTCTGAACTCATAGATAAAGTTAGTTAAAAATCTATATATCTCTATGACTCTATTCTAATAATCTTAGTACAAAGATTTACTATGCTTTCTACTTCTGTAGTGGGATGCCATGGAGAACAAGTCCTCTCTTCTCTTGTATGGTGGTGGAGCAATCCTCGCTTTCTGGATATCCTTGGTTGTTGTCAGAGCTCTCGACTCCGTCCCATTGGTATATAGCTAACCTATCTTGCTATTTCCACTTACTTGTGGTTGTTTGTTCTCTAAGGCCATAATGTTATTCATATTGCCTATACTAATCTGATTAGTTCCTCTCTGTGTCCCTGGCATGATCTGTAGCTCCCAGGCTTACTGGAGCTAGTCGGGCTCGGCTACTCAGGGTGGTTTGTATACCGGTACCTGCTCTTTCAGGTAATGTAATCTTCAATGTTTAAACCATGTAGGTTGGCCGTGAGTCTTCTTTTCTACTATTCAACACGAGTTTCTCAAGTTCAAGTTGTCGGTCCTTACTGTGAACGCCTAAAAGGCTGTTGGTGGAACCGTGAAAGATGCATAGCTTTGATATTAATGAGCTAGCACAGATCAAGTTGTCCACTGTCCTTGCCTGACCATGCCTACCAGATAAACAGCTGGCTTGTGTGCTTTGTCAAAGCTAGATACAGTGTCCCTTGAATTTGGTTCAATCTGAAGACAATTCAACATAGAATTAAAAAGGCAAATAATTTATGTTGAATTTGTGTGTCGGTGCAACCTGCTTTAACACCAAGACGACCTGTTTGTGTACCTTTTGTTTGTTCACGGCTTCTGATCATCAGTATGTTTTAATTCCATTAAATGTATGTTTTCTGACAACCTGTATTTTTCTGTAGGAAAATCGGAAAGAATTGGCCAACAGCCTTGATGCCCTAAAGAAAAAGATTACTGGCGATGATGGATAGCTGTATCCTGGTTTAGGATTCTATTTCTCTGGTGGAACTTGTAAGCTTCTATTCTTAATGCCAGTCGATCTAGAAATGGTCCAGAAATATTCAGACTTATTGAGGTATGGCCTTCCACGCCTTCTGTGCAACCTGCAGTTCAGCACGGTGTTTGCTGAGTCGAATCTTCTGTTCCCTGAAGATTCATCTCTTCATTTCAAGCCGCTCGGAAATTCCTGTTATTCCCCAATTATGGTGCTGTTGTTCTAGTAAAAAAAAACCATTACAATTGTAAGATGTAAAATTATCTGACATAAAATCAGAAGCACTTCTTTCCCCACTTGGTCAAACATGATGCACCTTATATTGCTAATTGAGTGATTAATTTACGTGCCCTGTACCTGCAACTGTTTTGCTTTCCATGTTTGATCTGAACTTTTCTGGTGGCACCAACCATTTGTGTGCCACTCTGCTGATCCATGCATGCATTATCACACGAATCCATGCTGTATGGTGTGATGTGGGTGTCACGCGCCGTCTGATCTGATTGATATCTTTGCCGTCCGAAGGCTGTCAAGACGTGTGCCACATCTGGGTTCTGGGCTTGCAGTCTGTGCCCATCACTCTCCAGATTGCTTCGGCGAGATGCCATCCCTCTCAGCGCCGAGATGAAACCAACGTGACGTACTTACGTGTCATTGAGAGCGTGCTTGGCTAGTTGACTGCTTGTCCCTGCGAGAGACTGGACAGTGAAATAACACCCGTGAGTCCGTGACGGCGACCTATGGCTGGCTGCCAACTTGCCGGGAAATGTGTTGGTTCTTTGACAAAAGCTTGTACGGTGCCATATTTTAACGGTTTTGTTTTAGCGTCTAAATTTAGAGGTGTATGTTCGGCTTGGGAAACAGAGACTTGGCCCAAATTTGTCCGGTCTCGTTTGATATTTGCCAGCCACAGACCATGGCCATCGTTCATCAAATTGCCTGCATATGGGCGTCCACAATGGTGAAAAAGGCACGAGTTCACCGTGCAATTGATTTCTTGGTGATGTGTTTGCTGGCAAACTAATTCCAGCCGTTTTTACGCCTTTTCATAGCCTCTGAAAGTGGCTTTTCCGGGCAATCAATTTTGATGCCCAAGTTCAGGCTTGCAGTCAACCCTGGCAACCGAAAACATAACTTGCGTCTTTTAAAGGTGGAAAAAGTGATTGCTATCTGCATGATCTCCGACCTTTTCTTTTGAAAGAGAAAGTGCTATAAATTATAGTAGTTAGATCAACCTTTTCCTGCAAGCACAGCTGAGCAGCCGCGCATGATGCTGTGCCGAGGCCGCCCGTTACTCTGAACCGTCGAATTAGTCACTAATCACATGATTACGCGATGAACTGTCTTTTCCTTGTCATCGTGCCGGCTTTCTAGCACAATAATGGTGGGTTTCCACTTCTTTTTTTTCTAAAGATCTTTTTCCACTTTGCAGAAAGGATCATTCAATCGAGGAAGAGAACCTGTTTCGAAAAGAAAAAGAAAAGGAAAATGAACAAACATCTCCCGGCGTACATGGTCGCCCGCACAACCGGGCCGGACCCACGTGTCATTAGCACGGGCCCAGCTTTCACCAGTTCACGGAGCACGAGGGAGAGGTTCTCAATCGCGGCGCACAGGGGGATATTCGTATTCCCACCGACCCCGTACTCCGGGCCCACCCCGCCAGACCGCTCCACCAAATGACAACTGGGCCGCACCCCCCTCCGGGCCCGCGTGCCAGCCAGATCCGCCGCTCGCCACAGCTCGCGCGAGGGGGTGCCCGTCGCAGTAGCCGTGGCGCCGCGCCATTGGCCGGCCCACTGGCCGCGGCCTCGCGCTCGCGTCTCGCTATAAAGACGCAGCCCCCACGCCGCTGCGGCCTGTCCACCCCCACCCCAACACCCGGAGTTCCCCCGACCGCACGCGCCGTTCCGCCCCGCCCCGCTGCGCTCGACAGCCGCCCGCACCCGCGCCAGGAGGTTAGGGTTACGATCCGCCCATCCATCCCTTTCTCCGAGAAATTGAATTGAATTAAATTGAATCCTGTGTGCTATCCTTTTCCTGCTTCATCTCGTTGTGTTCCGTGCTCGTGGTGCTGGAGATGCGGTGGCGCTGCGAATTTTTTAGGCGATGCTCCGGGATGCGGCTAGATCCGCTCGTCTCGGTGTATCGGGTGTTGCGGGGCGGGTTTGCTTGGTCTCGATCTGCGAGATCTGACGCGGGGCGCGTAGATCCGCCCGATTTGGCAGTAGTTTGGTGCGAGGACTGAAGGCTTTTTTGGGTTTCCCCTTTGTGGTGTCTCTGAGGGGGGAAGCGGAGGGTGGAATGTGGAATTTGTGCTGTACAATGTGTTCGTCGATCTGAATGGTTGGTGCATGCGCTGAATGTGGATGTAGGCGTGCTTTGCAACCAGGGTATCTAGGAGTAGTTCTCTCTGTTGCAGCGAGGTGTTGGGGGTGTGGTTTTTCTGCTGATGGACTTTACGTGTGGGATTTGATAGGGGCAGTGGACCTGTTTCTCTGGGCTGAAAATGCATTTATTGTTGTGGAACTAAATCATCGGATATCTCTGCCTGGTTAGATCTGGCTGGACCATTTCAGTCACCTGTTAGTTAGTAATGTGAATAGAAGACTTATGATTTGGATGTGACAGATTCTTTTAGTCTCTTGCATCATATCATGATGTTTTGATGGTTTGCTTGGTTCAAATGGATTTGCTATCACAGCAAATTATATCTACTAGTTTTGCTTGGATTTGCTGTTTTAGACCTTAGCAGCTCGTGTCACATTAGCTGATACCTCATGGTGACTGTATGCCACTGGCTGAATCGTATCCATGTGGTCCTATCTTGTTGCTCAGAAATGTTTGACCACATATTTGTTTTTAGCTTAGCTGAATGACTTGTTGATATTTGTGGCCAGCCATGCACATATCCTACATATCTGAATGTCTAGTTTCTATTAGCTTTTGATAGTGACTTATCAGTTTCTTTTGTTGTCACAGTAAGGTTTTTCCTTGACCAATATGTCGAGGGAGGAGAATGTTTACATGGCCAAGCTCGCTGAGCAGGCCGAAAGGTATGAGGAGATGGTTGAGTATATGGAGAAGGTGGCCAAGACTGTGGATGTCGAAGAGCTCACTGTTGAGGAGCGTAACCTCCTATCAGTTGCGTACAAGAATGTGATTGGGGCTCGCCGTGCTTCATGGCGCATTGTCTCATCCATTGAACAGAAGGAGGAGTCCCGGAAGAATGAAGAGCATGTTAATCTGATCAAGGAATACCGTGGCAAGATTGAGGCTGAGCTGAGCAATATCTGTGATGGCATCCTGAAGCTGCTTGACTCACACCTTGTGCCTTCTTCTACTGCTGCCGAGTCAAAGGTCTTCTACCTCAAGATGAAGGGTGACTACCACAGGTTAGGAAGGATGAAATGCTATATGTTATTGAGTGTATAATCTGAAGTTAGCAATGAGTTCTTAAATATTCTTTGAAACTGTGCAGGTACCTTGCTGAGTTTAAGACTGGTGCTGAGAGGAAGGAATCTGCCGAGAGCACTATGGTGGCTTATAAGGCTGCACAGGTATGTTCATTTTGTTGCTGGGATAATATGATTACTGTAGAGGGTGGTCACTCTTTTCATATCATATAAGATGACCAAATCATTTTAACTGTTTACTGCTAGGCTGGACATTTTCTTACGAAACTCTATTCTGTTATGCATTGTGTAGGATATTGCTCTGGCTGAGCTGGCACCTACTCATCCGATTAGGCTTGGACTTGCTCTTAACTTCTCAGTGTTCTACTACGAGATTCTGAACTCACCAGACAAAGCTTGCAACCTTGCAAAGCAGGTTGGTGCCACATCTACCTTTCTATTACATTCATTTTACTCTGTCTAAGGTGCATGCTGTTTGTGGTGGATTTGGACCTGTACTGAAGAACAGAACCAAAAATTACATGATCATTATTGTTATTATCTGTTTAGTATATCTCTAGTTCTTGTTTGCTTTGTCATATGGTGGATCACAAGTTTCAGTCTGAGTGCATCTTGCCCCTACCTATCAGATGGTTAAATTTGACTACTAAACATCTTGAATCCTATGTAGATCAGATTGTTGTCTAAGTAGTTACTTTTGATATGCTAAGCCTCTTTTTGCTGCACACAGCCACATTCTAGAACTTAATAAGTGTTGTTTATGTTTTGTGCCATTTTGCATTCTGCCCTGTCACTGCTAGATACTTGTTATTTGCCCCTCTTATTCATGTTGTGACATTATGACAAGATATGTAATATCCGGTGCGACATTATCAAAATGATAACGATTTGTAACTAATTACTTTGTCTAAGTGGCTGTCTTCTGCATGGGTTGCCTGACTGGATTTTATATCGTGCCTCAAGTCTAAAAATACTGATAATTGTTGCTGATCTAACTCTTTGCAGGCGTTTGACGAGGCTATTTCTGAGTTGGATAGCCTTGGGGAGGAGTCATACAAGGATAGCACACTGATCATGCAGCTCCTGAGGGACAACTTGACCCTCTGGACCTCTGACCTCACGGTATGTCCTGCCTGCCATGTTCATTCATCGCTGCCTATTGAACAGTCACCTGTTCTAAAAATCTGAAATTGCTCTGTGCAGGAGGATGGCGCTGAGGAAGGCAAAGAAGCCCCGAAAGGCGATGGCGAGGGACAGTAACCCCAAGACTCGCATGTTCTTGGAGCCCATTGTTTTAGATGCCCCTGTGCTGTCGAAGCTGTGCGCTGCGCCATTATTGTAGCTGCTATCGTCACACCTCCGCTCGCTTCTTTTCCTATAGTAGGCTGGTAGTGGTCGAATTAGTTCTCATTGCTTTGCATTGCCGCTAGTTGGCACTAGGTCCATGTGGACTGGTATTGTTCTCCTGGATTTGTCAAGCATGTGTGTGGTCGCTCTAGGGTTTTATTGAGCAATATTGAAGTCGTTTTCATCTAGCTGTTGCAATAAGTTGTTGGTAGTGGTTTGCGCGTCAGATGTGCTGATCCGTGTCTACACATGTTGTGTTTTTGGCCTTCCGAATGGCATCATGCCATCATCGTTCCTGCAGCTCTTTTCTTGCACTGGCTTGGTGGCCTAGCTACTCGTGATTTATTCTCTGCTAAGGCTAAAACTTGTGAAATGTTGCTAAGGGCAGTCCCAACCCAATTACCTAAGACACTAGTAGTGATGTCTATAGTCTCTACATCATCAGGAAAACACTACCTCTTCAATCCAAACACTACTGTTCCAAACTCAAATTTAATGACACTCACCTCTTGCTATGTCTTGTGTAGAAACCGTGTCTCATGTAAGACCCGATTTTCTCCTATTTTTTCATTAACTCACTTGACACATCATCTTTTAGCTTATGTGGCATGTCATTTAATTCTATGGACACCATAGGGTTGGGACTGCCCTAAGGAGCTGCTTTCATGTGACCTTTCAAATGCTTCTTTGTGTGTGTGGATGCCTACAAGGCTCCATACTAGTTGATTGATGACTGGATTAGGGATGAAAGTGGTGTGGATAATTTCCGCGTCCGATCCGATCCGAAATCGAAATGTAATGATATGGAGAAGAGTTTTGGATATCCGCGTGGATATGGATAATCCGAATCCGATTTTGTGTGGATGCGGAGTATGATATGGTTTTAGTGAAATCTGATGGATATGGATTATCCGATAATTGATCGCGGATTATCCGAAGCTTATAATAGGATATCCGATTACTTTTGTGAGCCTACAATAATAAAATTTAAGCCCAATCCACATATATACATAATATTTTAGAGCCTACAAACCCTTAGGTATATATCACATAAAAATATATGGATGAAGTGTGAAGTACCACTGTCAACTGTTAAAGTTATTTTTACTGTGTCGTAAACTACAAAGGGGAGTATTTTTCATGTTATATTATTTATTTGTGTTTTTCGTTAGAAAATATTCACCATCGTAAAAAGTTACACAAAAGTATGTATTATCCGTCTATTTTAATCTGCTTCCGCACCATCTTCGATATCCGAAAAAATCCGTATCCATAACCATATTTGGGTAAATATCCGCTCCGCTCCGCATCCGACAAAAAAAGGTGGATAAGAATATAGTAAAGATATTATCCGCTCCGATCCGATCCGCTTTCATCCCTGGATTGTCTCCTGTGCGGCTGGCGGTCTCCGGGGTAAGAACGGACGGTTGTGGCGGGGCTCATAGAGGGAGCGAGATGTGGGAAAAAATAGGGTGCATGCGGTGCACGCCTCGCGTGCGCGCCCCTCCTTCCTGCCGCTGTCCAGTGGGCCTGGTCCTGGCGCTGCCCAGATGTGTATAAGAGACAGGCATTGCCTCGCGTTGTTGCATGCATCAGTACAGACAACTAAATGTGGAACTACTCCTATGGCCCTACATAACTACTCCATAAACCAAATCTAGTTGTCCTTAGTCTCGGAGTCAAACAATCTAAAAGCTAGGGGAAACATCCAATTGTGATCATCTAAAGCTAAGGCTACAGGCATGTGACCATTCCACAATCCATTGAGAGCAATGGAGTCTATACCAATGTAAGGTCTGTAGCCTTATAAAAATCCATCAATACTGCCTTTGAATGCACAGAAAAAACTATTGAAGTGACTGTATCTATCTCAACAACACTACCTAGAGCTCTGAGTTCTACCCTCTGCCTTAAATCTATACAACCAATCAAATGAGTCATCCCACTTACCAAATAACTTGTCAGCAGCCCTCTGCCTCCCATACCACACTGTCTAGTAACTCATCTCAATTTGTACTTGTCTTGCAAAATGGATTGCACTTCCCTGCCCCCCCCCATGTTAGGCTTCTTCTTTAGTGGTGGTACTGCCCTCTCTGCAATACAGGCTTGAGAGGCCATTGTGCCTAGCACTTTGCTTCCTGAACCACACTGATGCTCATGTCTGTTAATTTGGACCGGCACAAAAAACCATGTCTGCTTCAGTGAATAAACTGAATTAAGTCAACATAAAGTGAATAAAGATTCACAAATGTAGTTGGCAAAGTGAATAAAGTACCCTGACACTATTACCTGCTTGAGTCCTAGATCTAATAATTCAAGGGCATTCATTTGCCCTGCAGAAGCCCCTAAATCGTTTTTTGTCAGACTTCTCAGTGCCCAATTCAAACTCATTCATAATTGCATGTTGCCTAACTGCCAATTTGAACTCATTCATGCAAGGATAGATAGTGCCCACTGGCATGTCTGGATTATCCCTATCCTAGTCCATCATTGGCTCAGTTGGTTCTCTATCATCAACATGCATAGCAACATCCCTCATTTTCAACTACTTCAACATTAAGGGCACGTTTGGTAGAGCTCCACCTGATTCTATTCTATATGGGAGCTGATTCTCTGAGAGAAGTGATTCTGTGGCTGAAAGTGATTCTCTTTGATTCTCTATCATAAACTCTCGTAATCAGGATGGAGAATCACTTCACAGAATCAGGAGAAGCTACTTTTTCAGTTCCCAGCCCCTTAGTTCATTTCAGAGGATCACTTCACAGAATCAGCAGAGAATCACTTCTCTCTGGAAAACTGTTTGGCAGAGCTCCTCCCGGATTCATCAGAGAATCGGCTCTGGGAGCTCTGCCAAACAGGGCCTAAGTTGTGCAACTCCATCATTGAACCTACCCTCGATCAATTGCTCAAAGTAAGTTCCTTCTGAGTTTCCACTCAAAAGCACTATCACTGTCCACTGCCCAGACTGCTAATGTTTGACTTTTGCCCCAAATGATTCTACTAGCCATATCTTCCATAAATATATCCAAATTATAGCCAATGCTCCTATCAATCCATAACTCATGTTTCTGATCAGCAAATTCCATTATTCCATAGTTGATATTTGTCTTATATTTCTGACATCTAACATCTAGTCTAAACGCGCTGCAAGGATCAATCCTGGTACAATGAGCAAAGTAAAAGAAGAACTTGGAGTTAGATACATCCAACTCCCACTTTCGCACCAATCTATTAGTACCAGGATTAGTATGGGGCGAAACTTACCACAGAGGGCACAGGGTCCCATCCATTGTCATCCACCTCTCTCAAATCACCATCCAACACTTCGCCTAAGCCCTAACATTCACCCACAATACCGTGATTTTAGATTTAGTTCTACGGATTCTCCTAGGGATCCCTTTCTATAATATTCCAATACCTATGAACCAAGCAGCACTACAGGGAGATTCCATAGAGCTATCTCTTACTTTGAATCTGTCTCTCGCTCAATCCACACCATGTGCACCTGCATCCAGTTGTCGTCCTCAACAATCCGCCATGTGTGCACGCTCCAGATGGGGAATGGGAATGGGAGGAGGCAAAAGGAAAGGGAAGGGCTGCATTGCGGGCCCTGGGTCGCTCGTGCACGAGATGGGGTAGATAAGGGCAGGGACAGTCAGGTCATTTCGCATGGGTTTTCCACGTCCAGGACACATACCGCTGACATGTCGTGCCACGTCGGACAAAGTGGCAAAATCGTTGAGTTTTCGGCAAAGCGATGGCGAAAGCGTAGGTGGCAACACAAAGTTGGCATTTGAAGGAGTGCCTTCCGTAGCCGTGGCAATTAATTAAATATCCCCTAGTAATGGGTTCCGCTTTGGCCAGCTGCTTGCATAACGACACGCGCATGTGGGGCATTCTGCTTCTGCTTCCGGAGGACTACTAGCCCATGTACTTGTTCAGCCTCCTTCGTTCACACCATGTGCCAACACGTGGTACCTGTGGTTCATGGAGAATTAGAGCTAGCACATCAATTTCATCTCCAATATATCATGGCGATTCTTTTTTTTCTTTTGCGACTTTGGGTATTCATTCATCATCAAATAACATCAGGATTACAAGGGTGTATCTAGGGATGAAAGTGGTGTGGATAGTTTCCGCGTCCGATCCGATCCGAAACCGAATTTTAATGATATGGAGAAGAGTTTTGGATATCCGCGTGGATATGGATAATCCGAATCCGATTTTGTGTGGATGCGGAGTATGATATGGTTTTAGTGAAATCTGATGGATATGGATTATCCGATAATTGATCGCGGATTATCCGAAGCTTATAATAGGATATCCGATTACTTTTGTGAGTCTACTATAATAAAATTTAAGCCCAATCCACATATATACATAATATTTTAGAGCCTACAAACCCTTAGGTATATATCACATAAAAATATATGGATGAAGTGTGAAGTACCACTGTCAACTGTTAAAGTTATTTTTACTGTGTCGTAAACTACAAAGGGGAGTATTTTTCATGTTATATTATTTATTTGTGTTTTTCGTTAGAAAATATTCACCATCGTAAAAAGTTACACAAAAGTATGTATTATCCGTCTATTTTAATCTGCTTCCGCACCATCTTCGATATCCGAAAAAATCCGTATCCATAACCATATTTGGGTAAATATCCGCTCCGCTCCGCATCCGACAAAAAAAGGTGGATAAGAATATAGTAAAGATATTATCCGCTCCGATCCGATCCGCTTTCATCCCTGGATTGTCTCCTGTGCGGCTGGCGGTCTCCGGGGTAAGAACGGACGGTTGTGGCGGGGCTCATAGAGGGAGCGAGATGTGGGAAAAAATAGGGTGCATGCGGTGCACGCCTCGCGTGCGCGCCCCTCCTTCCTGCCGCTGTCCAGTGGGCCTGGTCCTGGCGCTGCCCGTGTGCCCACCTCCCCCTGACCTGGACGCTGCCCTTCTTGTGGGCCCTGTTCTCCTCGTGAGCCGCAGTGCGTGACGTTCGATGCTTCACGGAGGGCGATGCAGGGAGAGCGCGCACCGTGCATTGGACTTTTTTTCCTACGATATGGGCCAAATTTTCGCGCTGGTTTTATGTTGGACCAAATTAGATTTTCGCGAGAAGGAAATAAAAGACGTTCCTAAAAAAGAAATAAAATGGCCGTTGCCACATGGATTTTGGTGTTCATGTAAATATTCAAATGGACAGTGAATATTCAGCAGCTCAAGCCATCTAGTGACATGCAGTTTGCGGCCATCCCCTAGGTCCAGCCGTCCAGCCCATTCCGCTCAAGTGCCGCAACAAAGTCAGTGTGGCTCTGCAAACGCACAAAGGCTTTCCTGCAAGATTAACCACCATCGTGTGCAGTGAAACAATCAATACCATGAAAGACATGTACAGAACAATCGACCAACGAACAAACCAGTCAATTTTTATTTTTTTATTTTTTGCGACCAAACCAGTCAACTTGGTTACCCTGTGCTTGTGCCATCTGGATTCCGTGGGGTGATAATGCGTCCGCCATGTAGTCGACTCAGGCCAAAATGAGACTTGCCAAAATGAGACTTGAGCAGGCTTCTGATCTGCAGTGGGTGGCGGATCAGTAAGACAAGGGGAATGGCAAGGCGAAGGAGACTGATCAGGGAAGTCGTTGAGCACAGGGAGATGCATGGTTAATCACCTCTGTGATACCGAGAGATGAGTCGAAGCCCTCCACGTAGATGGTGTGGGTAACTCTACCAGGCATTGATTCCATCACAGGACGAGCATCCCTGACAAATAAGATTATTTAAGGAAAATTAAGACGGTGATTTAGACAGCATAGTGCATTCAGGGTGGGATTTACCTGTTAGGATCATAGCTGTTCTTCTCAAACCATGCAAATTTGAGTCGATGCCCCTTCAGGCAACGTCCAGTAAGCTGGTAAAGTGCCTACAAACATATCGCTACTGATCACAACATCTCTAAGAAAAGAAAAGAAACAATTATTGATGTAAAGACCACAAGTTAGGAAATTGGTGGGCGCCTTGTCAAACAAAACAGGCATGATGTTGTCTGACAATATCAAGAAATATTGGTGCAACAAATGCAAATGAGGGAAACAAATTGGAAACATGTATTTACCATCTGAGCATCAATTGCTGTAGCAAAGTTTACAACTGCACAGTGTCTTGTACTACTGAAAGAAACGTCAAGAACCCCACTGATGTCCTTCAAAAGATTCTCCCTGTAAATGAAACATAAAATAAGCTGTTGGTACTGAAAATTTCAGTCTAAACTTCTGGAGGCTAATTAATCTGTACGATCTTTGGTCTGCAGATAAGCTTACAATTGATAGCTGTCAACATCTGGGGCCAAGTCCCAGCACACGATTGTGGTCATTGTTGACACTTTGTCTGGACGAACTCTGTTCTTTGGAGGACCTTTGAGCTGCATGTCTGGTTTAGGACCTTTACGCTTCATGTCCGGTGGAGGGCCTTTGAGCTGCACCTGCTGTTGAGGACCTCTGGGCTGCATTCCCAGTGGCTCACCTTTCGGCTGCACACAAATCAAGAGACTGCAATAATTACCAACTTAAGTTCCAAGAAACGTTAATTTCAACATTCTGTTGTCTGATATAATCTCTATCGTATGCTGTTGGCTACAACAAAATCCTTCTCACTGAGCCAAACCATCAACAAATTGATGCACATCTGATGGTCGATGTGTAAAAATATAGCCATCTAATGTTTATTAGCTAATCTGTAAATACAACATAGTTTCATAGATAAAAAGCATATGAGCAACTGCCGCTTCAGTATATGGAAGTTATACAACTGAAAATCGATGATAAGTGCATGGAAGGTTATTAAATGCATGAGACATGCATGCACATGGTTGGACCAAGGAAAAGCACCAAATGATCCAAGGTGTGCCCAATGCCAATCATATTTAGTTCCTGGGAAAAGGATCTATTTTAGTGAACAGAAACTTGTTTGCTAAAGACGCCTCTTTGTTCATGAGGTCCCCTTTCCATCAGTCTTTGAGCACTACAAATAGGCAAGGGCTTGGTTTGTTTCTGTTGACAATTCAAGAGCCACTGGATTGCTAAAATGCAATACATTTGCATGATGCTATATTCTGTTAGTATAACAGTCTTAAATTATCTCAATATATGCAAGGTCGTCCTGAATGGTGTACTTGGCAATAATGGGCTTTGTTGTATAGTATGAGAACAATGTTGGCAACTTATGCCAACATCAATATTAGTAACACAAGACTCATCATTTGCATACAGAATTTTGAATAGTCATGTTATAACAAATAATACAAAAAAAGTCCTACCTGAAACCAGTAGAACCAGAATAAATCACAATATATCGATGATGCTATTTCTTACTTACCAAGTTTCAGATTTCCTGTGTTATTATTCAAAATGAATCTTGGAAGTTTCAACTGCATATTTGTTATACATTTTTCCATAGAATTCTACGCCCATGTGCCTCTTATGTTGCTATATGTTATCTGGCCTAGAAACTTGCACATGAAACAAACCAAACAAGAATTGCATCACAAACAAATATTTTTTTTCTCGAACCGCGCAGGAGAACTGCGTGTCATTTCATTAAGATAGAACATCACAAACAAATATGGGCAAGGGAAAGATCTAATACACATTGATTTGTTTGGATTGTGACTACAGTTTCTGGTAAATTAGCAGCGATATATCATTATCCTCAGATTGCGCAAAGTGGTGCTAGCTTTAACTGTGTTACTGAATTCTTCAGTAATTTTCTAGCTTTACTATCACCGAACAACAGTCAGTTATCAATGTTCGGTTTGGTTCATATGGATACCAAACTAAGTAACGCTATGCATGGCGCATATATAACAGCCAAAGAAACACTGATTTGAATTGTTTTGTTGTACCAATACCCCCAAATAAAATACTCGCCAAATGATACCCACGGCAATGCCCATTTGGTAACCTAGTTGCAGATTATATTCACAAACCGAAAATAAACATTGCATACAAAGGAAAGGCAATTACTGCAGAAGTTTATTTCAACACGTCAGATTGGACAAGAGTAATGAGTCAGAAATAGTGTACATCATTCCTTTCTAGGCTAAACATGTAAGCAACAGTCAACAAGCAGTACCGAATTAGCAGACTCACTCCCATCCCCGACGTGCAAAAGAAAAGAAAAATCCATGGTGAAGGAATTATAGGAGACGGTAACTGGTGCGTTTTGTTTATCTTACTACTAATGTGCGCATATATTGCTCCAAAATTTACTCAACTTTTGTAATTGCACGCTGAAGGATGTAAATTTGACATGCAGAGCTTGTCCATCAGATGCACCCACTGGTATCAGATCGACGGCCGGGGCCTAATTACTACCGTATCCCTCAAATTCTAATCTCCAGGTACGTAAATTCAAGCACATTTGATATGAGAGGTTCAGAATAAATTAAATGGAATCAACCGTGCCCACCTTTAGCATGGATCGGTCCAGACCCATTCTCCTCCCAGGGCCAGGGCGAGGTTTCCTCATGAAATACGGGAGACGGTCCAGCGGAAGCCTCCCGAATCTCTTCTTCTTCCTCGCCATCCTGCCGGCACCAACCGATGAGCCCCCGCGCAAAACCCCTAGATTAGATATAGAGGCTTGGAGCTGTGGGTGATTTGGGGAAAGACGAGACTTCTTCATACCAAGTCCGAGGCACGCATGACTGAGGAGCGCGGCCCGCGGCGGGCTCTGCTTTACTCTTTTTTTGCTTCTATTTTGTCCCTTTTTTGTTTTTTTAATCCTTGGCAAGCGCTCCAAATTTATGACCAACCTTTTTTTTATTCTGCTTTGGAAAAAGTTCAAATTACTCCCCTCAAGTATAGCCAAAGTTTGGATAACCCCATAAAGTAATTCTTGGTTCAGTTTACCTCCTAAACTATGTCATTTGGTTTAATTTACTCCTTAACACAATTTGTCTTTTTTGTTTCTCCATGCACGAGTGAAATTTAAAGTTTAACTTTTATAAAATTATAGCAGACAACATAAGACAGGTTAAAAAAATATATCATAATTTTTTTGTCACTGTTTTGATAGGGTAATATATTTAATAATAAAGTTATCCTTAAAATACAATATTATATAGAAAGTAGTGATGAAAAATTCGTAAAATATTTTCTAATATAGATTATGATGTTCACTACCTCCCTGTAAAGTCTCAAATTAAAATTTATCTTGTGTATGAAGAAACAAAAAAGACAAATTGGGTTAAGGGATAAGTTGGACCAAATAACATAGTTTAGGAAGTAAATTAAACCAAAACATAGTTTAGGGAGTTATCTGGACTTTTGCTATACTTGAGGGGAGTAGTTTGGACTTTTTTCCTTCTCCTTTTACACAGAGACGGAACATGGGAATGAAAGAGGAAAAAACAGGCCTCAAATATTTGATTTATGGATATGCACGGTCTTGCGCGAGCGCCTTTGCGCATTGAAAACACGTGCTCAGCTGCCTGCACCGTGAAGCTAGGCTGCTCAACGCTACCTGCCATTTAGTCTGATCGTCGTGGCGCTGCAACCTACTGTATACATGTACAGTACTAGGAAGCCAGAAATTGAAAGTAGTGCAAAAATATTGGTGTGCTGCTATTTGGCTTTTGGTCTCTCGGAGAAGGCCGCATATATATACTGGAGCCCTAAAATTTTCCACATGTTCTCATGCCCCCTCCTTGGCTCCTTACAGGACCCCGTTATGGTAGTGGTCCCAAGCCTCCAAAGACACCAATTTTCGACGGATGATTTTTTTAATAATGGATTAAATCTAGTCTTGACCAAGAATGGCTACGGCCACAATGAAAACAACCGGCTTCATCTATCCGTGGATAGAGTCAGGCCAGATTATTAAAAAAATAAAAGAGAAAAAACTGACGGGGAACATTACGTTCCCAACAAGGGGCTCTAGTAGTCCTACGTGACAAGGAGAAACATTGGACACCGACCACCATTGAGGATTGGATGCTTTAAGGCAACAGCACAAAGACTTGGTACAGATACAGCCTGCCAACCAATATCCGAGCTCTTATGCCATCAAAAGCCACCTCCGCCTTGAGTTGAATACTGAGTAGGGTGACCACACGGGAGAACTGCCCGGCCTTGGCGAATCAAGAACTTCGACGACGCGCCTACACTGCCGCCGCCGGCCTGGAGAAACCAGGCTAGGTTTTCACCCATTTCTTGAACACTCATATGCGCAGTAGGAAACGGACTAACCGACGACTTCAGCAGCGCCTTCAACAAGGTAGGTGTCACAGACACTCCACCGCTGCCGGTCCGGCAAAACACGCCAGACAAGGTTTTCACCCAATCCGCCGCCATCTTCGTCAACACTGCGCCCAGCCAACGAGAAGGACACCTACACCGGAAGGACACCAACAGCTTCGTCCTTGACGACCACCACCATACGGAGGAAGGCATTGCCGGCAGAGGGACTGAGGACGCCTAGATCTAGGTTTGCTGGACCCAAATGGGACCTCCGTCGCCACAACGACGGCATGGATCGGAAGAAGAAATCCCCGCCGCTACTAACAAGGCCGGCCGCGCGGCCTTGCAAGGGCCCGCTCCGGCCACTGCCAGGGGATGGCTGAAATCAGCGGCCGCCGCCATCGTCATGGGGCCCGCGCCGTCGCAACCTGAGGTCGCTGCCGCAGATCCGCCGGCGGGGACAACAGATCCGCCACGAGCCACCGCGGATCCGGCCACCCGACGCCGGAGTAGCCCTTACCTCGTCGATGACAGAGGTGGCGCCGCCCGCATGACGAGCCTCGCCTGCCGGACGAGACGCCCCGCCGTCGCCCTCCTCACGGTTGCCGGACTTCCGGCTGCCCGCTCGAGCGATGGCGAGAGGCAGGAGATGATCTGATTCTAGAGAATTTGCCATTTGGTACAAAGCTGCAATAATCACGTAAACCAGTATAGGTCAGACGGTTATGGCAAATATCTTCGTTTTCAAAGTGACGGGCATTTGCTGGGTGAAGGCAGAAAGAACAATGTTGGCAACTTACTTTACATTTTCAAGGTATCGTCAACATGTACAACAACAATATAAGCAACGCAAGATTCATCAATCGCGTACAGAATTTTGAATAGTCATGTTACAACAAATAATATACAAAAAGTCCTGCTTGAAACCAATAGAACTAGAATAAATCACAATATATCGATGGTGATATTTCTTACTTACCAAGTTTCAGATTTTCTGTGTAGTTCAGTGAACCTTGGAAGTTTCAACTACATACGTGTTATGCACTTTTTCTATAGAATTCAATGCCCACGTGCCTTCTATGTTGCAAATGAAACTATCACCTGTAGAGAATATGCCTTTTATCCCCTTCCATCCAGGACATTAGTCCCGAATACGCCTCTCCGTAATCACGATGTTTTTACGGGGAGGGTGCGTTATCTTTGGGCTTCGTTAGTGCTTAGCGGCGTCAGCGCCTCGAGTCCTCGACAGTGCCGCCGGAGGCTGCGCCTTCTCCCGTAAGGCTCCCCTGGCTGTTCATGGGCGCTCCGCAGTTGTCGCAGCCCTTTGTCTTCTTTTTTGGGCCCCTTCCTTTTTTGTCCGGCCCAAAGGGGACCCCGGTCGCAATATTGCTTTTGCAGTCGACCATACCTTCGCTACTGTGCGCTCGATTTGCTTCGGTAAGATGCGTTCCCTTCTGCAACTCCCATGTGCGCGGGCCCTACCACTCATCCTTCATTTCTCTTCTTCCTACTATTCTCTTTCCTCACGTCTCTATCTCCCTCAGATCCCCAACGCCGCCTCCCCCCGGCGGAGCGGACCGGCGGCATCAGGGCTCCACCATCGGCTCTTTTTTATATTTTTCATAATGTTTTGTGTATAATTTTTTGTCTTTTAAAATTTTCAGTGTGAACTTTTATTTTCAATCGTTCTTGGATTCCAGATTTTTGTGCATAACATTTTCCATGGGAAGGTTATGTTTCAAACTTTTTTCTGATTTATTTTTTACAATGTTTTTGTACTTTTTGTTTATGTTCCTCTTTTACATTTTTGTTTGTAAAGTATGTTTTTGTCTTCAAATATTTCATTTCGAAAGTTTTGGTGGAAATGTTTGTCTCAAAAAAATTTTCATAAATTTTGATTCAAATATTTTAGTTTCAAAATTTTTGGCTCTGCGTTTTTCCGTAACCTTTTGTTTCGAAAAACTTTTATTTCGCTAATGTTCAAATATTTTGTGCATAACTTTCTTTTTTTAATGTTTGCCGAAAATATTTTTTTAAAAAAAATTGTGTCTGTTTCTTTTTTTGAGTTTTTTGTTTGAAAATTTTGTTTGTCAACTATTTGGAATCTTTTATATTTTTCCAAAGTTTTTTGTGGAAATATTTATTCTCTATTTTTTCTCTTTTAGTTTTTGATTTTTGATTGGGGACGATACGTGCTTGACTAGTCAGTGGTGTGGATGTAGGAGGGTATGGGCGTTGGGGGGACCACGGTGATGTGGAACGAATGAAATCAAGTGAACGTGGGTGACTGGCACGTATACTGACACTGAAAAGAAAACTGTTAGATCGACCGCACGGAACGAAATTTGCAGGCGACCGCAAACTAAGGATGCACCCCGGTTCCCTTGACGCTGACACGCCCGTGGATATGATGGCGCATACGACAATATGTATCAATAACCATACCACCCGGGGCATTCCCAGTCCACGCGCTACACCACACCAATTGGGTACTACATTGATCGGGAGCTGTCATACATCTTGGATCGCGTCGATGTAGACATCGACCGTACCCACAACATTGGGAACACTCTGGTGCAGCATAGAACATATCATCCGGAGAACAACACCATGCTTCAAGATACGACATGAACGAGCAGTACAAGAATATTACCGATTTCTTCTCGGGTTTCCGTCCATATTAGTGATGTCCAACAACCGTCTCAGCAGCACCCCTTTGATTTTCGCTCTCCTTTATTTCCCTTCTTTTTTTAATTTTATCTTAAAGAACGAAGGCACCAAAACTATTTGCTTTGAATAAAAAAATAAGATGCTCCCAAGCTAGCTTTGAATGAAATTTATGTTCTAAGTGAAATCGTTGGCATTTTCATACCTAGATACCAATATAGCTATTGCAACACTGAGCATTGAGCATAACTCAGATAGAAGAAACTATGTGAGCATAACTCCGGTAGTGATTTAGAGAATTTGTTGGAGTTGCTCTTATCATATCACTAGCTTAGTGGTGGACATTCACTAGATCATTACCTATCGAAGCTTTTTAAACAATATTGTTTCAAGGTTCTTAGAGATTGTTGAACTACATTCAAAACATTATTGTTTTTCATGGATCATTAAATAAATTCGGTGTTACTAGGCATTTGGCAAAAGTAAAAAACTAGAGTTTTTATTGAACTATGTTTGAGAAAAAATTTCCCCAATTTTTTTAGCGTACTAATTAAATTTGGTTTCAAAAGTAATATTGCCCTGTTGCAAAAGAAATATGAAGCCGTTTTCGCAACATCACTATCTACGTAGTAAAATGTTCACTAGATAGAGTCTCTTGATGATTGTTGATTTTTTTCTTGTACAAAGATTATATTTCTAGCATTCAAATCAAACTACTCCACCCATGTTAATTAGAGGGATGGATGACGGGCGTTCAACCATGATGATGCATTGGGGCGACGTTGACACGACTTGGTTGTTGGATGGATGAGGGCAATATGGGTAGCGCGCCTAAAATTTGAAATGGATAGATGGCGAGCACCAAGCACATAGAAAGAGGAGAGACAACTACATATAAGAGTAAAAATATATATACGGACTCTAAACTTGTGACCAAGTTATCTAGGTTCCTAAACTCTCAAAGCATATTTTTGGTTCCCAAACTTGTCCCAGGGTGTCATCCGATTCACTACATTTTTAAAATACTCCTTTAGGTCCCTATATGTGGAGCTTTTTAATTGCCAAGCTGGCTGTTTCCCTATAAAATATCTAGGTGTACCTGTGAGCCCTGGAAGGTTACATGTGGCTGACTGGGTGTCTTTGGGGGAGAAAAATGGGAAAAAACTGTCTGTTTGGAATGGTAACACATTGTCCATTGCGGGGAGAGCAACTTTGATTAATTCTAGCCTCTCTAGTGCATTTATATATCATATGTCCATATACCTATTGCCTCAGACCATAGTGAATCTGTTAGACAAACAAAGAAGGTCTTTCTTTTGGCAAGGTGGCGGGCAGAAAAAGAAATATCACTTGATCAAGTGGGAAAAGGTATGTAAATCCAAAGAAAAAGGTGGATTGGGGATTAAAGACATAAGGAAAATGAATATCAGCCTCTTAAGTAAAATGGTGGTGGAGACTAGAAAATGAAAATGGGATTTGGCAGGAAATTATTGAAGCCAAATACTTAAAGGGTAGAATATTCGGTGTAATAAAACACAGGCTTGATGATTCCCCCATGTGGAGGGATCTTCTTAAAGTTAGATACATATATTTGAGGGGTCGAGGCATAACAGTTAAGGATGGGAGAAGATGTCTTTTTTGGAAAGACATTTGGTTAAGAGATCAACCCTTGTGCCTAATTCTGCCAATCCACTTTGACTTGTGTGTTGATAAAGATATATCTGTATATGATCTTCTTAGGATGAATGGAAACATTGGTTTCACTAGATGGCTTAATGATATCCTTTTTGAACAATGGATAACAATTCTAGATGAAGTGTACAAGTATTGCTTTACCAATGAGGGTGACATTATTTACTGGAGATGGTCCAAAGCGAGGTTGTTTACAACTAAATCAGTATACAATCATATAACTAGTGGCTCTTGTGGGTTTCATTTCAAGCACATTTGAAAGGCAAAAATCCCTTACAAGATTAAGATTTTTTGCTGGTTTGTGGAAAATAATGCTATTTTGACCAAAGATAATATGGTGAAAAGGAAATGGGTAGGAGATACATCTTGTCAATTCTGTGATCAATATGAATCGGTGGAGCATCTGTTTTTCCAATGTCCAATTGCTAAAGGTTTCTGGGGTATTGTAGGCTCCTGCTTTGGGACGAATACTATACCCCAGAACCTGACAATACAAAGCATGGGTGGAGAAATGGATCCCTGGGGGGGGGGGGGGGGGGGGGGGGGGGGGACGTCTATCAGTTCGGGCTTGCAGCAGTTTGCTGGGCGATATGGAAGTGTAGAAATAAAGCCTGCTTCGATCACAAGTTGATCAGGAGCCCTGCTGAGGTGATAATATATGCATGTTCTTTCATGTCATTTTGGGCAGGTTTGTACAAACTGGAGCTACAGGGATCAGTGCTGGAAGGGGTCAAGATCATGCTGGCATGCGCTCACAGGGTCCTGGCGCGACAGCAAGCTGGAGCGCTTCCCACTCTCCCAGCGGCTTCCGGTGATGGCATGGAGGAAGACGATGAACAGTGATGTTGCGCGTGGGACGAAGTCAGACCAGGAGCTGGTTGGGGGTCTTGAGTCTCGTTTTGTTGGTTTGTTTCCGTGCATTCAGGATTGTAAAAACGTGCAGTATTAAACTTTTGGCTGCTGTTAAACTTTGCTCTCTAGCATCCGGGAGTCCTGGGAGTCCTAGGTGCAGAGAGTTCCGGTAGGGCTAGCTTGAATCAGGTTAGATCCTCCCGGGAGACGAGTCCCGCCTTGTTCTGTGTGGGTTCTACTTCTGTCAAACTCCTGTATTTCCGTTTGATGAAAATGGAAATGGGGCAATGTCTCGTCTCCAGAAAAAGGTCCCTACACTTATCTCAAGTTATCATTCAAGTCCCTAAACTATCAAAAGGTGTTTTCAAATCATGTAACTTGTGACAGGCATCATCGCTTTCCCATTGTGGGAAAGGGTGAATACATCTCCCCTGGTTTCCCGCAGTCATGTCCTTCCTGTGCTCTCTTCTTCTTCGGTTCCATCCAAGGCCGTCGCTCTCTCTCAGTCAAGCATTGGACAACATTGCAACGAGCCACACACAATGGTTGCTGGCCGCGAGACTTGTTCCTGAGCTTGCAAAGGCTGCATTCTTTGTATTCTTTTTCTCTTGTTGCACACTTCTTATCTTCATTGCCTGATCATTGTCGCAAAAGGTACCTACAAAGGTGGCAAACGAGGAGGAATCAAAATGCCGCCAACTATAGACGACAAAAGTTCACCGACTAAAAAATGTGCTTTGAGAGTTGATGGGTCGACATTGTGGGACAAGTTCGAGGATTTTAAAAAAAGCATTTTAAGAGTTGGGGACCTGAATGACACCCACGATAAGTTTAGTGACCTAAAAATGTGTTTTAAGAGTTTTGGGACCTAGATGATATCCTCTTACAAGTTTGAGGACCGTCTATGTATTTTACTCGATCTATATACATTAACCGTGGTGGTAATTAAGTACACTTAGGGTAGGTGGAATATGGCAAAGTAGCTAGCGAAGAGGGATGACGATGGTTAGATTTAGATCCATTTGATGAGAAAAAGAATTGAAAATCTTCTAGGATATCAAGCAACTGTACACTTGAAATAAATACATGCAAAACTACATAATTAATTTTCCTCATTTCCTGATTCAGAACAGCTATCCTTCAAACAGCTCTTCCAATTGCTCCACCAATTCAACGGGGGTGCTACTGGGGGATGTCTTGCTCTTCCCCGTCGCCAATCGCTGCTCCAAGTAACTGGTGTAGCAAGGAATGACTTTGTCAATGATGGCTCTGCGCAACCTCTTTCTAAGCTCTGGATTTGGAACCTTCCACAGCCTCTGCGATTCATAAGTCGTCAGGAATTTTGTCTCGAATTTGGAGAGACAAGTGTATCTACGGATACCAAAAGGCATGTCAACGAACAAGCAAGATATCACCGGCGCCCAAGAGGCATCAAGGTAACGTTCAATGTACTTGTCGATCTTGCAGCCGTCGATCCGAGTCCATGACGTCAGGTCCAAGGCATCAATTTTCTGCAAAACGAAATCCCAATTGTTCATGAAGAATATGCACTGCAATCTGCGGTCGGCATAGGAACAAGAAGTGTCCTCGATCTGCTTCTCCAAGCAGGAGATCATGTCAACGATGAGGTTGACCACCGAGTTGAAACCCTCGTCCTCGGACACGAACAGGCTGAAATGGTGGTCCTGCAGGACAACATTGAGGGCGCCATCGTAGCGGCGCAGCAGCATGATGTAGTTCATCATCAGCTTGGTGGTCTCGTGTACGCCGCCGGCCTCCGGCGAGAGCGGGACTTGCCAGCGATCTTCGGTCAACAAGGAACCTTTGGCTACCTGCATCATGCTCCATATGGCGTCGCTCAGCTTCTTCCTCTTCCGCAGGAAGACGCCGTTCATGGCGTCGAACACGGTGGTCGTGATGGCGGCGGCGGCTCGCGTGTGGGTGTGGCGGCCGTTCTCATCATCCCTTATTGGTGAAGAGGGCTCGAGCAGATTGGATGCTACTTTGAACAAGGACAGGATGGTCGGTGAGGCATCGGCGACGCAGGCACACACCTGCAGCATTCCCGGGAGCGTCTCGGGAGCCTG
>OAMR01000375.1:91943-137229 GCA_900205405.1 Echinochloa crus-galli | reverse complement strand
GGGGGGGGGGGGGACGTCTATCAGTTCGGGCTTGCAGCAGTTTGCTGGGCGATATGGAAGTGTAGAAATAAAGCCTGCTTCGATCACAAGTTGATCAGGAGCCCTGCTGAGGTGATAATATATGCATGTTCTTTCATGTCATTTTGGGCAGGTTTGTACAAACTGGAGCTACAGGGATCAGTGCTGGAAGGGGTCAAGATCATGCTGGCATGCGCTCACAGGGTCCTGGCGCGACAGCAAGCTGGAGCGCTTCCCACTCTCCCAGCGGCTTCCGGTGATGGCATGGAGGAAGACGATGAACAGTGATGTTGCGCGTGGGACGAAGTCAGACCAGGAGCTGGTTGGGGGTCTTGAGTCTCGTTTTGTTGGTTTGTTTCCGTGCATTCAGGATTGTAAAAACGTGCAGTATTAAACTTTTGGCTGCTGTTAAACTTTGCTCTCTAGCATCCGGGAGTCCTGGGAGTCCTAGGTGCAGAGAGTTCCGGTAGGGCTAGCTTGAATCAGGTTAGATCCTCCCGGGAGACGAGTCCCGCCTTGTTCTGTGTGGGTTCTACTTCTGTCAAACTCCTGTATTTCCGTTTGATGAAAAGGAAATGGGCAATGTCTCGTCTCCAGAAAAAGGTCCTACACTTATCTCAAGTTATCATTCAAGTCCCTAAACTATCAAAAGGTGTTTTCAATCATGTAACTTGTGACAGGCATCATCGCTTTCCCATTGTGGGAAAGGGTGAAACATCTCCCCTGGTTTCCCGCAGTCATGTCCTTCCTGTGCTCTCTTCTCTTCGGTTCCATCCAAGGCCGTCGCTCTCTCTCAGTCAAGCATTGGACAACATTGCAACGAGCCACACACAATGGTTGCTGGCCGCGAGACTTGTTCCTGAGCTTGCAAAGGCTGCATTCTTTGTATTTTTTTCTTGTTGCACACTTCTTATCTTCATTGCCTGATCATTGTCGCAAAAGGTACCTACAAAGGTGGCAAACGAGGAGGAATCAAAATGCCGCCAACTATAGACGACAAAAGTTCACCGACTAAAAAATGTGCTTTGAGAGTTGATGGGTCGACATTGTGGGACAAGTTCGAGGATTTTAAAAAAAGCATTTTAAGAGTTGGGGACCTGAATGACACCCACGATAAGTTTAGTGACCTAAAAATGTGTTTTAAGAGTTTTGGGACCTAGATGATATCCTCTTACAAGTTTGAGGACCGTCTATGTATTTTACTCGATCTATATACATTAACCGTGGTGGTAATTAAGTACACTTAGGGTAGGTGGAATATGGCAAAGTAGCTAGCGAAGAGGGATGACGATGGTTAGATTTAGATCCATTTGATGAGAAAAAGAATTGAAAATCTTCTAGGATATCAAGCAACTGTACACTTGAAATAAATACATGCAAAACTACATAATTAATTTTCCTCATTTCCTGATTCAGAACAGCTATCCTTCAAACAGCTCTTCCAATTGCTCCACCAATTCAACGGGGGTGCTACTGGGGGATGTCTTGCTCTTCCCCGTCGCCAATCGCTGCTCCAAGTAACTGGTGTAGCAAGGAATGACTTTGTCAATGATGGCTCTGCGCAACCTCTTTCTAAGCTCTGGATTTGGAACCTTCCACAGCCTCTGCGATTCATAAGTCGTCAGGAATTTTGTCTCGAATTTGGAGAGACAAGTGTATCTACGGATACCAAAAGGCATGTCAACGAACAAGCAAGATATCACCGGCGCCCAAGAGGCATCAAGGTAACGTTCAATGTACTTGTCGATCTTGCAGCCGTCGATCCGAGTCCATGACGCCAGGTCCAAGGCATCAATTTTCTGCAAAACGAAATCCCAATTGTTCATGAAGAATATGCACTGCAATCTGCGGTCGGCATAGGAACAAGAAGTGTCCTCGATCTGCTTCTCCAAGCAGGAGATCATGTCAACGATGAGGTTGACCACCGAGTTGAAACCCTCGTCCTCGGACACGAACAAGCTGAAATGGTGGTCCTGCAGGACAACATTGAGGGCGCTATCGTAGCGCCGCAGCAGCATGATGTAGTTCATCATCAGCTCGGTGGTCTCGTGCACAACGCCGGCCTCCGGCGAGAGCGGGACTTGCCAGCGATCTTCGGTCAACAAGGAACCTTTGGCTACCTGCATCATGCTCCATATGGCGTCGCTCAGCTTCTTCCTCTTCCGCAGGAAGACGCCGTTCATGGCGTCGAACACGGTGGTCGTGATGGCGGCGGCTCGCGTGTGGGTGTGGTGGCCCTTCTCATCATCCCTTGCCGAAGAGGGCTCGAGCAGATTGGATGCCACTTTGAACAAGGACAGGATGGTCGGTGAGGCATCGGCGACGCAGGCGCACACCTGCAGCATTCCCGGGAGCGTCTCGGGAGCCTGCAGGTGCGTGCGGTGGTCGTTGAGAGCAGCCGCCTCGGCGACGGCGTCGACGAAGGCCAGCATTCTAAGGATGCTGGCCTCGGCGAACTGCGCAAACTGTGTAACCTCCTCCTTCTGATCGGAGTACTCCGGTGGTGTCTCGCCAGCAGCTGCCGACGCCGGCGTTGCAATCTGGCGGCGCAGGAATTGCTGGATGGCCCTGATAACGCCGCCAACTGCCGGCCTCTTGGCGCGGAGCTCCAGCAGGATGATGCAGAGCACCTGCGCCATGGTCAGGAGAGCTCGGGTCCACCTCTCCATCAAGTCCTCCAGAGATCCCAGCTGCAGCTGCAACCTGTCGTCGTCTCCTCCGGAGCTGAGTACCCACTCTACGTCCAGCTCCGAGAACCACCTCTGGAGCAGGAGCTCGTCGTCATGATGGTCGTCGGAGCCGCGGCCTCCCACAAAGTCTGCCCCACCACCTCTGAAGGCTCGAAGGAGGCTGTGCATGTAGCCGTCCTTGACCATCCGGAGCGCGATGGCTCGGAGCTCGTGGACGCCATCAGCGTCAGGGAAGGAGAGGTTGTAGTAGTCATCGGCGGAGGAGGCGGACATACGAGAGTGAAGGGACGAGCTACCTATCGATGACCAGCCGTAGCTGCTGCTGCTGCTGCTCCCTTGTTCTCCGTCGCTCGTCGACGGGAACAAGAAGAAGCGCGCCGACGAGCATGCTGGGCCGACCGAGACTCTCCGGATGGAGTCGCGATAGCTTCTGTACAGGGGAGGGGAGGAGACGGCGGAGCTGTCGAGCTCGGCGCTCTCCAGCACAGGCGCAAGCCGCCGTGCTGCATCATCTGCTTGTTTAAAGAAAGTACCCATATGCAAGGAGGAGTGGTGGCAGCTATTTGTAGCCTGGTGGTGGTGGGAGCACGGCACTAGGATAGCACAAGGTTTTAAACAGCGGACTAAGACATTCAGCGGTAGAGCTTCTAAAACAGTTAATAGTTGATTAAATTGAGCTATAGTGACTAAATTACACGTAGAAGTAAATAACAGCGTTCATACATGTCAGCTATAGCTGAAGATAGCGGAAAAAAACTCCGATGCAGCCAGCCTGAAAATATTTCTCTGTTCCGATCCTCCTCGCTCCCGATACGCGGAACGTGTACACCCAGACGTTCGAACGCTGCAGCGCGCCTCCCGGCTACATGCTTGGCGCTTGATTCGGTCGTTGGTCAGCTTCCAAGGCGGACGCCCCGTGCTCAAAAGACGCGAGTGGCTCGGCTTCTGCACCTACTCCCTCCGTCCCTAAATAACGGTCTTTCCTCACCTCCCCAAAAATAACTTTGATTAATTTTATATTAAAATATATTAATATTTATGATGCATAATTAGTATTATTAGATAGATCTTTTGATCTAGTTTTTTAATAAATTTATTTAGAGATTAAAATGTTACACGTATTTTCTATAAATCGAATCTAAATCGTGGCGCGAAAACCAACGACGACACTTAATAAGGGACGGAGGGAGTAGCTAGCTTCTACAGGAAAGTAATAACGGAAGAAAGAAGCCGTCGTCAGCATCAGCGTCAGCCACGGCTGGATCTGGATCATGCGGCGGCCGCAGATCGAGGCCAACTTAACGGTTGTATGATCGAAAGATAACAATGAGTTAATTCCATATCTCTACCTAATTATAAAGCAAGATTGATTCAGCGGTACGTCATGATTTTACAAAAAAGTCCCTACTATTTATATAAATCAATCCACGTCCGTATTTGCTATAATTTTGGCAAAAAACTCCCTGGCGTTTAATCTACCTTCTTCTTCTATTCTTGGGATATTCCGTCCGTTTCGTGTTCTGGCCAAACCGTGATCGACTCAAAACATCGCTGCTCCGTCGTTACAGGTGTATCCTCATCCATATCCGGATTGTCTCAGCAGGGACTTTCCTATTTTCTTCATCGTCAAGAAATCAGGCACAATTACGGTTGTGGCGGAGAGCTGCGACAGCCTTGCCTCAGCCCGTGACGTCCTCACAAGTCGGCTGCCTAAGCAACGCGGCTAGGGAAGTGCAGCACTACCTTCAATTCATGGTGTGTAGCGAGGTGCTCCGACGCCTCCGTGATGCCGGCAAGGCAAGCATGATTGGATTTGAATGGCTGTAACAGTGGTCAATGTGATTTTGGATGCAGCACTGCATGCCCGTGTAGTTTTCTAGCAATACGAAGATCTTGTGATGCCATTTGATTTTGTTTATAGGTTGCGAGATGTGCCCTAATGTATGCGGGCATGCCTTCAGGCATGCAAAAATGAGCTGGATATTGGAGAAGTCGATAACAATTTTTGTACACGAAGTACTAGAAATATTATCCAATTAAGATCAAAACATTAGGGGTTCTATTTTTCTGTTTTCCAATCTAGCAGGTAATCAATGCGCTTACATAAAATGGAGGTACTGCACTAGTGCTGCTTGGAAAAATTGTATCAAAGATCATATGTCCCAATCTGTATTATAGATGTGGTTTTCTTTGGATAATCTCCCACCGTACACACCCATTCGTCTTTGCATCTCCACCGTGTATAGTGTCTATCGAAAATCTATTGGTTGTCTTACTCCTCATTGTATACGGAATCGGGGGAGGCATCCCCGCTGTTATTCACATGTATAGTGTCTACCGAAGATCTGTTAGTTGTCTTGCTCCTTATTGTATGCGGAATCTAGGGGAGGGGACGGGGTCCATGACTCTCATACACCTTCACTCACGAAGTTCCTTTCACCCATAGCAACACATTTGCATTTATCTACCTGCAGTACCTCGTCTCCTCTCACTATCTCGCACAGCCACATGCACCTGTTCGTCTTCTTACATCCCTCGTATCCCTGTCGTTGGTCCGCCGTCCTTCCGAGCGTAACGTCTACCGAGGATGTCATTTTGTCGTGCTCCTCATCAGATGCAAAACGGCAGCGGCCATGGCTTTCGCGCGCCTTGGCTTACGAAGTTCCTTCACCCGTAGCAATGTACGGATATTAATAAACATGTAGTACCTCATATCCTCTCATCGTCTTGCATCACTGTCCGACACTCTGACCCCTTCGTATCTCACATCGCTCACATCCCCGTCGCAACCCCGCCATCGTTACCAGGCGCAGTGTCCGCTGAAGATATCTTAATTGTCGTGCTTATCATCAAATGCGAAATCGGCAACGTCTATATGGCTCCCACACACCACAACTCATGAAGTTTCTTTCACCCGTTGCAACGCACGGTCACATTTGCTAGTATATCACTAAAAATATAATTATTCCTTATACACCACTAGAAATTACACCACCCCGTCAGTCCCATCAATTATAATTTTTCATCTGATCCTGTTCGGTTGACTGGTGACTGGTGCTGTTTTTTGTAAAACACTGTTAGCTGGTGGCTAATAATCCAAACGAACAGGGCAACGTATTCTTGTTAAATAGAGGCTGAAAGGACAACGTATCTATATAACCTATATAATTGGTACCCACTAACAAGCATGGTTAGATTTCTCTCAACATGCAACCATTCCACATCATCATCCACTATGCGCCATATCACTATCCACTATAAGCCATGTCATCATCCACTAAACCATCTATTTATTTCTCAACATGCAACCATTCCACGTCATCATCCACTATGTGCCATGTCACTATCCACTCTAAGCCATGTCATCATCTCCTAGACCATCTATTTATTCTTCAATCGATTTTCTGTGATCACATTTTTGTGAGTAGCAATTACAAATTACAGGAGTAGAAATTACATATATGATCAGTCATACTTCCACGTATAATGTTTACTAAAGAACGTTGCAATGCAATCACTTTGGTGTTTATACTTTCACATTTCACTTTAAAATTTTGTTTAACAAATTCCGCAGCAACGCGCGGGGTATCACCTAGTGATGAAGCATACTCCATATTTTTAGTATCACATATCTTCCACGTCATTGTATTAGAAAAATATATCCATCCGCATTACAGATATTGTTGAGATCCGTTCATTCAAAAAAAATATCAATTCTATTATGGATATTATTAAAAAAATTTAATTATGCTATTATTAACATTATCAAGATTCATGGTGCATAGACCAAGTAAAACACGAAGAGCGATTCGATCTTCTATTGCCGCCCTCACCCCTGTGCACGCACGATGGAAGTTCAGATTATGTAGATTAGACAAAGTATTGACGTGTGGGGTTGGTGACTCACCGACGAGGCAATTTCACGAGAGAAAGCATGCCGCCAAAGCCCAAAGGCGTGCCTACTACTCGCCCGACTGGGCACGGCGCGCACGCGAAACAACGGCGCCCGCTCACCCGAGGCTTCCGACGCGTCCGCGCTTGGGTTCACGCCGCCCCGACGCGCCCGTGCGCCCGTGGTCACGACGCCCGATGAGGCGATGAGACTGCACCGGAGCGAAATTGCAGCCGAGCTGCACCAAAGTTTTTTCGCTCTCCGGCAAGGATACAATGATTTTGATATTTATCGGACTTTGGTACCGGTAATCCATAAGCAGTTTTCGAGTGGTAGATTTGTAGGAGATGGATCGTCTAATTAGTAAACTTGACAGTAACACGAGATGCAAGGTTTAGATAGATTCGGGCTACCCGGAGGACCCTGTGTCGGTATTGTTCGTATTGGTGGTGTTTGACAGAGCTTCAGAAAGGTATGACGAACTTTATGGGTACAAAGGTTGTGTTGTCGTGTCCCCTGAAGGTCAACCTAGGCCGCCTTTATATAGGCCGATAATTTAGGGTTTACAAATTAGTTAAGATTTAAACCTACCAAAATATATCATCATCAAACTTGTTCAACAAGTCGCGGTTCCTTGTGGGCTACCTCGGGGTCGGCCCACAACACTATCGGTGTGATGGGTCCAGTAGTACCCATATTGAGATTAACAAAATCACCACGGACATTTCATTGCCGATGACATGTCGTCTATCATTGAAAGGAATAAGCTGATTAGATCCTAGAGTCAATTTCAAAAAATAACACTAGTACTAAGTCGAGAACTCGAACTCTAGTTGGCAGGTTCCACCATAAGAATCTTTACTAACTGACCTGCGATCAGTTCACGGTTATAAATCAATTTTATACCGAGGTACACACGCATCTTGTATTTCTTAGAATAATTACAGCTAAAATTCCCATTATTTAAAAGAATATGTTTCATATGAAATATATGAAATTAGACATAAATAAATATTTTAAGATAAACAAATTGTATAAATATAACAAATGTAACCATTGTTTGAATTGTAGAGGCTAGAAACATTGTACCAACAATAATATATAAATAAGAATACCCGCATAATTGTGCATTATATTGTCTAGTTTATTTTTTAGTTAAAAACAACTAAAATATGTTTTTAGAGAAAAGGTCTCCCCTATTTATTCAGCTTCAACAAAGCCACCACCAGTTTAGATCACAGACATCATCTGTGTACCCCGAAGCATGCCAGGCCGCCACATTCAATTCTATTACAAAACATTATCACATCCACACATTCATGGTAGGGAGGTGCTCTGCATCCTTGCTTCGGCCCAAGTACCATGCACCTTCATGGTTGATTGCAATGCTCATTTAGTTTAACCAAACTTCTCCATGTTAAAAGGCTGACAGAAATAAAGTTTCTAAGATTCTTTCTTAGCCAATCATCATCCATGGCTGAGAATTTGCTCCCTCTCTGCCACACATGTATCATCTGCCTGTCGTATGGTCAAATTTGCTTCCTTATCTTTGCCACTCATCATCCACGCATGGTCGTGTGAGTGGCAGTGCACATGTCCTCCTAAAGAAGAACGTTGTATGTCGACAGTTGTGTCTAGCAATCACAAATTTGCTCATGTCCCCGGTTGTAATTTGACGAATAATTTGACTCCGATGTCGTTACTTTCGAGCTTCCTTATTAAGAATCTCGATGGCAAATATAGAGGCCATGTCTCATATCAAATGCAACAGCCACGGACCTCATGTATCTCGGTGTGTATACATTTCTAAAATTAATTGTCAGTCTTTTACAAAATAAAGAAATTGATTGCCTGCATGCAATTAAAATAGAATATACTTTTACATGGAGCAAATTCTGATATTGATTAGACCACATCGTGGGTCATGGCCAGCCCATGGAACCGGCCGAAGGATAATTGCCAAGTCAATCTCAACCGGATGTTCTTATGTTTCGTAGCAACGCACGTTTATTGTGCTAGTATATAATAATAGTTGGAAAACGATGAAACCTGAAAGATACATCTTGTCACGATCATAGGTATGCACCTATAAATTTGCGGTAACCTATTACTGCTCAAATAGACTAGGGCAAACAAGAAACACATACATACACACACATGGCTTCTCCAAGCGCAACGTCTATGCCAGCACCTGTGTTTCATCCCACAGTATGGGGGAACTACTTTATCGATTTTGTCCCAGAGCCATTGCAGGCACGTTCATATATCATCTCTCTTCTACTACAAATAATACTCTTGTTTTCTATATATATCTCACACTGCCTATTTCCCCCTTTCAGCACGGGTTACACGTGAACTGTCCCTTCTATCTTATAATCTCTTATTTCTACTAGTAAAGGCACATGTGCGCACGCATATGTATAAAATAAACATAACATATAAAATATAGTTACAATGCTCGCGCGGCGCTTACGTGTTAAACTATCTTCTATATATTTGTCTTAACTTATGTGCCACGCACGTTTATTGATGACACGTAGGTGCTAAAACAATATTACTTTAGTGGACCATGGTAGACAGATCAGCCGTGTGAAGCACTTTTAAAATAATTTCTCATGTATAGAGAGTTTTAGGGATTCTCAAATATAGGGGCACATCATTTTTCGAGTTAGTTGGTCTTTATTTATATAGAGAAAAACTCTTCAATCTATTGTCTATTAGCGATACGGGATAATTATGTATAGACGTGGTTACAGATGTGTGCACGTGCAGAGGTAGGGGCCCACCTGGCCGGAGGTGGGTACGCGCGGGCGGGTACGAAATGCTTGGTGAAAAAGTTTTGCGGAGAATGAACTAAAAGTGACTGGTACATCAAGTTTTTTCCACTTTTCCCACCTTTCCCACCTCTCCCACCCCAAAAAAACCTTACAGATGGGTCCTCTGTGAGAGGGTGGGGGTGGGTTTTTTGGTAGAAAATATTTTTAATTCTCTAGGATCCTTTTAGTACAGATAACGACGTTGACTTCAAAAGATAAGATAACATAAGGAAACTGTGTACATAATCTCAAATATTATCTTTACTGATCATATAATCTTAAATGTTTGGTGCCATTCATATCACATCACACCTGGTTTTAAAGGAGAAACCAAATGCATATTATATATACACCAGGATCAATTTTAGACATATATGATAGATGTCACAAATGAATATCCATAATCGTACCATAATAAAAATAGTATTAAATATTTATTACATCTCAGAATCGACGCAAATATCATAGCGAAAGAATAAATGAGCGTTTAACTAATAACTAGCAAAATAACTCCATCTTCATAAGCAGATGACTAGGGGACTCGCATAGAACTCCTCAAAATTCTCTAAGTCCGAGCACCAATCCAAATGCTGTAGTACAATATAAATAACACAAGCGTGGGCACATGCCATAAAGTTTGGAAATAAATGCATACAAGGTTTTAAAGTGGAGGGCTGAAAGGTTCACTGTATTTAGCACTTTTAATTAGGCAAATCTTGTTAAGCAACTAATTACTAGCAAATATAAGTTTATATCAAACCATAATTAATAGAGAGCATCAATTAGACCATAAATAAATAGATAAATAATAGAAAAATAATTTGTATTCAAGTGAATTAATCATGTGAGGATCCAATCTACTCTTGACCATGAGTATAGTTGATATATTAGTTTTACATTCTGCAGAGAGGTCGTACACTTTGACCACAAGATATGTCTCCCATGACGCTCGAGTTTGCAATGCCCTTAAACCCTTCAAAGGCAAGTGGCTAGGGATTCATTATGAGAGACAAAGGTACTCTAATAAATGATAGTCCACTAAGATTTTCGGGTCAGAAGCAAAGCATTACCATCCCTAATGAGTTGCTTATCTTAGCAAAGCAAACCGCTCAAGAAGACCATGCTATATATCATCAATATATCGTCAACCGGCCAACCGCCCCCTAAAACTACCACAAACTAGAATACCTAATTAATTAGATAAGATCAGAGCCATATGACATTTATAGTTGCACTGTCTTCCTAGATGTGGTCGCTCCATGTTCCAATTAACAATTATTGTCTTGTAATTATTATTATCATAAGGAACATACAACAATAATATAAAAGGAGTAAAATACACCAGCGGTCCTCGAACTTGTCCCGTGGTGTCATCTAGGTCCCCGAACTCTCAAAATGCATATTTGAGTCCCTGAACTTTCTAAACTGTGTCATCTAGGTCCGAAGTTCCAAAAATATCCCTATATTATTGATGTTTGTCCATCTCGTGATCTATAATTATCGATATGGTACAATCAAATAAAGTTATTTAATTATTATGATGGAAATAACTGATTTAGTTAGAGAAATAGTATAAAATTTTATGCTTAATTGCCAGCCATGTCATCATGCATAGGGGTATTTTTGAAACTTTGGACCTAGATGACACAGTTTAGCAAGTTCAGGGACCCAAATATGCATTTTGAAAGTTCGGGGACCTAGATGACACCTCGGGACAAGTTTAAGGACCGCCGGTGTATTTTACTCATATAAAAGTAACCATGATGTCCACCATCCAACCAGTTGAGCAAACTAAGCATCATCTACCATCGAAACTAATTAAATAGCCTAGCTTCAAGGTATTGTCAAAATAATCTAGGAAATCCTTAATAGGACTTAGCAAAATTAATGCAACCGATAAATAGATAGTGTAATTAAAATGCATGCCTTTTAGTATAAATGAGAATGATCAAAGAACACTTGTCTTCCTCAAAGCCCTGCTACTGCTCAAAATCTTTATGTACGGGATCAAAAGTAGTTGCTAGTTGGCTTATGGGTGCCCTTTATATTTGTGTTCCCAACTTGATAGCAAATATAAGAATTGTTTTGTTTAGCACTTAAAACAGAGTTCGGTCCTCAATAAAACTCCCACAAATAGATCTATGCGGATATGCCTAGCTACCCATTTCACAATATCTCTACTACGTGCATGTCATCTTCTTCTTAACATTTTAGTGTGACTAATCATGAACTATATGCTTGTGTAGTTTGCCTACTTTTTCTTGCAACGTTCCAGTATTTGATATTTCATACAAGTTATCAGGCCATGCCAAATCCAACTTAAATATATATCATTATCTTCTGTATTGTGTCCCACAAATTGCTGGCTCTTAATTAGTTGGTTTCCTTTTGTGTACTAACAAACAGACGAACTATTGTCATCTTGCTTCTTTTTGGTTTCAACTGGCAGATCTCAGATGAAAAGATGGCAGACAGAATGAACCAATTAAAGGAGAAGGTAAGTGGTATGTTCCAAGCTAGCAAGGATGTTGTGGAAATAATGAACCTAGTAGATGTGGTCCAACGTCTTGGAATAGGTCACCATTTTGAGGAACAGATAGCCACTGCCTTAACCAGCATTCATAGCGCTGAATTCAATAGCTCAAGCCTACATGATGTTGCTCTTCGGTTTCGCTTGCTTAGGCAGCAAGGGTATTGGGTTTCTGCAGGTACAATCATAAACAATAACCTAATTAATAAGGATATGACTAAGGTTAATTATATGTGTCAATAATCATGTGTACTCACTCTGCAGATGAATTTGACAAGTTCAAAAATGAAGATGGGAGCTATATCAGTGGTATAGCGAATGACCCAAAGGGGTTGTTGAGTTTATACAATGCAGCTCACCTTCGTATTCACGATGAGGGGACACTGGACGACGCTATCTTATTTTCAAAGAGTCATCTAGAATCAATACGCAGTAGTCTCAAGCCCCCTTTAGCTTATCAAGTTGATCGTGCCTTTAAAATACCATTACCAAGGGCGTTAAAAAGGGAAGAAGCGATATCTTTTATCGCAGAGTACTGTAGTGTTCAAGATCAAATATACCAGCCCGCCCTATTGGAACTTGCCAAGCTAGACTTTAACCTTCTGCAGCGTCTTCACCAGAAGGAACTCAAGTCACTTACTCGATAAGTATTGCAAGATACAGTATTCTATAGGTGAAGTTCTCTGAAAGCATTGATTGCTGATTTACAGTAGTATATATACGGAGTAGTTACTATATATTAATATATGGTACTCCCTCCGTTCCTAAATCTGGTCGTTTGACTTTTTTGACTCCAAGTTTGACCGCTTCGTCTTATTCAAAAAATTATGAAAATATAGTCAAATTTAAGAAATTTTCGTAGATTATATATTAATAAAGCAAGCCACCATAAAAAATATGATAATTTGGACAAAATTTTGAATAAGACGAAGCGGTCAAACTTAAGGTTAAAAAAGTCAAACGACCTACATTTAGGAACGGGGGGAGTACTTTCTAGACAAATATGCTCACACTATTTTATAAACATAAACCCAAAATTAATGTATTCAGCTACAAACAACTGGATGCACTTTTATATAAATTCATTGAAGTGACAATAAAATTGCATTTTTTATCAAATATAAATACGTACATACATAACTAATATCAGGTGGTGGAAGGACCTTTCTGGAGAAATTGGGCTAGACTACGTGAGGGATCGTATTGTCGAGTGCTACTTTTGGTCTTATACTGTCCACTATGAGCAAGTGAATGCACGTGCAAGGATGATCCTAGCCAAGTTATTCTTGTTGACATCATTGTTAGATGACACCTACGACACGCGTGCAACATTGGTGGAGGCCCGAGAGCTTAACAAGGCTATTGAAAGGTTGGTTTAATTTGCCCCCTTAATTCTCCTGTATAGAACTGAATATGCATAATAATGAGAGGGTTTATCAAATTGATCAATTTTGAACAGAATAAATTGGCCATACGGTCACTAATAACCTAAAATGCTTGGCGTGCATGCAGATGGGATGAAGGTGATGTTTCTCTTCTACCAGAGTACCTAAAGAAATTCTTTGTCAAGGTGGTAAGCAACTTCAGGGAGTTTGAGGATGAGTTGGAACCACATGAAAAGTACCGCAACTTTTACAACAGGAAAGGGGTACGGCACAATCCAACACCCAGCAGCTAATTATTTTTTGTGTGGGGCACCTTGAAATTGTTTTTTTATATAAAACTTTGCCAAATTATGCCAGTTTGTCGTGGGCATTAAAAAAGTAAGTCCAAATCAAGAAGGAAACAGAAAACTTGTAATATGACATCCTTGGGGTCCAAATTAAACCATATCATAACCAAGCTTTTACATGTGTATTATGAATATATTGGTCAAAAATAAGTTGTTTTGTTGATTGTAGTGTCTGCTAGCAATGTGGCGCATCTTTATTCGAAGTATCTATAAGAACAAAACAACAATTTCTAGGCATCAGTCGCAAAATTTCACAAACTTGGATGTTTATTAGGAGAAAGCAAATGCATCTTTTAGTTGGGCAAATCTTATTAAGCAGCTAATTACTAGCAAATATAAGTTTATATCAAACCATAATTAATAGAGAGCATCAATTAGACCATAAATAAATAGATAAATAATAGAAAAATAATTTGTATTCAAGTGAATTAATCATGTGAGGATCCAATCTACTCTTGACCATGAGTATAGTTGATATATTAGTTTTACATTCTGCAGAGAGGTCGTACACTTTGACCACAAGATATGTCTCCCATGACGCTCGAGTTTGCAATGCCCTTAAACCCTTCAAAGGCAAGTGGCTAGGGATTCATTATGAGAGACAAAGGTACTCTAATAAATGATAGTCCACTAAGATTTTCGGGTCAGAAGCAAAGCATTACCATCCCTAATGAGTTGCTTATCTTAGCAAAGCAAACCGCTCAAGAAGACCATGCTATATATCATCAATATATCGTCAACCGGCCAACCGCCCCCTAAAACTACCACAAACTAGAATACCTAATTAATTAGATAAGATCAGAGCCATATGACATTTATAGTTGCACTGTCTTCCTAGATGTGGTCGCTCCATGTTCCAATTAACAATTATTGTCTTGTAATTATTATTATCATAAGGAACATACAACAATAATATAAAAGGAGTAAAATACACCAGCGGTCCTCGAACTTGTCCCGTGGTGTCATCTAGGTCCCCGAACTCTCAAAATGCATATTTGAGTCCCTGAACTTTCTAAACTGTGTCATCTAGGTCCGAAGTTCCAAAAATATCCCTATATTATTGATGTTTGTCCATCTCGTGATCTATAATTATCGATATGGTACAATCAAATAAAGTTATTTAATTATTATGATGGAAATAACTGATTTAGTTAGAGAAATAGTATAAAATTTTATGCTTAATTGCCAGCCATGTCATCATGCATAGGGGTATTTTTGAAACTTTGGACCTAGATGACACAGTTTAGCAAGTTCAGGGACCCAAATATGCATTTTGAAAGTTCGGGGACCTAGATGACACCTCGGGACAAGTTTAAGGACCGCCGGTGTATTTTACTCATATAAAAGTAACCATGATGTCCACCATCCAACCAGTTGAGCAAACTAAGCATCATCTACCATCGAAACTAATTAAATAGCCTAGCTTCAAGGTATTGTCAAAATAATCTAGGAAATCCTTAATAGGACTTAGCAAAATTAATGCAACCGATAAATAGATAGTGTAATTAAAATGCATGCCTTTTAGTATAAATGAGAATGATCAAAGAACACTTGTCTTCCTCAAAGCCCTGCTACTGCTCAAAATCTTTATGTACGGGATCAAAAGTAGTTGCTAGTTGGCTTATGGGTGCCCTTTATATTTGTGTTCCCAACTTGATAGCAAATATAAGAATTGTTTTGTTTAGCACTTAAAACAGAGTTCGGTCCTCAATAAAACTCCCACAAATAGATCTATGCGGATATGCCTAGCTACCCATTTCACAATATCTCTACTACGTGCATGTCATCTTCTTCTTAACATTTTAGTGTGACTAATCATGAACTATATGCTTGTGTAGTTTGCCTATTTTTTCTTGCAACGTTCCCAGTATTTCTACAGATATTTCATACAGGTTACCAGGCCATGTCAAATCCAACTTATATATATATATATATATATATATATATATATATATCATTATCTTTTGTATTGTGTCCCACAAATTGCTGGCGCTGAGTTGGTTTCCTTTTATGTACTAACAGACTAACTATTGTCATCTTGCTTCCTTTTTTATTTCAACTGGCAGATCTCAGATGAAAAGATGGCAGACAGAATGAACCAATTAAAGGAGAAGGTAAGTGGTATGTTCCAAGCTAGCAAGGATGTTGTGGAAATAATGAACCTAGTAGATGTGGTCCAACGTCTTGGAATAGGTCACCATTTTGAGGAACAGATAGCCACTGCCTTAACCAGCATTCATAGCGCTGAATTCAATAGCTCAAGCCTACATGATGTTGCTCTTCGGTTTCGCTTGCTTAGGCAGCAAGGGTATTGGGTTTCTGCAGGTACAATCATAAACAATAACCTAATAAGGATATGACTAAGGTTATATGTGTAAATATAATGGGACTCAATAATCATGTGTACTCTGCAGATGAATTTGACAAGTTCAAAAATGAAGATGGGAGCTATATCAGTGGTATAGCGAATGACCCAAAGGGCTTGTTGAGTTTATACAATGCAGCTCACCTTCTTATTCACGATGAGAGGACACTGGAAGACGCTATCTTATTTTCAAGGAGTCATCAAGAATCAATACGCAGTAGTCTTAAGCCCCCTTTAGCTGATCAAGTTGATCGTGCCCTTAAAATACCATTACCAAGGGCGTTAAAAAGGGAAGAAGCAATATCTTTTATCGCAGAGTACTGTAGTGTTCAAGATCAAATATACCAGCCCGCCCTATTGGAACTTGCCAAGCTAGACTTTAACCTTTTGCAGCGTCTTCACCAGAAGGAACTCAAGGCACTTACTCAGTAAGTATTGCAAGATATTCTATAGGTGAAGTTCTCTGAAAGCATTGATTGCTGATTTACAGTAGTATATATACGGAGTAGTTACTATATATTAATATATGGTACTCCCTCCGTTCCTAAATCTGGTCGTTTGACTTTTTTGACTCCAAGTTTGACCGCTTCGTCTTATTCAAAAAATTATGAAAATATAGTCAAATTTAAGAAATTTTCGTAGATTATATATTAATAAAGCAAGCCACCATAAAAAATATGATAATTTGGACAAAATTTTGAATAAGACGAAGCGGTCAAACTTAAGGTTAAAAAAGTCAAACGACCTACATTTAGGAACGGGGGGAGTACTTTCTAGACAAATATGCTCACACTATTTTATAAACATAAACCCAAAATTAATGTATTCAGCTACAAACAACTGGATGCACTTTTATATAAATTCATTGAAGTGACAATAAAATTGCATTTTTTATCAAATATAAATACGTACATACATAACTAATATCAGGTGGTGGAAGGACCTTTCTGGAGAAATTGGGCTAGACTACGTGAGGGATCGGATTGTCGAGTGCTACTTTTGGTCTTATACTGTCCACTATGAGCAAGTGAATGCACGTGCAAGGATGATCCTAGCCAAGTTATTCTTGTTGACATCATTGTTAGATGACACCTACGACACGCGTGCAACATTGGTGGAGGCCCGAGAGCTTAACAAGGCTATTGAAAGGTTGGTTTAATTTGCCCCCTTAATTCTCCTGTATAGAACTGAATATGCATAATAATGAGAGGGTTTATCAAATTGATCAATTTTGAACAGAATATATTGGTCATACGGTCACTGGTAACCTAAATGCTCGGCATGCATGCAGATGGGATGAGGGTGATGTTTCTTTTCTACCAGAGTACCTAAAGAAATTCTTTGTCAAGGTGGTAAGCAACTTCAGGGAGTTTGAGGATGAGTTGGAACCACATGAAAAGTACCGCAACTTTTACAACAGGAAAGGGGTACGGCACAATCCAACACCCAGCAGCTAATTATTTTTTGTGTGGGGCACCTTGAAATTGTTTTTTTATATAAAACTTTGCCAAATTATGCCAGTTTGTCGTGGGCATTAAAAAAGTAAGTCCAAATCAAGAAGGAAACAGAAAACTTGTAATATGACATCCTTGGGGTCCAAATTAAACCATATCATAACCAAGCTTTTACATGTGTATTATGAATATATTGGTCAAAAATAAGTTGTTTTGTTGATTGTAGTGTCTGCTAGCAATGTGGCGCATCTTTATTCGAAGTATCTATAAGAACAAAACAACAATTTCTAGGCACCAGTCGCAAAATTTCGCAAACTTGGATGTTTATTAGGAGCGCCTGCACTTAAACAAAATAAATATTGTTAGCAACTAAATTTAGTGATCACCCAATAATGAGAAAATATTTGCGAAACTTATTAAGTTATCAGAATATCACAAAACATTAATTATGTACAAATTGATTATATATATCAAAATGGTTGGAAACATAGGTAGCTCAACTATTGCAGTAGTCTTATTTCACCTCTCTATGTGACTGTTCTTCGTAAAATACTTATACAGTGTCCTCTTTCTGACATCCAGTTTCAAACTTTATCAAAATATTATCTCCAAGAAGCAGAATGGTTTCATCAAGGGTACACTCCAAGTTTCAAAGAGCAACTGGATGTCTCTGTCATAACTGCAGGTGGTCAAGTGCTGAGTATTGGATTGCTTGTTGGCATGGGCGATGTAGCAACGAAGGAGGCATTCGAGTGGGCCATTGGTAACACTGATGCCATTTCGGCATGTGGACTGGTATCACGTTTCATGGATGACATGTCAGCATTCAAGGTATTTAATTTATTTTTTTAATTAAGTGCATTTTCTTTCATCTTTAAGCAAGGTACTAAATAGCGTTTGTAATGCCCGCTATAGCGGCCGCTCTAGCGGCAGCGGACCTCTACCGCTACCGCTACCGCTATAAGGTAGCGGACCCAAGATAGCATGTTTGGACTTAGCGGCCGCTATTGCACTTAGCGTCTGCTATTACATGCTCCTATTACACTTAGCACTCGCTATTGCACCCGCTATTACTCGTGTTGGACTGTATTGCCTATGTTGATGGTTGAAGTATCAAAAAATGATGGATGGAAGACAACAAGAATATTGAAAATAGTAGTTTAGACTATGGTGAAGAATAAAGGATCACAAATTATTTTCTTCTTAATGATTATTTAAGTAAATTTGATGTTAATATTCATGTATGCTCCAAATTTTAACTATTTTTGTTGAATTACGCTATTTGGACTTAGCGTCCGTTATAGCACCCGCTATCCGCGATCCGTTATACAAACTTAATTCGCTATGAAACTGCTATTCGCTATTTAGTACCTTATCTTTAAGCAAAATAAACTGTGTATATATTGACCTCACTACTACCTTGCCCATAGAATGGTAGGAACAAATTGGATGTAGCCAGTACTGTGGAGTGCTACATCAAGGAGCACAATGTCTCAAGTGAGGTTGCCTTGGCTAAGATGGGCTCCTTCGTTGAAGATGCTTGGAAAACCATAAATCAAGCACCTTTTAAGTATCCCGCCCTACTTCCGGTTGTACAAAGAGTTACCAGCCTAGCAAAGAGCATGACACTCTTGTTCCTTGACAAGAGAGATGCATACACGTACAGCAAAGACTTCAAAACGACAATGAAAAGTCATTTCGTCAAGCATATTTCGATCTAATATTACCGAGTATGGCAACAACAAAAATATATTTTGGTAGCGAGATGCATCAGGGAACCTCTCTTAGTTTCTCCTCTAGTCCTCTACCGTATAAGCATTATTTTCATATGAACTATGTACACAATGTACCTTATATTAAAAAGTAAGACAATATGTGTGATGTAAGGTAGAACAAATTTGTATCATGTTAGTATATGGTGCTTTGCTGTATATTTTTATGAACAATTATGTAATCATCCTACTTATTCACCTCTCTGAAATTGAACATAACTTTAGCCTTAGAATAACAATATCTATTGGCATATGGAACTCTGCAAATGTGGCCATGCTAAGTTAATTGTAGAAAAAATAATATTGGGGCCTTCTATTCCATGGGTTCCCTCCCATTTCAAGAAAACGTACCGCCCACCCCAAAAAGAAATCCCCTTTCCCCAGCATAGACATACATTAGTTGTAGCATTGAGTAATAAACTTTCAGGGTTAATATGGTTGACCTACTCATGTTTCTGATTCTCCGAGAGAAATGATTTTATGACTTAAAAGCGCTTCCCTGTTATACTCTTGATTAATCAATAAGGAGCTCATGATTTGTGAAGGGAGTGAATCAGGAGAAGTTTGTTTTTTCTGCTCCCAACCCGTAATTCATTTCAGAGAATTACTTTACAAAATCAACCCAAAATCACTATTGTGTAAAATACCATTTGGAAGAATTTTTCCTAGAATGAGCCTAGGACCTACTCTTGAGCTTTGACACGCAAGATCTTAAATTTCTTGAAAGAAGCTAGTTTTCTCATTATAATCTCAACTTCAAACCAGAGCTTTTCAATTTGAATATAACAGTCGAAGGACTTTCAACTTGAGTTCATGAACTATTAACTCACTCTGACCTTTCAACTTCAATTTTTGGAACTCCATGTCAATGAGAAAAATCCTTTTAACTCGAATTTGAAAATATTTCAACTCATCTATCAAAAAGAAGAATTGGATTTTGAAACATAGGACAGGATATCCCTTTTCAATCTAGTGTTCATCATTTCTTCCTCTGGACTTGCCTTTTATTTTCGATCTCCTCTCGATGAACACCCCCAATTGAAGTCAACATAGTTCTACCGTTGATATATCATGCCTTTTGTGTTAAAACTTTGGAGGCAACACCCTGCAACAGCTTAGGGTGGTGGTGGGCCTTTGATGGAGGAGATTTTTAGAAAAAGGAGGCATCTCCAACCTCTGCAAAAGTGCACATGGCCATTCACTTATTACAAAGTTTTCACCTATCCAGCTGACTGAAATACAAAATAATTAAGGGAAGCAAAGCCTATTATTATTTCTCTATCCATTCTTAGCACATATCTCCATGGCAGTCAACTCCAATTTTAAGCTTTGCCTCCTCGCGTCGTAATGCCTGGAAGCGCAACCAATATGTTCCTCTGAAGACAGCCTGCAAAAATGATTGAGGAGATGAACATACCCTTATAAAATTCTGATAAGCATGGGTCAAAGAACTGTTTAAAGATAAACATGACCACATCCCAAGCTAAGTTCGGCCTATCAACATGACAAATTGGCTAAATGGCTACTGTAGCTAGGTTGTTATTTATATATACTTCTAAACTTGAAACTATATTTTTTTTACATGTGAGACCACAACTCTGATTTTGGCCCAAAAGTTTCAAGCCAGTGGGATTGTAGGGCCTAGCATGGGAACAGTATCAGCCCCTTTCTTAGTCTGGTTTTGGCCCATGCATGCTAAGTGAAGGTCGTTGGGGACCAAGACACCTAAAGGTGGGGTTGACAAATACATATAAAAAACATATTCTAATTTATATTTAAAGGTGTACTAGGTTTTTTTATGTGTTTCTATCTCTACAGTTTAAAAGTTTTACCCCATAAGTTACAATCCTATCAACTGCACATGACAATTCTAGAAAAGATAAATGCGGAGGGTACAAGAAGTCATGTAGAATGTTAAAAGTGTAGAAAACGTCAATCCAACCCGGCTACATATCCCGAAGTATCGAAAAGCAACGTTTTTCCCTTATTCTCGTTGTTGGAGCCACTCTGAAAGGAATGCTCACACAAAGGCCTTGCTCCCTACTCAAGTAACTACATGGATAGCCGATGGGCTCACCCCACGAGCCTAAGGGAATGCCTGCGCAAGGGCCTCACTCAAGTAACTCCATGGATAGCGCGGATGGGCTCATCAACGAGTGGGTCACCACCTTGCTCTCCTGGATGCTCCCTGCCGCTTCCACTCAGTAGAGCTTAGGCAAATCGCCAAGGGTCTCTCCTCCCTCTCATAACTACTGGGGTCACTCCACAAACTCGATTCAAGGGTCTCGCTAGAGTTACAAGCCCCATATTTACAACTCTTGGTGTGAGCAAGCACCGATACATATCAGTCTGTGAAGAGATTTACAGCCTTCTCTCTGCCTAAGCCGCAATTCAGTGGGCTATGACCAGATGATTGAGATTGATCAGAGGCTCCGATCAGGTGGTGAAGAATAGTGTGGGGTTGGGGAAGCAGCCGGTGGAGCTGCAGGATGCAGAGACTGTGTGGGGCGTCCTGTCAAGGTTCTGGTCCGAGATGATCATGTATGTTGCTCCGTCGGCCAGCCTCAAGGCGCACAAGGAAACAATTGCCCGTGGCGACCCACTGGCGGGGAGCTGGTGACGTTCATATGGCCATTGCTCGCCAATGCCGGGATCATCACCAGGCCAGGCATCTGCACTGCTGCTCAGGTGCATCATGGAATATTTTCCATCTTGGCAGTGGTGTGCTCTTAAATTTGTTATGTGTATTGTCTGATTTTGCGTGTTTGTTGAAGAAAAGCATGGTTCATGTACTGGATTGCATTATGCTGGCTCAGCTTTTGATTTTGAAAACTATATGCATTTTTACAGCCTTTGTTTGGAAATCTAATGACACTGTAAGAAGCAAGGACAAAATTATAAGACGGCTGCTATGTATTATGCATGCTCAACCCATATACCATACAAGAAGGTTTTGGGTGCAAATATGTCACTGAGTATGTTTCACCATAAGAAACTTCTAACCATTAAAAATCCAATATGTGACCTCATTGGCTCCAACTTCATATATTTGGGCTCTTAGAGACACGATCGGGGTAAATCCATAACATCTATGACTTGATGAGATGGACCACCAAAGAAGCTTTCTTGTGGTAGTCATTAAATTTCACGAGTCAAGAGCTACCCTTTGATCTAAGTTCGAAGCGTGGCACCTTCTTATGATGAAGCCCACGTAAAATCTCCCCGTGATCGAGGTTCCTTTTAATTCAATACGGCACAAAAAGTTAAGTTGGCCTTATTTATTTAGTAACTCACATTTGATAGGACAAAAGTTCTACTACAAAATTCGGATACATATATGTTGCATATTTTATTTTATCTTTTGTTGTCAATTGACGTATTTAATGCCGCTAAATATAGCCAGATTCAGCAAAGTATATATTATCTTTTTTATATTTTTTGCTTTTTCAAAAGCAGGATTATAAAATACACTTACGTCATGTTCGATTGCCTATATATTTGAACATACTCCCTCCGTTCTAAAAAACCTGACGTTTAGGACAAGATTTGATCAAACATTGGGAATATAAATCACTAATAACTTTTAAATTGTTGAGTTTACAAATGTAAAAACTATATGAATAGATTTGTCTTGAAAAATACTTTTATAAAAGTATACATATATCACTCTTTGATAAATATTTTTTATAATAATAAGAGGTCAAAGTTGTGTTTTGAAGACCGTGTCGCTGTCCTAAACGTCAAGTTTTTCAGAACGGAGGGAGTATATACAGAAAAGTAAGATGTAAAATCAAATTAGTCTATCTATACACATAAAAAAATCATCTGCTTCACACTCACTGGGTATTCTCGGTCCATATAACTTACGGAGTATTAAAACTTGCAAAGTTGAAAGACCATACACCTCTTATTTTTCCCACATCCACGGGTTGCGGCTATGCTCGTCGGCCTTCCTGCGCGCAGGCGCCGCCTCCGCCGCCCGTCGATACGCTGTAGTGTTTGTAGATTTCGTTTGGCTATTTCGATTCAGCTGGACTCACACGGGCACACGGGAAATCTAGTGCGACTGTAAGAAGTAAGGACAAAATTATAAGACGGCTGCTGTGCATTATGCATTCTCGAACCATATATGGGACGGACTGGAAATCTAGGCCTCTTGGGATTGGGCTCACGTCATCTTATGGGCTCACAAGGCCAGCCAAGCCACGACAACACTTGGCCCACGGATGAACAAATGTGCTTATGGCGCAGATAACGGTTCAGTGAATTTCGTTGTTCCCCGAGCCAGCAGCGGCAGATACATCGTCGTGTAAGTTGTAACAACAGTCGGGACTCGGGACTACTGCATGACCGTTCCTTCTGCAAATCGAAGCAACAAGGTCGGCCAGTGCTTCCACTTCAGCCTGCCAACAACCCACATCAACCTATTACAGCAGAAATGATTAGCAACCTCGATGTTTCGACAACATTCTACAGACAAGAGCAGAACGCTCCCGTTTCTTGACCTATAATTTCAGATCCAGTTAACCAACCGTTAACATTGTAATACCCGGTTATATATGGTCCGTGAATGCCATCTAGAGCATGCGCTAAACATAAATCCCAAGCGGGAAAAAAGGATGGTTGAGAGGAACTCAAAATATTTCTCAACCCCAAACAGTCAAACACCCTAAAATGAGGCAATCAGCCCTCAAAACACTGATGCTGCATTCTGAATCCAACAGGCACGGCCATTGCATCTGTGGCCACCATGTATCTCGCAAACCATCTGCCATCCTATCGTTGAGCGTCGTCGTCAAATTCGTTCTGGTGGTCCAACAGATAGTTCGCAGCCATGTGCTCATCCTTATTGCAGGCAAAGAAAACCTCCAGAACCAGATCACGGTCAAAGCCCATATGTTCAAGCTGCACAGATAGGAAACACAATAGCATTACATGTATGCAACAGCGACAAAGCTAGGTAACATGATATCACCACTACATAGCCTTCTCATATGAACAGAAAATGTGTCTTACCCGTTCTATAGCTGCATTCTCGTCGGCTGTCACTTCTATTGTTTGAGGCACTCCAGCACCAGCAAACTGATCTAGCAAATCCCTGGTTCAAAGATGCCAAGAGAGTCAACACAAACATCACTAAGAAGATACTAGCATCAATAGATGCTACCTACTTACCCTTCAGCTCCCTCTGCCCGTTCATTGATCAAACTTAGGAATTCATTTTGGTTTTCCTGAATCAGCTGCATAATCTGTGGATTTTGTTTTCCCAGTTCTTGAAGCAAAGGCTACATGCAATGATTTTGTATTCATGAAGATGGCGTATGGAATAGAGAACTAGAACAAAAAGATTTAGGGTTAATTGGATTCATGCCATCCTAAATATGCGACTTCAAAGATATACCACTACAATTCATCTATTTTAAACCGTGCCATTACAATTCGATCTAAGTCTGAACAATGCCATTTACTACGTTTTTTGTTGCTTTAGGCCCACCTGCATGTCATCCTATTTTTGTATAGTCCAAAATACCCCTACCACACCTCTTGATCCCCACTCGCTGATGCATGGGCCCTACAGTCATCCCCTTCCTCCATCTTTCTTCCCCCAAAATCTATCACGGCGTGCATGACTACACGGCCACGCCATGGCCACCGCCCCCTCCACCCCATCCCTTCGTGATCTCATCCCTAAATCTGCCCCAACTGCAGCGGACCACGAATCTGTGCGTGCAGCCCTCTATCTGCCTGGATATATCAGACCAGCATCTGCATCTGACGTCGGGCGACAGCGAGCTTGGCCATGGTGCCCTTGTTGGAGGGGGCACAAGCACGAGCAAGTCGGCACCGCCAATGGAGGGTCGCGAGCACGCGGGGCAGCCGTGAGCCTGTGAAGGGATATAAGGACGATGGACGAGCAGGTGGCGGCGGACGTGCCCTGGTTCGTACATGCAAGCGAGATCCATTGATGCATCCAATTTGGTGCGCAGATTTTGAAATCAATTACTCTGGCCAGCAGCGAGGTGCTGGTTCTCTCGTTGTGCAGGCCGGCGGTGAGGTGATACTTTTCTTCGCATGAGTTCAAGGTAGAGGACGCCATGGCGCCCATGAGCAGCTTACTGATTTGCGAGACAGCGTGTTGAAGGAGATGAGTGTGGGCTCACATGTCAGTTGGTGGAGATACAGATGTACCAACGGTATTTTAGACTATACGAAAATACAATAGTCTATCTATGGACCCAAGGCCGGTGGAGATGTAGAAAATGGCATGGTTCAGACTAACATCAAATTATAATGGCATGGTTCAAAATAGATGAATTGTAGTGGTATATCTCCGAAGTTGCATATTTACAATGACATGAATCCAATTAACCCAAAGATTTAAGGGGGACATGAAAAAACCTGCAAGATTTGAGGGTTGGCCTGCACCAAGGAAAGCAAACCTCTGAACTGTGTGTTGTTTCGCAGAACATCGAGATTTCCACCACCAGCATTTGAAGAAGCATTTGGAACGGCCTGCAATATAATTGGACAAGTTAAGAGACAAGGGACAGAGGAAGCGGGAGGGGGAGGGGGGCCGAGGGAAGGACCCAACCTGAGGAAACAGGTCCAAGGGATTAGCATTGGGTCCAGAAGAAGGAATTGCTCGTTGTGCTGATTGTGGAGCCTGAACTGGATCAGCCGGTTGGCCACTTGCAGGACGTGTTCCAGCAGCAGCAGGGGCCGCTTCCAGCTCAGGAACCCCCTAAATCACAGAGGCAATGAAATTAGAGTAGATGATAATTGAAATATGGCATGCTAAGATTGTTCCAGAACAAGATCTATAGTATGGCGAGATCAGTTTTTTTAGTCAGAAAAAGTGCGGTCATAATTCGAATGAACAGAAAACAAACATGAAACTGATACTTTGAAACTTTGTATTCAATATGTAGAGTGAAGTCAGGAGTTCTTTGCGAAAATGTAAGAGAGAACATAATGGTTTGCTGACAAATTCTGAGAGGACAATCATTACAGTCACATACTTATGTTATCTTTTTTCAAGTCAGAAAAAGTGAGGTCATAATTCAAAAGAACAGAAAACAAACATGAACCTGATACTTCAAAATTTTGTATTCAATATGTAGAGTGAAGTCAGGTTACTGTTCTTTGCGAAAATGTAAGATAATGGTTTGCTGACAAATTCTGAGGACAATCATTACAGTCACATACGCACTTGCATTTGGAATTAGATAGGAAAAATATGTGCCTTATAAAAGGGAGTTAACACTAAGCACAAACTAATAGAATTTACTGATGGGCTGGTGTTAGTTTGTGCTTACAGAATACAAATATTCAACAGCCCGCTCTGGGTTATTATATGCAGCCTGCAGAGCCCGCATAACTGTGTCACGGTCCCATGCTCCACCTATTTCAAGAATTGATTGAATCATAGCTTCTAGATTGCCACCAGCAACAAGGTTTGACGCAGCTTGACCATAAGGATCCGCTTCAGTGCTGTTGATAAAATCATACCAAAACATTCTATTGAGTGGCATTTCATGTCTTGCTAATCAAATATAAGTAAGAAGTTAACCAGGAAAACTGATGAAACAACAAATAAAAGTGGGAATTCAACTGGAAAAATGATTGGAATTCTAAAGTTCAAAGGAAATTTGTGAAACTTACATTGCAGCAGAAGTGGGAGCTGGACCGGCTGTTGCAGTTGGGATAGGTGCACTAACAGGCACACTGTTTCAACAAACCATCAAACGAATTAGTCAGCTAGTAGTAAAATAACACCTATCAACAACTACCAGCAACCAATTTAATTAGTTACACAATTAAAGGGCTTTCTCTCTGACAATCATTTGATCCCTATTCACTATTTTGCTATCCAAAAAATAGCTTGTTTCTCTGTTGCTACTCTTCCAGTAGCGGCTATTTTTCATTCACCAATGGCATCATGTCAATAAGCTGACCATTAAGAAAAAATCATACAATATATTGAGGTAACAGCAATGACAAAACACAAATGAGCACTGTATACAAGAGTAGGAAAAGAGAAACAAATTATTCTTGGAAGCAGAACAGAATTAGGGCTCAACCAAATGGCATAAAGAAATTTTTCCCTAAAAAAGAGAGATTGACTGATTTGATCCGTCAAGATCCCATTGGGGCACATATTGGTTTATCAGGTCTCACTTGTCTCAGAATGGCCAGATCAGCTATCCAGGTCTCTATGTTAGGCCAAGGAACTACCAAGGTTGAGTTAGTTTGCCATGTTGCTTAACAAATCAGGACATGTTTATGTCACAAATTCCTTGTGGTGGCACAGAACCTCAAATACTCCATGTTATTCATGTGGCCACACGCCCACACCTGACACCCCTCACAGGGAAGAACATGTAGAGCTAGAAATGAATACACAGAGAACACATGCAAGCTGCTCAGTCTCTTGTATTTCTCTCCTCTTCAAAGATGAAATATAAAGAATCTTTTCCAACCCAAAACAATCCACCACAGCACAATAACACACTGCTGGCATACTCATACCATTCTATCATGATCCCTCAGCCCTACAACTCTACAAGTGAAGGTGGCCGAGCAAGGATACATGACAGATCATGGTGCCAACACAGCCTCCTAGCATTCAATTGACAAAAGATTAGTTCCTTTTCTTTTCTTTTCTTTTTTTTGGAGGCATAAAACTAATTCCTTGGCACAACTCACAACTATGTTTCACCGATACGCGATACGGGTACGGCGATACGGGTACGGCGATACGCCGATACGGCAAATCTTCAAAAACAAGGATACGCCGATACGTCTAGTATATAAAAATAAAAATAACATGAATATGCAGAAAAGTGACAGCATAAAGTAACATGTCCAGGCAAGATAAATTACAACCAGTCATACATATCAAGTAGTTCAGATTCCATAATTAAAAGACAAACATAACGACAGTGCATTACATAGCATTACATAACTTATCACAAGTCATGTCCGACTTGCCAACCACCATCAATTAAACAGTACTAGCACAAGTTAACCAAAAAACAACCCCCTCCTTAATTTTACTGCATTGGAGCAGCTAATGACTCCATTCTTATTCTAGGATGAGCTTTCTCCTCCAGCCTTCACATACTTCCTTAGCAGTTTTCTTCTCTGCCACAGTGAACAACACCTCTAAGGAGATTGCCTAAAACTAGAAGATGGCAGCACTCTCCATCTTATACATGCACTTGTCCACACTTACCTTTAAGATTGAAAACCCTCCCAAACACTTCAGCTTCCATGGCAGCTCCACATTAATTGCCCAAGACAAGTAACTGCTTCTTGTGAGCAACACACTGAGCTCTCCTTTGATGCATCTCATTCACCACCCCACATCTCTCAGCTATGGGTGCCTCCTACACCAAGCTCTGAAATCAATTGATGGCCCAAACCCTGGAGAAATTTCACATTGCCCTCTTCTATCAATCACATGGCATTACCTCACCTGAATAGAAGGTAAAGACAGAACTTTTAAGGAGCCACAGCTGCATGGTTTTCCCTCTGTTCTGGTGACTTTAATGCCATGTGCATGAGAAAAAGAAAACAATGGATGAATTCTCTCGAGGATCTAAGTCTAAGCCGACAATTGGCATCAGAGCTCGGTGTAGGTCCACTGGTGCATGCCGGACAGATGATAGGGAGTGAAGGAGGCATGTCAAAGGAGAGCAGCACCGTTGCAATTTTAGACTCTTGCAAGAAGCAATTACTGGGGGTAGGCAAACAAGGTGGAGGACTGTAAGCACAGAGTATTCTAGGCAGTATGGTACCCAAAGAACCTAAAGTGATTATAGACAAGCACATGGACAAGATGGCAAGCACCTCTCTTGCAGGCAGCACCCCCTGTGGTATCATTGCTCATGGTAGAGAACAAAAACTGCCAAAGAAGTATTGAATACTTGATGACCTGAGTCAAATGCGTGCAGGAGGCACGCATTTAAACATTCAAGGACAAACTAGATGCGCTTAAAACGAAATGCTAGGAGAGAATCATGAATTCATCCTTGGAGCGTGGACTATATGGAAGCACCGTAACGACTGCGTAATTAATGGAGCCACCCCTTCTCTGCCTGCAGCCTTGACCCTTGCTAGGGAGGAAGCCCGGCTATGGGCTATGGCGGGCGCTAGGGGGTTGGACTGAGGTACAGTGTGGGTTCCTAGTTAGAGCCTCACTTGGTCAGGTCTTTCTTTTTAGTAACAGGTGATTAGTTTCAGGCAGTAGAGTGTGTGTGTGGGTGTGTGCTGGGTCTCTGTATGACTCTCTTCTTCTATTAATACAATGATGCGTAGTTCTCCTGCGTATTCGAGAAAAAAAAATCATGAATTCATTATGAAGATGACAAAAATCGAAGATCAAGGAGTAAATTGAGAAGATGGAGGAAAACCATCTAAGAATATCCCTCTGGACAATCACATAAAGGTTCCACAAATAATCACAATGCTCAAGCAATTTACCAATCTTAATACAATGACAGTCTAGGAACTAATCAGCTGTCTCAACTCTCAACGATCAACGCACTTGAGGATAAACAGCATCAAATATTATCACTGTGAGGAACTAACTACCAACACATTAATTACAAAATATTATTAAAGTAAACACTAAACCATCTGAAATTTGATCAAGAAAAAACCTGGTTCCACACAATCAAATCTAGTGTTTCAATTTGGAAAAGGTGAACGCGCACTTACACAGGTGTTGGTGCCGTTTGTAGTGGTTGAGTTGCAGGGGAGGCAGGTATCGCCCTATCAACTGAGGTCTGCAGGAGAACACAGATTAAATTGACCTGGACACTACCAAAGATAACACACAATAGCAAATTAAGAGAAAGGTATTGATGTATCAGGAAATAACCATAGGATAAGAAATGATTACAAAAACATGTGAAAGTGCTGCCTTGTTAACAGTTTTTTTCCCTCAAAACACATGGTTGGGCCAGATATTATGTATCAAGAAAATAATACTTAAACATACAACCAAGAACGTCATAAAGTTCTGGACAAAGACCAAAAAGAATAACTAGCTTATTGCTTTTATTGTCTGGAAAGGGAACTGCGTAGATGCCTAATAAAACATGACAAACAGTTACTCCTTAGTAATGCCCACCTGACTTGTGGACTCCTTAGCAGCAGCTGAAACAGCACCTGATGATCCCTTCTGCAGAAAGGTTTGTCCAAATAGATATTAAGAAACCAAAGCTATAAGAATTTAGAAGTCCCAGACTCCCAGTGCCATTTACATTACATATATCACAAAAATCCAAAACTAAAAATAGTAGCAGGGGTATATCAAAAGGTAATGCATGTCATTTTGAGCATCTTTTAGAGCAAGTCAGCACAAAATTTTAAGCACTATACTAAAATAGCAGTGAACATAATGCGTACTTTGGACACCATAACAACGATGAAGTTATTCTCAAGAATTTTGTTCTCTTCAAGTGTCGTCTCATTTTTTAGAACCCTCCCTTGATGAATAAGCACCTGTTGATCAGCTGGGTAGACATTCTGCCCTTGTGTAGTCTCAATGAGCTTTTTAACATCAGCAATCTAGAAAGCAAATTGTAGCCACTTGTCAATCTCAATTTTGCATCTATAAGTCGATAAGAATCAGGATTCAGAAGACCAGAATATATCATTTTGTCCTAGTAAGAACCTACACGTGACCTAAATATTTAAATGAAGGTAGAGCAGCTTAACTAGTATTGCAGTCCCTAGTCCAAACATCAAAGCTTAGATTGAAGTAGAACTTACAAATGCAGTGATACTACCATTATCACTTGCACTTGCCACTCGGTGAACACTCCTGCAAAATCTCCCTCGGCATGTGACAAACAGCACTAGAGCATTCTGCAATGATAGCGCTGTGCACAAGACTTGTTCACTCTGACAGACATTTGTCACAGCCCACTCGTACAAGAACAGTTAAACCAGAGATAAAAACAAGCCGCCAACTGCTGACTGCAAAGTGATTGCCACCCACAACAACCATGGGTGTGTTTAGTTCCAAAAAGTGGTAGGAAAAGTTTGGTGAAAATGTCACATCCGACACTATAGCGTACTGTAGCACTTTTCGTTTGTTTGTGGTAAACATTGTCCTATCATGATCTAAGTAGGCTCAAAAGATTCGTCTCGTCGTGTACATTAAAACCATGTAATTAATTTTTTTATTTACCCACGTTTAATGTTTCATGCATGAGGAGAGAGATTTGATGTGACAGGTGAATAGTGAAGTTTGGAAAAAGAATTTTTGGAAGTTTGGTGATGTGATGGGACCTAAACACAGCCAAGCCAGCCCATGCCACCAAATCAAACAGTTGGCGCGCATTCAGTGGGAACAGCAATCCCATCCCTGTGGCAAAAAGCAAACGAGACACCAGGACCCAATCCAACCCATCAACAGCTCCCATGCAGCCACGCCCACCCCCAACGCAAATGGATGAGTCCACACCACCTGTCCATGCACCCGCACCTCACCCGCAAGCCCTAGCAGGAACGGCAGCTTCCACATCTAAAACGATTCCACCGCACAGCCTATATCCCGAGAAATGGATTGTTACCAATCGTGCCCCAAATCCCACGACCCTAGCCACTCAACCCGGACGCAGGTGAAAAACCAAAACTCGCCGACGAACCCTAGGCCCTTCCACCCAAAACCAACTCGGTACAGCGCGCACCGCTGGGAACGAGCAGATGCGGACGGAGCCGCGAGATCAGGAGGAGAGGGAAGAGCGCAGCGTACCTTGGCGGAGGCGTCCACGTCGATCTCGAAGGTGGAGCCATTGAGGGTCTTAATGGAGACCTTCATGGCGGCGGCGCCTTCCGCTCGCCCTCGCCGTCGAGCTCGAGGATTCGGGGAGGAGTGGGGAAGGGGTAAGAGAGGAAGAAACGGCGGCCGGAGGCCGGAGTGGCAGTGGTGGAGGAAGTAATATAGAGGAGGGGGCCACCGGCAATTTGAGATACCTTCGCTTCGCTATGTTGAAGTGAAGATACCTTTTCCGCTTGGGGCCCTCCTTGGTGGGTTATTTTTGGAAATGCCCTCCCTGGTGGAGGATTTCTTGTGCGAGAAGATTGAACTTTTATGTCAGTGGATGGAGTGGCTGGACGGCACTGTTTGGGGAAGTTTTTTTTACTATTTTAATAATGTTTTAACGTACTGGATCAATCAGTTCTTAACGTTGATATTTAGTATAAAACAGAGAAGTAAAAAAACACCCAGCAAAAACTTATGTTTGTAAATTTGCCGAATTTTTCTTAGAGAACAGGGGGCTTCTCATGGATTGCTAGAAATAAGCTGCAGCGGAGAGCACTGTTATTGGCAAAGGTCATTTCAGATTATACTACAAAAATTCCCAACCGCAGTATTTCTTGCTTTTGAAAAGAGTACTATTTGCACGAATGTTGTTAACATAATTGCAACAATTTTGTATCATGGCAGTTTTTTATACTTTCACCCCCAGGTCAAAATAAAATGCATTCATAATTCAACAAAGGCAAACATTTTAATCAGTATAAATCGGGAAAATTCCAACATATTCAGAGCAGATTTACTAGAGTGGTATTCACCACCAAAGCTTAAATGATAAATGGAATATTACACCGAAAACGGCGAGGCCTCTGCACTCCTAATGCAGGTCTGTAACACCGCATTAGAACCATCCGTTTATCTTTACTCAGCTATTAGCAATTTAGCATGCTGCATCAAAAAAAAAACAAGCCACGTCGGTACAGCACCGACTAACAGCTTACCACATGGGAGGATAATAGAAAGATGTGAAGAAGAGAGAGGAACGAAATAGAGAGAAGAAAAATAAATTGAGTCACTTGCAGATGTAACCCACATGTCAGGAGATGAAAGTTGTTTTCTCTAACTATTTATAGGATGTGTTTTCTCAAACTATTTAAGTTGCTCTAAACTGCATTTAGACTACCACAATCAAATAATTCATTGCATGTTGCCAAGCTAGTCACAGAAGCGCCGGATGACATTTAAGCAATGCAAATATGAGTTCAAAATAGCTATTCAAATACGGTAATAGTGAACATTACGAAGCAGAACACCTCATCATCCCTCCCCTTAGTAGTATTGCAATTTACACTCCTCCCTCTGGCCGTACAGAATATCTCAGTCCAGGAAACATTATGCCATCCATTGCAGATTTTGCGCATGAACAAACTAGGACCTATTGACTTTCGCAACACAGACCAAACAACTACTGAGGCGATATTTGGGCCAGCTGATGCCACTGTCAGTACATTAGCATGTGATTTGCAACGAATGAGGTGCAGATACCTATTCTTTCCTTTATTGCAGTGAACTAGTGCTTATGGGCAGACTGGATTATATTTTCTGACTAATATAAGGTACCAAGATAACCTGAGCTGGTATAGTGCTGTCTATTGGCCCCAGCGAAGATTGCACAAGTCTTTACCACAATGCGAACCTTAGTCACATTACTCAGGACCCAACTACACTGCCAAGGGAGAATACAATCCGAACTCAAAAGGTCAATCATGGGTGTGGATAACCATGCGGGTCATGGGATCCCCAAGGCCCACTGCCATAGCGACTCCCAATCGAAGTATAGCCACCATCATACATGCCTTGCAAACCCATTCCAGGAGTCGACAAAGGTGCTCCATAAGTCCCATGGCTGCTGAAACCTAAAAGTAGACCATTTTATTGGATAAACTCTGCAATTATTTCACTAATGTACATGCAGGTGGGAAAAAGAAACTTACTAGGTGCCCTTCTCTTTGCAATATCAGCCCTCAGCTTCTCAGCCTCCTGAGCCATAGCTACAAGATCCTTCTCCATTGCTTGAACCTGTGCTGTCAGCTCTGGCTTTGCCTTCTTCTCAAACTCAAGTGTTGCCCTATAATGATATTACTAGTTAGCAGCTCTTCTACTCAGCAAAAATATTAAAGACAAAGCAAAGTAGAAACACTGAACTAAATAGCCCTTTGGAGGCAGCAATAGGAGTCATCACATGATCCATCAAGATTAACAGGTTGCATCCATTCTAGAAGAACGACAGAACAATAAATGCTCAATACCTAGCCTGGATCAGTTCTTGCCGCAGAGCATCACGTTCAGCCATCATAGCAGGTATTTTCTGGCTTTCAGCTTTCTGATGCTCAAGCTCTTTAAGTAGACCCTGAACCTTTGCAGTCAGCTCTTGCCTCAAAGATTGTAGTTTACCTGCTTCAGAACGCAGATGCAAAGCATCTTGCCTAAGGGGTTCTAAGGCGCGTAGCTCAGCTTCCAGCTTCAGATTCCTTTGAGTTAGTTCCCTTGATTCAAGTTCTTTCTCTGCCCGGAGCTTAGGTACAGCCTGACTTGAGGCATGGAGGTCTTCTTTCATATGAGGTATGGCTTGCCTGAGACCAACAATTTCATCTGCTAGACGCTGATTGTCTTCACGGATTCTACGCATCTCGGCACGGCGACTAGACAATTCCTCCTCCAAGCGGCGTGGAGAGACAGGTCTTGTTCGTGCAAGTAGAGGTGGTGGAGCATCACGAGGTGGAGCATCACGATATCCTCGAGGCTCGCCATAGTATTGGCGGGGTACACGGTGTCTTCCTGACATTTATAGCCTAATGAAGAACATCAGAGTGCTGCACATGAGAGTGAAAATAAAATATTTGATCAAATATAACTCAAGAGAATACATTTTGCGCATGCTGTGTAAGAGATATAAATCCATGAGAACTGTGCAGTCACCCGATTAGATGACACACGAATATAAAAATAGAAGCCTTTGGTAAATTATATAGGTGAGGACACTTGATTCCATGTGACCTTTCACCTTTTCAGGACAGGTTCATCAAGGTTCTCCAAGAATTAAGTGAAATCAATTGCATCAGTTGGTTCATGAGATCCATTGTCTCAATACCAATACAAGATTGCAACTACCATGTTCATTCTCATGATGGTACTGGAAAAGAAAGGTATAATAAGCATTGTTATACATGGTAACAGGGGCCAACACAGCCAGTGGGCCGGCCAGCCAGGAGGAGGCACAGCAGCCAATGGGGCAACAGATAAGATTAGTTATGATGATTATACTAGGTTGTTGGAATAGATTACAGGTTGTTAGACTAGGATTGTGTCAGCAGGTTCTATATAAGCACGGCGTGTATCCTCAGTGAAACTAATCTAGAAAGAAGTTAGACTGGATTTTTTTTTCTGTGTTGACCAAATGGGCAGAAGGAAAGGAAGTCATTTATAAACTACTGCTGTCTTGTTTAACACTTTTACTATATGGCATTTCAATGGATTAGTACATCTGTAAGGTATCTGACTGCTTATTTATTTAGTGATGTATTCTAATCCATCTAGGCAGGGAGGCATTAGACCAGACCACAGGCATTGAAATTTCAAAGGACACCCATTTGCCCTTGATCCAAACAAAAGAATACTGGCATGTTTTTAGATGAATATAAACATGTTGTCAACCACAAACAGACAAACTTTTCAAATAGAGCATATAATTACAACAGTACATACTATCATATATTTATCAACATGCGAAGAAAGCACAATGTGCATATGCACGCAGCACCCCTATCAACAAAACATGAGCAAAGGTGGGGACTTTTCAATTTTCATAGCACACCCAATTTGCATAGGACCTTAAGTATCACTGTTTTTTTTCTCGACGCTGCTTCAGAAAATGAGTGATTTTATAGTTCATAATCATCCAACTTCCATGTCTGCCAAACCAAGCAGAACTAGTATAACTAATCCACATCTATCACCACAATCACAAGACAATGCTCGGGCAACCTAGAGGTCAGTCCATGTGCTCCAATAAACATTATACTGACGAACCAAGCATATGTGGTCAGATTTAAACCAATACAACATTACAACTGCAGTGGATGTATTAACATGTCAGATAACAGCATATCTGAAGCAGCAATGCTATAGGTTTGTTAGAGCATTGCAAGAAAACATAAATTTTCTGGCATTAGTAGGCAATTTTCATGCCTGTAGGATGCTGTTCATCTGTGTCATGCCTGCAAGGATATTTATATGAAGATAACAAAGGTTTGAAGAAAATGTCGCTTTAAACTTGTATTAGCCTGTTAATAAAACTTCGAAAACAAGAAAATTGGGGAGAGCCCGTGCTGCAGCTAAAACTGGTAGACATACCCATACGACTACAAAGCAAATTATGGATAACCGAACGAAAATAATATACTGTGATCCAAAGTAACCCTCACCTGTTTCACAGTTTAACACATATATATGCAGGGGCGGACCTAGCATAGGACATGGGTGTACACATGTACACCCGATAATTTTGCAAACAAAATCGAAGTTAGTAATAACTGGGTCAGATCCGAATACGTTTAGCGTATGTTAGGGATTCGGGTTCTCCGTTTCGCACAGCAGGAAGTGAAGACAAGGGGCAGGGGCGGGAATACCTGATGGGTTCTCGTCGCCGGCAAAGGGCGCCGCCGCTCGCTCAGTTGTCGGCTGCTCGTCGGGGGCTGACTAGCTAGCGGTCGGCCCCGTTTTCGGAGGAGTATCTGAGAGGCTTGGGGTCGACGGGGCGGTGGAAGACGCGGTCGGAGGTACGGTGTCGGCGAGAGGAAGCGGCGGGCGAGAGCGGCGGGCGAGACGGACGGGCGGAGCGGCGGCAACCGCGGATGTGAATGAGACGGAGACGGAGACCAGGGGCATCGAGATTGGGAAGGGGCGCAGGCAAGAGCAACTCCAGCGAGATCTCGATGCCCCCGACTAGGGACGGAGACCAGGGGCGTGAATTTCAGGCAATGTTTGTTTGCTTGGGGTGGAATTAAGGATATTAAATAAGGCAGCTGTAGCCTATAAAAACCAATTTTGTATGTAAACTATAAGGCCAGTCTCAATGAGGTGTTTCGCTACACTGTTTCCCATACGCCACATCATGTATAGCGAGATGAAACAATGAATGAAACAAACTTTCACAATGGAGCATTTCATTCACACGGTTTTCAAAATAAAATAAAGCAATTAATTGCATTAGGCTATTATCACTATGGTGAAACGAAATCCCCCATGGTGAAACGAAATCCCCCTCAATGGTCGTTTCACCATGGTGAAACGATTTTTTTCTCTCTCCTCCTCATTTCATGCAAAAGTTCTCTTTTGGCTGATGTGTCACCTCATTAAATGTGCGTGACACACCTGTGAAATGACCATTGAGACTGGCCTAAGAAATTCACGCCACAATCGTTGAATCTCTATAGTGGAAAACTTTAACACCTAAATCCTTCCACCCATTAACTTTGTTAATAAAATTTTTCTAAGGGCATGTTTGGTTCCTAGAGACTAAAACTAAGGGACTAAATTTAGTTCTTTAGGGACTAAAATTGCTGTTTGGATCCCTAGACTAAAAGGGACTAAATTTGCTTTAATAGCTTGCTCAAAGACTATTTTACCCATAGACTAAAAGGGAACAAGTGGGCCGGTGGGTGGGAGGAGGGGCATCCAGTGGAAAAGTGGTGGTTTTAGTCCCTATAAGCTCCTCTTATGGAGATAAAGAGTTTTAGTCCCCTTTAGAAGTTTTAGGGTTTTGATCTTTAGTCCATTTTGGGACTAATTTTAGTCCGTTTTGCTTTTAGCCAAACACCCCCTAAACCTCCTCCAAACCAAACCTGGAACGGAGGGATCCACCCCAGACAGCGGTAGCTCTTGCAGGTCACACTGACACCTGCATGACACCCAATTTTTGTCCACGTTGGCATCCGAGCCTAGTTGGCTTGACGAGGCCACCAACACAGCAACTGCGTTGGGCCTGGCCTTATCATGCCGTAGGCGTGGTGTGACGACTGACGAGGGTCTTGACATTGTCTGTGCTACAGTTTTGTATGGGGTTCCTGATTGTCAGAGTAGCATCTCTTTTTTTTTGGCAATCAAAACTCCCTCGCCTATATTTTCTCCATTTCACATTTTTTTTGTCTGTACATGTTTTAGAGTGTAGAGTGGGACGGCTGAGTTGTCTTGTTTGATGCGCTGATTATTTTGTTATCATGGGTTAATTCAGTTTTCAGTTTAGTTCATTTTCTTAATATTCAGTTCATTATTTGTAATATTTAGTTTTATAATGTTTATTTACTTTTCATTGTGTATGTTCATTATAATTTCATTACTCTTTATTTTGTAATAAATAATTTTATTACCATGTAAGTTGAATCTTTCTAGAATTTTCCTCAAGCACATTTATCTAACGGTGGCAGTATTATTTAATTAAAATATCAGTTTAATATATCGTTTAAACATTCACTTCATAAATATGACATTCAATTCTAAACATTAAATTTTTAGTGTCTATGTTCAATATAATTTCATTATTCAGTTTAGTTTTCTATCTCCTACTCGATTTTACCGTGTTCATTATTTCTTTCTATATAATTTTTCATAGGATATTGGTCCTTTTCCTTTCAACTGTATCTTCAACATTAAATCCAGTATATATAATGAATTTCAATACGTCTTCTATATCATGTTTGATAGTGTTGAACTCAGAAATAGGTGAACCGTGTTTAGTCAGATAATGGTAAACGCACCGGTCGTACTGGTCGTTCATGCATATGTATCTTTTTTATTTTCAGCAAAACATTGGGTTTTTCTAAGACCTTATCTCATATCATGTTCCTTTATAATCCTTTTTGGATGCTATCTCCCTAGAAATATTCGACAGTTACCATTGTCATCGACACATGTTTATGTGTTAATCATCAAGTATCTCCACGTCTCTGACATTGGTTTTGCTACCTGTTATGCAACATTCTATCATTGCTTTGCACATCCTTTTGCCATTCGGCAAAATCCCTTATTTTGTAGGATCAACTCAGTACTACTTTAGTTTTTTGTGACATTGTCAGCTTGGCACTATGATTCTATGAATGATCCTGCTTAAATGGAAGCTTTATTTCTCTCAGCTTAGCTTTATAATTCCTATTCCCACTTGACTTGCAAGTAGACAATGAAATATAGAAACAAATAGTATTGGGAAAGCTCACTGTTATACTAACAAAAGGCATAGATATAGTCAAAATGAGTCAGTTCTATTTTTCATTCTCATACATTACAATTTTTATATTATTTCAAATTTAAGATTTTATTCGACACTATGAGATTTTTCAATTTTTTGTCGCACATGTAAGTTCCCATTTATAGCTTCACTAGTTGGAATTTATTCCACATGATCAAACATTTTTGTTCCACTGGATGATTGTATCTGTTCCACCATTTCAACATAATTCTTGCACGTAATCAATTTTACTGTTCCACATGGTATAATTTTCTTTCCATATGATATCTCGATCAATTTAAGACATTTATTCTCAGTAATCACGTAATATCTACATTTATTTCACAAGTACAAAATAGTTCTTCCATGTAATCACATCTTTTGTTCTACGCAATGAGTTTCTATTCCATATGAATCTTTGTTCCACTAGTTCAAAACATTTGTTACATGTGGTCCCATATTTTGTTCCACGCGATGTGAACTTTTGTTTCATGTGATATCTATGTTTGTTCCACTACTTCAAAGCATTTGTGACCATTTAAAACTCACCAATAAACCACTTAAAAACATTTGCTCTAATTGAAAGACCACCAATACAACTAGACAATTTGAAACTATCTTGTGACTTTTTTTTATTTTGAACAACGTGGGGAGAGGATTCGGACCCTAGAAGCAAGCTTCCAGAGGGAGAAACTCACCACTTGGCCACTTTGTGATTGAAATATTTTGAGTTGTAACATTTTTATTTGTTCTGAAATAATTTCTATTTCAAAACAATGAAACTATTTCCAAACAATTTCTATTTTTGGAACATTGAAATTGGTTTACTTTTAGTGTTAAATTATTTCAAATAGTAAAATATCTAAATATGTTCAAGTGTGATTTTTTGGAGATTTCATCATAAGAACACATAATGGTGCAATCGAAATTCTTATGGGCACTCAATTTGGATGCTCCAGTTGTGAAGTATGGTTTTTTATTGTTGCTTTCTTCAATTTTTCTTCGCGTGTCATCTTATGTCGAGTATGACATACATGGGCCTTCAGCAAATAAAATTATAGACCCAACTAGATGGAGAGGGGTCTTCATATAGGGCTATGTGGAACCCCCCCCCCAACCCTGTGCATCGGGTCTTATCTCCTCATCTCTCTCCTCTTCCCCTCCCCTTCTCCACCATAGACACCCTCTCACCCTAGTACAAAAAACCGGACCGGACCGCCGGTTCAACCGGAAAAACCGGGAACCGGCGAAGAACTAGTCGTTGCGCCACCGTCCACCGCCCACCCCTCCTCTTCCTCCCAGCCCTTCCTAACCACTACGACGGTCCGTCCCCGCCGTGCCACCACTACCGGATCCGCCATGCCACCACTGCCAGATCTGCTGCCACCACCATCTACCCCTCGCTGGCGTCGCCAAGATCCGACGCCGGCGAGGACCGCCCGCCTCCCACCCCTTCCCCTTCCTCCTTCCCTCCCCTCTCCTTCTCCTCCCCTCCCCTCCCCTTTGCCCAGATCTGAGAAGACATCGCCGCCGCCGCCATCATGGTCACCTTCTTATTTCCGGCGAGCTCCCTCGCCCCGACCCCACCCACCGGTTGTCCCCCGCCGCCCCAGCCGGCGGAACCGCCGCCGCCTAGCCTCACCGCCCTCGATCCACCACCACCGTCAGACCGCCCGGCTCCCTGAAGCTCCCTCTAGGTCAGGGGCACAGGCAAAAACCCCGAACCCCTAACCCTAATCTCGCCGGAGCGTCGCCCATCGCTGGAGCTACTTCTTCTCCCCCTTTGTTACTTTTCTTCTTCCCTCTTTGGTCTTTCCTTTTCGAGCAACACTTAATCCTTCACATGCACAACCCTTTTCTAGATTGGGGGAGCTCTCGCGCTATGACTAAATGGAGAGGGCTCTCCATCTAGTTTTTGGGTAAAATTAATAATTAGAGCAAGCGGACAACAATAAGGATTCATAAAGCGATAGCACTTAATTACTGCTTTTGTGCGCCAATTCCACCCTATAGATGTCCCGCCAACGCCTCCTCTAGGGAAATGGATCACCATGCGTGTCCACGCTTGTGGGGTACGATGTTTTGTAATAACGCACCCAACAAGACACGTCCTTCCTAACGCGATGTGTGGCCATATCTTTGTAGATGTGAACCTCTTTTCAGCATGATCTGGATATCCCTCGGGTCACTATAGATGCTAAGAGGCTTGCAACACTTAGGGTCTGATGTGGCTAGGAGGTCAACAGTAGGGTGCAGACGAGGTCACCAATGCATTGCCGCTCTCCAGCCCCATCTAAGCATCTTGTCTGCATGGGTGGCTCACCTACATGGCATTGAGTGATAGGGCACTTGAGCTAATATGCTCATTTACGAGCATAGATCCAATCTGATCCACTAAATGAGAACGAGCTCGAGCCATAGTCCATATGAATGAGTAGATGTGCGTATTTTGGTAACTTAAAAATTCGAGTGGGTTCTTGTGGGTTTTCGAAATTCATGTTATTTAGAACTAGAACTTGAGATTGGATCAAAATAACAAACACTTGACTGCCCTGTTCGTTTGGATTGTTTTCAGCGAGCCAACAGTATTTTTCTCTCAGCGAAAACCAGCGCCAGCCACCAGCCAGCCAGCAGTGTTTTTCTTTCAGCAAAAACAAGCGCCAGCCACCAGCCACCAGCCAAACGAACAAGGCGGACATTCCGGGTTTGTGACATATCAGATTTGGGTCTGGGCAATCCATTATAACCCAATTACAACAAAAGTAAGAGGGAAAATAAATAAAGTAATATATTAATGTTTCATGAATTATTTTTCACACAACTCCGAATGATAGATGACATTCAATTGAATCATATATTGGAGTGTTGCGCACTTTCTGTGATACATGAGAACATCACATAACCACATAGCTAAAGATGAAAATCCTCATGATACACAAAACATTTGTGATAAAATTATAGCAAAAAAACAAGCGATTAGTGTCACCCAATGTTGTCACCATTGTTGCACCTCCGAAATTCAATAGGCCCGTCGCTTTTTGCGAACGTGCCTTAGCACGTATTTTATTTAGAAGAAAGTAGTTTACGGACAATACTTGTTCCAGGCCAAACAAGAATTGACCTACACAAGCGTACAAAAGGACTAAAAAGAAAAGAAAAAACTAAAAAACGTCCAAGAAACAAACGACCAGCAGAACAACCAGAAACGAGCCACCACAGCTCCAGCACACCCGAACCCAACAACCTAGACACAACCACACTTCTGAATATGTAAACAGATAACCTCGTCACGAGCGCTAAAGAACCCAATGGTGACAAAGCATCCACCTAGCAGCACGAACACAGCGGCAAAGCATCCGCCCAAACCAACGGTCAAGCACGACCACGACGGCAAAGCATCCACCAAAGCAATAGGACGACCGATACGACCACGGCGGCGACTCCGCCAAAGTAACAAGAGGCGGCAAAAGCATCCGCCAGATGATGATGATGACAACCAAAGCAACCCGGACGAGGTGGACGATAGAAGCAAAGGTAGGCGCGGGAGTAGAACCGCCATGAGGACGACTAGGAACCCCTGCCGGGACGGTAGAACTTCAGAGACAACGCCTCAAGGAAGGGGGCGATGCTAAAGGCACCGTCGCAGTCTGACCAAACATGGTTAGGGCTTTCACCCGGAAGTTCACCGAAGATAGGGAGGGAGAAGGAGGGGGAAGCATGATGCCTTCAGCATGGGAAAAGACGCCCAGAGACGTCGGGTATCATTGGGCTTTCGCCGTAACCTCTCTCCCAACCACAACCCCACCTCGACACGAACAGCAGCCGCATGCCCACAAGCCCACGCGCGGGATAGGGAACAACGTCGGGGCACCACAAAGATGCCCAGAGAGCTGGCTGAGTCGAAGCCAACCCGGGCCCCGTGTCCCCATCCCCGTAAATGACGTCCGATGGTGCGGGACCGCCCCTAGGCGAAAGCCATCAGCGCGGACCATCACAAAAGCGACGTGGGGTGGGCCGGAGACAAGCTGGCGACGAGCCGTCGGCGCGGATCCGGAGCAAATGCTGGCGGTGACGTGGGGGACCAGCGAAAGGCTGGCAACACAGATCCGGCGGCAGGGACGACGGATCCGGCCGCGGGGCGGTGGCGACGGCACTGGACAGGCGGCGGTGTGACCAGGGGCGGAGACGGTGGGGGAGTAGGAAGGGAGAGAAAGGATAAGAACTTAAGAAGAGGAGAGAGGAGGGGGGTCATCGCCGGCAGCCTGGTGACGATCGCGGCGTCGCAGCTGGAGGAGATCGGCATCCATGCATGACTTGACCAGCGTTTGTTGTCTCAAAAATTAAAAGCTAGACATGTACGTACGTGATCAGAAGTACTTATCTCAAGAAAAATAAAATATCTGAAGTACTGCCGTGACAGGCATCTACTTGTGTCTCCTTCATTCAGATGGCCTTGGCCCTAGCACCGAGCATGTCAACATGTTCTTTGCACACTCGGACCACCACGACGACATCGCTGATGGCGAGCCCGTCGATCTGTCAACGGAAGGCACGCCTTCGTTTGCCATTGTTAGGAGCATGGAGCCATGTACCTGAGTGGCTGAGTGGATGGTCTTTTCTGGCGCATGCTTGTGCCGAGTATATATCGTCTCGGATAAGTACCAACATTTGCTGGTCTGAATCTTGTTAATTCGAGGCCCACATTTATATTTTTTAGATAACGGGGAGGCCTACATGCATATACATCTATTGAATATTTGGATTAATTTATTTTTCAAACTTTAGGGTACTCGGGAAATGTTCTTTCGTGCCCATAAGAATAAGTGCAAGATAGAATATTGGGCTGGAAACTCTAGAGGAGCTGGAAATGACTGGCTTCGCAGGCGAGGAGATACAACAAGTGAGTTTGTATTTGTTTTTTGGAAGTTCCAATATAATTGGATCAATCACAAGATACTATGAGTGGTGTTGCACCAAAAATAAGCCCAAAACTAGCTGTTGTGTTAAAATGGTAGAGGGCGGTAGATGGTGGATGTGATGATGAGCATCTGATGAAGATCCCATCACTAAACAGAGGTTGGCAATTTGCAAAAGAAGTCTTCACTTGGTTGATAAATGAAAGAGTGCAAAATTTGTCAGTTAAATGATGTTGGATAATAGATCCGCATGTTCAATAGATATATAGGTTAAATTTAGATCTACAAGTTGGGAGGTGAGGTTCACGAAGCAGCTGCATGTAATGTAACATCCTTTGTAAAATTGATTATTTAGGTATTGTTTGAATATCCTCTCATAATTTTCTATAGTTATAGCTTAAAAAAATCGATCAAGCACTATAAAACATAAATCAGGATCAAGCACTATAAAATATAATTTTCTATAATTGTTTGAATCATGAGAGAATATGATTGAACCCACCGGTAGTGATGGATGACCGCCATACCAACACGACATGGACAACCCAAGTTTGGGGAGAGTAGATCCAGGACATCACTCACCAACAATATTAAGTTGGAGTTACACAAGAAATCTAGGAAGTGCCTTAGGAAAGGCGACCATGGTGAGGGTTGGACGAGGAGATGGAGAAGCGAAGTGGAGAGGGTACGGATGCTGGGCAGAGTGCTGCTAACCGTAGCCAATCGGTTCACAGTGGCAGCCTAGCTTAGGCTTAGACAATTTCATAAATCATGTTTCACAATATATATTACTACGGAAAAGTCCAAATTACTCCCCTCAAGGATAGCGAAAGTCCGGATAACCCCCTAAACTATGTTTTGGTTTAATTTACCCCTTAAACTATGTTATTTGGTCATCTAGGCAGCTTAACACAATTTGTCTTTTTTGTTTCTCCATGCACAAGATGAATTTTAATTTGAGACTTTGCAGGGAGGTAGTGAACATCATAATCTATATTAGAAAATATTTTACAAATTTTTCATCACTACTTTCTATATAATATT
>OAMR01000375.1:59865-91741 GCA_900205405.1 Echinochloa crus-galli | reverse complement strand
ACAATAACACGTTATGTTCCCTAAGTAGTGATCGAGATGCGGCAGGACTCTGTCCCTGACCAGGACTTCGCTTAGAGGTGCCCGACCATCATCTCACATATCATATAGATCGACAAAGCGCTCGAGGAGTTGCTCGGCCCTCAGCTACGGTGGGCAGCGTGTCGCCGACTTTCTCGATATTCAGCACGGAGCGTCCACCGACCAATCAGCTCAACGTCATCGAGCTGCCCATCCACGTTAGGGCAACGAGCTTAATTGCTGATTCTAACAAAGCATAGGCTCCGACTACTGGCTACCACCGTGACACAAGACGAGACATTGACAGATCGAACTCTTGCTCTTTGACATTGTTCGTTGAAGAGGACACAGCTGGTGCGGGTTTGGGCGCACACTCTCAATGACTGTGACATCTCGCCGTTCTTAGACGCTCAAAAAGCAGCAGTCTGCACATCAGCTCACCCTCTGCTTCCGACCCGCAACCCAATACCGCGGCAGGGTCATCGCCGGCCAAGAAGGTGGTGACGATCACGGCGTCGCAGCGGGAGGAGATCGGCATATACTACTTCACCGGCGCGTAGCCATCGAAACTCGACATCCATGAATTGACTAGCGTTTGTTGTCTCAAAAAGTTAAAAGCTAGACATGCACGTACATCAGAAGTATTTTTCTCAAAAAAAAAATCAGAAGTGCTGTCGTGACAACATTGGCATCTACTTGTCTCTCCTTCAGATGGCCTTAGCCCCTAGCACCGAGCATGTCAACATGTTCTCAACATGTTCTTTGCACACTGGGACCACGATGACGACGTCGCTGATGGCAGGCTCGTCGATTTGTCGACGGAAGGCACGCCATCGTTTGCCATTGTTAGGAGCATGGAGCCATGTACCTGAGTGGCTGAGTGGATGGTCTTTTCTGGCGCATGCTTGTGCCGAGTATATATCGTCTCGGATAAGTACCAACATTTGCTGGTCTGAATCTTGTTAATTCGAGGCCCACATTTATATTTTTTAGATAACGGGGAGGCCTACATGCATATACATCTATTGAATATTTGGATTAATTTATTTTTCAAACTTTAGGGTACTCGGGAAATGTTCTTTCGTGCCCATAAGAATAAGTGCAAGATAGAATATTGGGCTGGAAACTCTAGAGGAGCTGGAAATGACTGGCTTCGCAGGCGAGGAGATACAACAAGTGAGTTTGTATTTGTTTTTTGGAAGTTCCAATATAATTGGATCAATCACAAGATACTATGAGTGGTGTTGCACCAAAAATAAGCCCAAAACTAGCTGTTGTGTTAAAATGGTAGAGGGCGGTAGATGGTGGATGTGATGATGAGCATCTGATGAAGATCCCATCACTAAACAGAGGTTGGCAATTTGCAAAAGAAGTCTTCACTTGGTTGATAAATGAAAGAGTGCAAAATTTGTCAGTTAAATGATGTTGGATAATAGATCCGCATGTTCAATAGATATATAGGTTAAATTTAGATCTACAAGTTGGGAGGTGAGGTTCACGAAGCAGCTGCATGTAATGTAACATCCTTTGTAAAATTGATTATTTAGGTATTGTTTGAATATCCTCTCATAATTTTCTATAGTTATAGCTTAAAAAAATCGATCAAGCACTATAAAACATAAATCAGGATCAAGCACTATAAAATATAATTTTCTATAATTGTTTGAATCATGAGAGAATATGATTGAACCCACCGGTAGTGATGGATGACCGCCATACCAACACGACATGGACAACCCAAGTTTGGGGAGAGTAGATCCAGGACATCACTCACCAACAATATTAAGTTGGAGTTACACAAGAAATCTAGGAAGTGCCTTAGGAAAGGCGACCATGGTGAGGGTTGGACGAGGAGATGGAGAAGCGAAGTGGAGAGGGTACGGATGCTGGGCGGAGTGCTGCTAACAATAGCCAATTGATTCGTGGTGGCGGTCTAGCTTGGGTTTAGACAATTTTATAATATGTTTCTCGATACTCATTAATATAAAGTGATAATGTATTCACATAGTTTTCTTCCATACCAACACACGGCACTGTTGCTAGTATAACTATAACTATAATATAGTTTCGGATTTTAGACTTGCCACCTGATATGATTTTTTAGGGATGGTTAAAGGTTTTCGTGTAGCCCCAAGCGTCAGGACAGAGGAAAAAAACTTGTGCTGTACCAATACTATCATCCATCTCCGAATAAAATCACCCATCAATGAATCCGGGGCGTTGGTTTGGGATCCGACAGCTACGCTCGATTCATCCATCTAGCCTGAACCCTCGAGGGGCAATCCCGTCCACCCCCAACTGGATTCGCGTCCACGCCGACCAAGCGAAGCAGAGAAAAAAAAAACAAGTATTAATACGGCGCCCTCGCGAAATCACAGAAAAATATGGTCTTGGTCTTCCTCTCCCTACCCGCAGGCGGCGAAGTAGCACAAGGAAAGGGTCCAATAAAAAAAATCGCCACCGGCGGCGACGGAGAGGCGGCTGCGGCGGCGCCGGCGGAGACAGCAGCGGGAGCTGCGGCAGGGAGGAGGCGTCCCCGATCGATCTGCCCGGCCCGGCGCGGCCAGGGGTCAAAAGCGGAAAAGAGGAGCCGCGGGAATTTCTTCGCACCGAGGCGCACGCAAGGAATCCAGCGAGGAAGGGAAGCCATGGGCCGGAAGGGTTCGGATTCTTCCAGCTGAGCCCCGGGAACTCACGCGCAGGAGCCGGGACAGGAGAGGGACAGAGACGGAGGGGCTGACGCGGACGCGGCGGCGCTGGGTTTGATGAGGAAAGCTGGAGCCAAAGGTATTTGCAACCTTAGATCTTAGAAATCTGAGTAGCCTCCGCGGTCGCTGCCTTTCCGGCCACCGCCGCCGCCGCGACGCCCGGATTTGGCTGGGTTCAGGGTCCGCCGCCGCCGCCACGGAGATCATCCTGGGTTTCTCTGGTTTCATCGTGTGGTGCTGATGAAGGACAGGTTCTCGCCGGTCGGACTTCAGATCTGCTTTTTCTGAGGGATTCTGGACTGCTGGCCACGGATTTCTCCTTCTCAGGTCAACTGACGGCTCGCCTCCGTTGTTCATGGTCTCTACGTGTCTGCTGGAACACATCTTGAATTCGATAGGATTCCAGATCTGCTTGATTCACAGGGGATTTATTGTTTTCAAAGGAGAGCAATTTGGTGTTCTCTCTGCTGTGGAGGCCTATGGCTGATTACAGAGGGTTGTTGACTAGTGGAAGTGCTGCTGTGTTAGTTTGTCGCTACCGGGTCCATGCCGGAGGACCTTACTTTTGGTTTGGCAGGGTGTTCATTGTGTGCTAAAAGATAATATTGCTTGTTTGTACGCGCTGGACTGGAAGTTGAAACGTTTTTCTAAAATTGCCCTGGGACGGTTTCACGTTTGTACGTGCTGGACTGGAAGATGATGGGTAACCGGTGGCGGTGGCATGGCTGTGGAGGCATTGTTTAGTTTTTAACCTCTTGCTTGTGTGCATGCTATGTGGACTGTGATGCTATTATTCTTCAATCAGTACCGTAAGCTTTGTGGGGGTGGTGCTCAATAGCATCCTTATGTTGTTTTTGTTTTCCAGAGGGATCAATTGGATCCAAGGGTGCGGTTGATGTGAATAGGCCACCTGTTTCCACAGCAATAGCAGGAAGACCATCTGATTTTATGGTATGCACGTAATTTGCTGACACATTGCTTTCTGTCTTGCATAGACTGTCTGCCTAGCCAAAAGCGTGTTCCAAATCACTTGAAAATACCATTTTTGCCTCATTGGCCTAGTCAACAACGTGTTCCAAATCACTTGAAAATACCATTTTTGCCTCAGTGTATTTTTACTTTTCTTCTGTTCATGATCTTATGGTTAGCTTGGCTTATTTGCAGGTCAAAATTTGCACTTGCAGTGGAGGGTCATCTTCATCACTTCGTAGTCTTAAGAACACAGATATTCCAATGACCTGCAAAGGCTGTACTGGTGAATCAACCACAGGCAGAGGCGGCCCATCATGTAGCAGCAAGCTTAACAGTATGGGCTTGGAGCTCCCAAGACCTATAGATCCTGAGGTGAGATGGAAGACTGTAAACAGAAGGCAAAGAGCCGCAAGGAGAGCAAGGACCTTCTTTGGGGAAGACAGAAGGAAGGACGGAATTGGATCTTTCTATTTATTTGGCAGTGCTACGAATCAAGAGATGGCACAAGAAGATGCTCCAGTGTCTGAATCTGAGAAGGTTCTTACTTTTCTCTGTTGAAATATAATAAACAATATCGTCATTACATTCATTTATGACAACTTTCTGAATGATCTAATTGTGTCTTTGCAGCTCGGGGTATCCATTCTCGGTAGGCGCTTTAGTGATACCATGGATAATGTTCCTATAAAGAAGAGAAGATTTCATATGGATTGTTCTCCATCACCTCCACCTACTCCATTGCTAGTGGATCCATATGAAAAAATATTGGGCTCCTCTAGAGGTATCAAGCAACGCAAGGTTAAAAGGCTAGCAAGTGAATGCATGGAGGAAATTAAAGGCCCATTTGATGCTGATGATTTTTCTGGTATATCAATACTAGCTGCTGCTGCTTGTGAGAGTGAGATGGATGGTGACATATTAAATGGAGCATGCTCAAAGTTAGCTCATCCTCTACAAGAAAGAAAGCTGGAAAATACTAGGGGAAACACCGAGTTGAGTCTACTACATGACATCAAGGAGGATAAGTCAAATATTCCTGGCGCTTCACATCACATATACGATAAACCTCTTGGGTCATCTAATTCTGCTCCAGATATGAAACCCTTTTTTGTTAGCACACCAACTAGCTCAGAAATTCTGGTTGAATCTGCATCAGCTCCCAAGTTTGATTGTTCATCCTATTCTGCACTTGCAAACAAAACAGAGATTGCTTCCGATGCCAAGTCTTCAAGTGTTGCAATGGTAAATAGCTCAGGCAATCCAGAAAAAACCATAGGTTGCTCACAAGACGCAGAGGCGCAAACCAGCCATACCAATACCACTCGCGATTCTAGACTACACTGGGATCTTAACGTTGCCATGGAGGCATGGGACACCAATTGTGGTGGTGATGATGATCCTACAGTTGCTACTGTAAGTGATCACAATGGTGCTGGAAATGACATGAACAAGCCGCAGGCATCTCCTGATCATTTAGACTCGACAGATGCTGGTGATGTAGCTAATCACTCTGTTGACAAAATTCATATGGCTGATGTATCAAAAGATGTGTGTGTTAATACAAATGATGAAGGGGATTCTCCTGTTGGCAGTTTGTCTCACCCTTTGCTCCATCAGTCTTCCCAAAACTTGCAGCTATTGGAATCTGAATCTGTAGGGGAAGATGCCCTTGCAGAAACAATGGATTTTCCTGACCAGCAGAAGAACATATCTTCTTTTATTGAATCACATATGGGATCAAATCTAGAACCTGCTCTTGTTATGGAACATTTTCCTTCTCCAAATGTGGAGAAAATCGATGGTTCACATCCCCCACCTGATTCCGAAGGTTTATCTCATATGTCTTCAGTGAATGGCCATGTTGGATGTAATTCACTCCAAACAAGTGAACTGGGGTCCATAGTGAAACCTTTGGCAAGCAGATTAGTTTCTGAGGAAAGCACAAACCTTCCAACAGTAATCCCTTTGCATAAAAAGGTTACTGGTTTTGGCTGGTGTGAGAATAAACTTGAAGAAGCTTCTGAACAAAGCATATCTGAATTTAGGAACCAGGAGCTTTTTGATGTTGATTCAGGAACTAGTAAAATGGACCAGTCGGTTAGTAGGAACAGTGTGCATGACACTGCATTTTATGTCAACAAGGGCACTACAGAAAACCTCACTCGTCCAGAGAACAACCCAGGGTCCTCTGATTGTGATATGGCTCTTGTACATGAGGAAGATGGTGCTGATGCAATGATTAATTCTAAAGACTGTCTAGTTACTTGTGCCAACAGTAGCAGTGCAGAAACATGTTACATTTCAAGTGTGGCTACTCAGGTTCCTCTTGCGAGTTCAGAATGCCACAAACCAGGAGTTACTGATGCAGATGGTATTGTAGATTCACGTGAAAATGAGCATGGGAAGGTTGCATCAAATATTTATTCCGAACACTGCTATGAAACTGACACATCTCGTATTAGCGAAAATATAACTGGGGTTGGAAAAGTTGATGTTGAGGAGGATGATTCTCAATATGAGGACGGGGAGCTAAGAGAATCTTATGATCGATATTGGGTGGGTGATGGATATGAAGAAGTTAAGCCTGCCAACTGGCAGTACCAGGTATCAGATTACAAAAATGTAGCAGCCATTCCTGCCCTTGCTCCTCTCCCTGTTGACTCAGTTTCAAAGAATGTGGGTATTCCTGTTACTAGTTACAATGAAACACAGTCGAGAAAGGAATACGTGCCTGTTTCACCTAAGCGTTCATGGTTAAGAAATTGCTTAGATGGTGGACCTGTCACTGATGGAAAGGCTCAAAGTATTCATTCAGCTCAGATGATTGGGATAAACCCAGGCCGTGCATCAGTTGTATCTGCTGCAATAGCCAGCCAGTCTGAAAGGTGCAATTATGGCCTAGTTGATGATCTGTCAAGTATCAGAATGAAGAACACAGGCTGGGATATGTTGCCTGAAGATCAAAAGCACTCTCGATGTGATCCAAGGGATGTGGCTGATTTGTCTAACCGGTGTGTTTTGAGCTCATTAGATGCAGCTGGAGATGATGAGTCATCGCATAAAATGGCTCTATCAAATAAAGGTGTTCGACAAGTGGAGCGGCAAAAGTCATTTGACAGACCCCAGAGGAATGAACTGAGCAGGTAAATTTCGAGTCGCTTCGTTTAGTAATCTTACAAGTAATATCAGTGATACCATTTACTAATATCATGATACCCCTTGTTCTATGCAGATCTGATGATGGTTATGGCTCAGGCTCAAAAGCTGAAAGGACAATTGACTCTCATAGATCACATGGCATCTATGACACATCACGGCATATTCAAACAGGCAACCGGGGGCAGTGGATGGAAAATTCAAAACATCCTCGTTCTGCTCGGCGTAAATCAACTGAATATTGTGATTATGGTCCATCTGGTCCAAGGAATGCTGCAGAAGCTGCTGTTGCAAAGATGGAAAGCAATGGCTTTGTTGTTGCACCTGATGGCACTTTAGTAAGAGCTGTTGATGCTACAAATGCTGGTCAGATGGCAAGAAGGATAAGAAATACTACTTCAAGTAGCTCATACCGCCCTTTATCTGGACGAGTTTCCCCAATTGACAGAGGTGGGGCTTGTGGGATGTCCAGAGGTCCTGGACATGCTAGGGAAGCATCTCCAGAGCAGCACTTTCGTGCGAATAGTAACCGCTCTGGTCGATATGGTCCTGATATGGAGAAAGATCATACTACTGATGGAAATCTGAGTTCAGTCCGTTGCTCGCTGCCCAGTAGACAACGAGGCATCCCGACAGGTAGAGCATCAATTAACCTTTCGCGTCCTCACAGCAGATCTCCTTCTGGGTCAAGGTCTCGATCCCCACATGATTGGGCATCACCTAGGAACAGAAGGAAGATTATGACAAATGGAGGTTCAGCTTTACGGAGGAATAGTAGATCACCTAATAATCACATGGCTAAAGGTAGAATGGCTTCACCTAAGAGACAACCTGTATATGATGATCGATCTATGCGCTTTAATCCTCCATCAAGAAACCACGCTTACTCCCAGCATGCTTCAACATGGGTTGATGGAAGGAATGTCTCAACAGTAGATCTTTCTGATCATAATAAAAGATGTTCAAGGAGAAGCCCTCCACCCAGAATTGCCTCACGGAATGACAGATTTGATGTAGTGGACTCCCAAGGGCGATCAAGTTCTGGAGAGTTCTACCGTTCAACACAGGGAAGACATCCTTATGGCTATGATAGGGCAAATAAGCATGACGGGAATGGTGATGATCAAAGGGAATATGCTGATAGATATGGAAATCATTCTGTCAAACCATATGACCATAATGGTGCTGTAAAGCAATTTAGAAATAATACTGGAGATAAATTTCGGACTCGTATTTCTGCTCCCAGATCACCAGAACCCCAAAGAAGGGTGAGTCCTCGGAGATTTGACAGGAGCTTTGAGAGATAGCTGACCAGCTGGCAGTGAATTGGCCTGGTAGAACTAGAATGGACAATAAAGATCTGTCTGGATATGTTTGAAGTGGAGAATGCTGCAAATCCTTGATGGAATCAATCTTAGCAATTCAATAGAGGACTTTCTTTGAAGACACTGCTTTTTCTGCTTCTGCTGCATGTGTTCAAGGCACAGAAATGCTGGAATCATGCACTTATTGGGAGGGACTGCAGATTAACTTCACAATTTTTCTGTTTCCGTTTGTAAATATTTATATTGGTAGTAGAATCACAATCACCGCTTTCAGCTTTATAGCTCTTTTTGTTTCTGATAGTTTCTTACCTTTTATCTCATGCTCTTTTTAGTGGGCATTATCTCTGTATGAGGTTCATTTAAACATGATCAATCAATTAGTTTTGAGCATTTGTATGATCCAACTGCCAGTGGGCACTGTCTTTTGTGTTGTTCAATGTATGATTCAAATCACAGCGCCTGTGCCATTTTAAACTCTGCTCAAAAGTTGGACACCTGTAAGGTGAATAATTTTCTTACCTCATGTTAGCCTTTCTTTTTGTCATGAAATTAACTTTCATGTTTTTTTCAGGAGAAAGGTCGGCCCAGGGTTATTCTACATCCAAGAAGATGGCAAGGTATTCTAGTCATTAGTCTTCCATTTTTTCGAATATGAATATCTATAATAATGGTTGATTTCGGCAAGTCGACCTTCTAGCTTTCTGCTAGTTATAAGTCCTAGCACGCCATTTTAAAAAATATTGGGGGACATAGCTCCACTTCCATATGGATTAAGGGGAATTGTATATTACTGATTGGTTGACTGTCATGTATGGGTTACATGAGTTCATTGTCATGAATGCAGAGCTGTCATCACGGCCTGTTTTTTTGTCTTGTTGAATGGGTCACAAAGTTCTGACTTCCGAGCATAGGTGGCAACTATCTGATAGTTTAATGCGGAATAGTAAAGTTGAAATGGTACAGTAAGTACTCTTTTAGTAGACAATCAGTGAACAGTTCAACACAACAATGGCACAGATACACAATACAGAATTTACTGATTTGCTGATCTGGTTTGCTGATCGAGAATAATCATCACATGAAAGTGAAAATGTTGATTTTCCACCTTGTGTGTTTGGGGTAGTGGTGTAGTCTGGAACTTGTGACTCTTCTTTTGGCTTATTTTATCCTTCTGGAAATGGATAGCTTGGAACTTCCAAATAGGATCCAGTGCTGTCACTAGAGACTGTGCAGACTGGTTATTCATATTTGAAATGAATGGCATGTTTGCATCTCAATTCAACCCTATGCTATCATAGTAGCCGGGCCGTGTGATACAAATTGTATTAACTATTTTTCAAAAAAAAAATTGTATTCACTAGGAAAGGCAACAAAAGTGGGTTAGAAATGATAAAAAAATGAGCAGTCCCTTTTCAGTCTTGAGATGTGACAATAACCCAATAATACTTGTATACTTGATAATCCGACTCTTTTATACAACTTTGTAGTGCTTAAAAAGCTTTTAGAAGCATGTGGCAGCCATGCCTCCTATATGGTAGTACAAAATCATTTTGTATTGCACGATGTTGAATTTACGAACTGAAATGAAGTAACTCTCTTTACTCCTTTTTTAGGACTATCTATTTGTTCTTGGGTGCATTTACTAGATTCTAGGCTGCTACACTAGCTATGGGGGCCGGGGGTGATGAGATCTGATAACCATGCATTTGGTTTTGGACTGGTGTTCCATTCAATTTGCACCAGCTGTTATCACAAAACATATTGGACCACAGGAAAAAAATTAAGGGACAGCTAAGAGGTTTCCACTGCAGCCAACAACTATCCAAGATATCTGCACGACAGCCTTGGTGTTGCTTGATTGCTTGCAACGCGAACCCTCTGTTCTCACATGGCAGTGATGTTAGTCTGTTGTCCTCCATTTTTTTTTTGCTACATCCTTTCTGCTTGCGTAAATTTGTAAGTCTTGCATAAATTTGTAAGGATCTTGTGATAGCTCTTATTCACCAGATGGCAATGCTATATTCATGGTTGAGAACAGGGACTTGCCAGTTTTGATTGAACCTACCTAAATTTGCAGTGATCTGAGCTCACCAGATGACAATGCTGTATGCATAAACTCTCTGATTCTGATTAATGATTTAGTCCAGGGTAATCCCCTTGATTTCTTGGTGGGACCGATGTGTTGCTTATTGGGACAGCCACAAAATCCAGTTGTTAGAAACAGTTGAGCAATCGGTTGCATATTATTATATAAACAGCAGATTTGTATCTGTGGAATAGCATTGAGGTTGAAACTGAAAACTGAAACCGTGGGTCCTCTTCTATTTTTTGTTGACTTTATCCAGATGAATTTCTGAGTCCACCGGCATTTTGGTGGTTTACAAAACAAACATGAGTCTGAACTGACATATTTATCGTTGTTGTAACTTGTAAACTTGATCAGGTACACTTTATGATCGTTTTGATTTGTAGCCTGCTATTTCTGCAGGTGTTGGGGACAAGCAGACACTGGTTCACGATTCGTGGGACATGTCCTGCAACTCTGTTCCAGAAGCCTGGAATAAAGCTTGCACAGAGGCATCCACATGCCATCTTGAAGCAGACCAGGCTGAGAATCTCCTGAACTTTGCTGCAAATATTTGCTGCTCTCAAGCTTGTTGAGGAAAATGCCGGAGGTGTGAGGCCGCTCGCGGACCATCCAGGCGGTTTCATGGTGGCTAGTTGTCACTGAAAAGATGTCGGAGACACGCTATCGAGTTGCGCGAATCAGGTCTCTGCGCCCAGAGCAAAGATTCCCAAATCCATTTGTTGTACTATCAGATCACCTCTGATTGCGTCCTTGTTTGCAGAATATGTTTGCCGGCTTTCGTAGCCGGTGTGTTTTCATGACATTTGCAAACTTGTTTGGTTGTTAATTTAACGATAATGCGCCCAAAAATTCATAGTAAAACTGTTTCGTTCATTGTAAACGCTCGTGAAGGTCTTTGAAGCGATTATGTGAAATGTTCAATATGAAATGTTTTGTGCTTGAGACGTCTGTCCAGTTGAATTAGTTAAGCACATCCATCAGATTATGAAAAGTTTACACGGAGGGTTGGTTTTCACCTGGTTCGTTGTCTCCGGATAAAGAAATAAAGGGGCCACTGTCGCCTGGCTGCTCTCCGAAGAAATCCCAAGTTCTCGTCTCGATCAAGTCTTGTAGTCTACGCCCCTTGTGTGTTTCCTTTTCTCTGATTCAACGAAGCACCGACATTGTTGCTCAGCTACTAGTTTGCCACTCTGTATAATTTGTTACAACAAATTTACTTTTCGGACATTAGTTGCTATGATTACTCCGTTTATTTTTATAAGTTGGACTTTGAGCAGTACATACTTCATAGTTAGTCCAATAATGTGTGAGTTTGTCAAAAAGAAATATGCAATATGTGAGTGTCACAAAAATGATGCTACTGGAATCAATTAAAAACCACTTGCTAGTGATTATGATTTTGTAACTACTAGTAATAAAAATTGATTTGGCACCGTCAAACTACACCGTGTATAAAAAAAAGTCGCATAATATACCAATGAAAGTGATGGAAATACTTAATCACGTATACAATATTCGTTGCCATGCATGCAGTATATAGCACCATTGCTTTCCTGTTCTAGGAGACGAATAAACTCCGACAGTCACTGTTATGGATAACCATGGCCAAGAGGAAGGCCGGGCAAAGTCGGCGTGGAGGGAGACTAGATCTTTGGGGGATTTTTGGGATTATTCTTGTTTATTGCTTCATTTCTTTGATTGATACAACTTCTCTTATTATATAGAGAGGTTTACCTGACCCTAAACAATAGAATCACAATCCGGCACTAATACTTCTAACTAACCCTAACCTACGGCTACTGTTCACGGCACTGTAACGTGGACACTGTAGCACGCCGGCCACCAAAGGCCCATCTGGCCCATAAGGCCTACGACCACCCATGACATTACCCCTCCCTTTTCGAGCAGCTCGTCCTCGAGCTGCACCAGAACGACAACTATGACCGACTTGACACATGGTTAGCCTTTTACATCTCGGCTTAAGTTTCTTAACACAAACTAAAAGATGAAACAGATGAGGTGGCCCATCTCCGACTGCAGGAGGTCTCCTGTCTAATGCGCCCAAAGCTCCGACTGCAGGAGGTCTCCTGTCTAATGCACCCGAAGACAGCTGCTCACCACCTAGGTCCCATGGAAACAAGCCAGCAAGTTTCTGCCCATGGGCTGGAACACAAATGGCCCAGCTCGCTGGATTGACGTCTCCGAGCCAAAGTGGCCCATACAGGCCAAGCCTCTTCTGAAGAACAGAGGAGCCGCCTGTTGTAAGCAACTCGTGCGCCGCCGGAGAATGCACCGCGCCTGGCGCCGCTGTCGCCTGGAGCTGCGCCGTCGTTCTGCGTCGGGCAAGCAGCACGTGAGCCCCCGCCTGGAGGCGCACCACCGCCTCCTGCTGCTGCATTCGCAGCGCTGCCGCTCTACGCCGAGCAAGCAGCCCGCACGCCCCAGCCTGGAGGTGCACCGCCGCCTCCTTTTGCTGCCACCGCAACGCCGCCACTCTACGCCGGGCAAGCAGCCCGCGCGCCCCAGCTTGGAGGCGCACCGCCGCCTCCTTTTGTTTCATCCTTTCGAGGATGTGGAGCAGCTTTGCACAATCTTGCGCTCCTTTTGTTGCATCCTTTCGATGTTGTCGAGCAGCTTTGCACAATCTGCCTGTAAGTTGCGGTACAAGGCCGCACATGATGCGACAGCAGCAGAAGCCTCGTGGCATAAGTCCGCCAATGATGCGACGGCAGCAGAAGCCATGGAATCAGATCGAAACCGAAGCAAACTGATACCAGATGTTATGGTCCGAGGTCCATTAGAGGATAACCATTGCCAAGAGGAAGGCCGGGCAAAGTCGGCGTTGAGGGAGACTAGATCTTTGGGGGATTTTTGGGATTATTCTTTATTATTGCTTGATTCCTTTGATTGATACAACTTCTCTCATTATATAGAGAGGTTTACCTGACCCTAAACAATAGAATCCCAATCAGGCACTAATACTTCTAACTAACCCTAACCTACGGCTACTGTTCACGGCACTGTAACATGGACACGGTAGCACGCCGGCCACCAAAGGCCCATCTGGCCCATAAGGCCTACGGACACCCATGACATTACCCCTCCCTTTTCGAGCAGCTCGTTCTCGAGCTGCACCAGAACGATACCACCGAGATGGCAGGCAGGCAGAGCCAGCCCAAGGGCCACACGGAACAGTACCCCGTGAACAGTACCTGTCAAATTAGATTAGATGGATTAGGTTTGTTAGGAAAGGAATAAGATAGATAAGTATTAGTGCCGGATTGGGATTCTAGTGTTTACGGTCAAGTCTTCTCATCTATATAAGGATGGGATTGTTTTTAGGGTCAGGTAAACCTCTCTATATAATGAGAGAAGTTGTATCAATCAAAGGAATCAAGCAATAAACAAGAATAATCCCAAAAATCCCGCAAAGGTCTAGTCTCCCTCCACGCCGACTTTGCCCGGCCTTCCTCTTGGCAATGGTTATCCTCTAATGGAACTCAGTCCATAACATCTGGTATCAGCTAGCCGGCGATCCTCTTCCACGCCGCCCGATCTATCCTCCCCGGCCGGCCATCGATCTGCACTGCCATCTACCACCTCCACAACCTATGCCATAGTTCCAGATGGATTTTCCTCAATTTGATGGGAAATCTGATCCGCTCGCCTTCATCAACCAATGCGAGACCTACTTCAACCGGGAGCACATCTTGGAGGAAGAAAAAGTGTGGATCGTAATTTGACGGAGGACGCCCGGATGTGGTTCCTCCAAGTCCAGCGGGATGAGGGCACCCCGGCGTGGCGCAGCTTAACCAAGCTACTGCACCTACGCTTCAGGTCACCCCCACGCTCCAACCTGCTCCATCATGTCTCCCCTGCTGCCAACGACACTTCACGCATCTTTGCTGATGTGTTCACACAGCGGGATCGCCTCAGAGCGCATCTCCAGGTGATGGATAAGGAGGACCGTGAACGCCTCGTGGCAGTACGCCTTCAGGCAGCAGCACGGGGATTCCTGTCACGCCGGCGGATGCAATCTCTGGAGAAGTCCGGCCGTGAACGCCTTGCTGCAGTGCGGCTACAGGCGGCAGCGCGAGGATTCTTGGCAAGGCACGCCACATGGAAGCTGCGTGCAGCAATCCAACCTACCCTACCCGCTCCCGCTCACCATCTCCACCTACCGCCGCCGCCGATACCCCTCTTCGTCGCGCCGACCACTCCAGCCGCCGCCGCGCCGACCACCCCTTCTGCTGTCTCCAATTCGTCGCCACGGACAGCGCCCACCATGACTGATTTGGCCAAGCTCATCAACTCCTTCACCGCACCCACCAGTGACTCGCAAGGACAGGTCGCTGCCTTGCCGCAAGAGTTTTCAGCGCGGGCATCCTTCCCTGGTTCAAGGGGTTCAGGCCACAACAATCACCAGGGCGACCAGCAGGCTGTTCGTCTCTTCCCATGGGATCCAGGACGCTGTCGGCTCCTTTCTCGACCAGTAACTATCCAGCTCGAGGGCGAGCTGGGTCTCCAAGGGCGGGAGATGTCATGGGCAGCCAGCAGGCTGCCACCGAGATGGCAGGCAGAGCCAGCCCAAGGGCCACGCGGAACAGTACCGCGTGAACAGTACCCGTCAAATTAGATTAGATGGATTAGGTCTGTTAGGAAAGGAATAAGATAGATAAGTATTAGTGCCGGATTGGGATTCTAGTGTTTAGGGTTAAGTCTTCTCATCTATATAAGGATGAGATTGTATCTCCTATGAATCAATCAATGAAGAAGTAATATTCCCAAAATCCCCCAAAGAATCTAGTCTCCCTCCACGCCGACTTTGACCGGCCTTTTTTCTCGGCAATGGTTATCCTCTAATGGACCACGGTCCATAACAGTCACCGCATTAGTAGGCCTCCAGGACAAGCTTTACACTATGTTCAGTAGGTCACACACACTGTCAAGCCAAGTGCTTGACATGTGAAGAGGTGCAGTGCATGTTTCATAGAAAATGAGGTTCAGAAGCCAAATACATCCGCCTTGCTTGGAATTTAAGCGGCAACCGAAACCGAGGGAGAAGTTCTTGTTCCAACGAATTTTGTAATCTTGGCCTCCAGCTTGGAGTTTCAGGTGCATTCCATTCATCTCACTAAAAAAGATTATGGTGTGTAGAGATTTGTGATGCATCCTATTCAGACCCTACACTTCTCTGAAGTTAAACCCTTCTGAAGTGACTTAACTGCAATATTTTTCTTGCTACTTGCATCAAGTGGAGAGTAGCAATGTTCCTTATAAGGGCCTTTGTTTCAGAGAATCATCTATATATGTTGAATGACTGAAAGTGAGGAGAATAGAATAAAGTCACTCGAAAAATATTTCTTTAACGGATTGACTTTACCAAATGCTTACACAACAAAGGTTTCAACTTCTGGATTCAGATAAAATTTCCTTGAGATGGACTCTAGCCTTTGTTTAAAACTAATAACAATCATGATTCAAACATGAGGCTGCTTATGTTGTAGGACACTCACAGTTGCCTCTTCTTCACCGTTTTTCCTTTTTTTTTAATAAAAAAATCAAATGTTAAAACAATAACGAAAGCCTCTGCAGCTGTGAACTTTAATACTGAATGAATTGACCTGATCTTTATACCCCCACCCACTGCAAGCTTATCATGACCCTGATGAAAACCATAAGCCCAATTCAAGGTGTCAACTGAATTGCCTTTGGCATAAACAATCTGTTTCAATATTGGAGATATGCTGCCTCTTTTCACTTAGTGGCAGGATTGATTGCCAGCCAGTTGTACTTAACTAATGTAGTTATCTTAACCATGCCGGTTTGCCACTTTATGCCCAAGCACTCTCCCCCCCTCCCCCACTACCGCACCACAAACTACTCTCGAATTCACCAATTTGGCCCCCGCTTTTCAGTCAAAAGCCAGTCAAGAACACCTTTCTCCCGCTTGGTTGATCGCTACCGTTGCGTAAACAAACGTACATGATCAGCACGCAAGAAACTACACAGAGGACAGGCATTTTGTTTCATCCATCCATACAACCATACTAAATTTTGAACTTACTGTTCCCTGTGAAATTTTAGATAGGCCGAAGAAAAAAGGTGAAACCTCGAATGAGAGATGGGACCGAGTGACCAACCAAACTTGTAAAAGAAAAGATATAACAACATTGCTAGGCTAGGCGTTGTCAGTTGCACTTGGGGATGTATATATAAATCTGCCGGCAGGAAGCCTAGTGCAAGCTACCACTGGCATCACCGGCAGTCGCGAACAGAACAAGGCCACGAAGATGGCATTGAGCTTAGCGGTGGGCCTCGTACTCGCATTGCCACTCTTGTTCCTGCTGACAAGGGCCGCATGGGTCACCGTCACCTGCTACTACCTCACGCCGCTGAGGATCCGGAGGATCCTCGCCGGCCAGGGCGTCTACGGCCCGCCGCCGCGCCTCCTCGTTGGCAACCTCCGCGACGTGTCTTCCCTCGTCGCCGGCGCCACCGCCGCCGACATGGGCTCCCTCAGCCACGACATCGTCGGCCGCCTCCTTCCTCATTATGTCCGCTGGTCCAAGATGTACGGTAAGTATATGTCCATCGCTCACGTTGCATTGCCGTCGCGGCCGGCCGGCGGCGGCGTAGAGCTTACCGGAGATGATGACGCTTTGCCCGGCGTGTTTGTGTGTGTGCAGGGAAGATGTTCGTGTACTGGTACGGTAGCGAGCCCCGGGTGTGCGTGACGGAGGCGGGCATGGTGCGGGAGCTGCTGTCGTCGAGGCACGCGCACGTGACGGGCAAGTCGTGGCTGCAGCGGCAGGGCGCGAAGCACTTCATCGGGCGCGGGCTGATCATGGCGAACGGCGCGACGTGGTCGCACCAGCGGCACGTGGTGGCGCCGGCGTTCATGGCGGACAGGCTGCGGGGCCGCGTCGGGCACATGGCGGAGTGCGCCAGGCAGGCGGCGCGCGCGCTGCGGGAGGCGGTGGCGCGGGGCGGGAGCGAGGTGGAGGTCGGCACGCACATGGCGAGGCTCGCCGGCGACATCATCGCCCGCACCGAGTTCGACACCAGCTACGACACCGGCAAGCGCATCTTCTCCCTCATCGAGGAGCTGCAGCGCCTCACCGCCCGCTCCAGCCGCTACCTCTGGGTCCCCGGCAGCCAGTGAGCACCACCCTCCTCTCTGCTTCCGGTTCCCCGTGCAAAGCACAAGCAGAACACACTGATTCTTCTTCGCCGGCCACGAGACGTCGGCGCTGCTCCTCACCTGGGCCATCATGCTGCTCGCCACCAACCCCGAGTGGCAGGAGAAGGCCCGCGCCGAGGTCGCCGACGTCTGCGGCGGCGCGCCGCCCACCGCCGACCACCTCCCCAAGCTCACCGTGGTAAGCCGATCGATCGAAGCCACTGCTGTTTTACGCCGCCGGCCAACACTAACATACTTATATATATGTATATATATGCAGCTGCAGATGGTGATCAACGAGACGCTGCGGCTGTACCCTCCGGCGACGCTGCTGCCGCGGATGGCGTTCGAGGACATCACGCTGGGCGGCGGCGGCGGCGGCGGGGAGCTGCGCGTGCCGAGGGGCGCGTCGGTGTGGATCCCGGTGCTGGCGATCCACCACGACGAGGCCGTGTGGGGCGCCGACGCGCACGAGTTCAGGCCGGAGCGGTTCGCGCCGGGGCGGCCGCGGCCGTGGGCGGGGCGGTTCCTGCCGTTCGCCTCCGGGCCGAGGAACTGCGTCGGGCAGGCGTACGCCATGGCCGAGGCCAAGGTCGTGCTGGCCGTGCTGCTCGCCGCCTTCCGCTTCGGCATCTCCGACGAGTACCGCCACGCGCCGGTGAACGTGCTCACGCTCCGGCCGCGCCACGGCGTGCCGGTGCGCCTGCTGCCGCTGGCGGCGGCGTAGATTCGCGTACCTGGCGGCGTTGCTTAGCTTGCTCTATCTTGGCCTCCATCCCTTGGGTTCTTTACAATTTTGGGGGGCAATTTTGGTTTTCGTTTTGATTTTGTTACTTGATGGTGACTATATTGAGATTGAGGGAGGAAATTTTGAGCTTGGTTCGTGAGGGATGGTCGATCTGACATGTACGTAGAAATAACATATTATATTTGGAGTCAACGTTTTGTTGACTGTTTTGTGCCACTGTAAAATAACCCTTTTTGCTTGTTTGGACACGGATGGATCATGCATACTGGCATTATGTAAAGGCTCCAATTCAAACTATATCATAAAGAATTGAATCCCATCTTTATATCCAACATACCGTAAAGAATACCACTTTTAATCTTCACGCGTGGGGCAATAGTGTGATGCTGATCGATATATAATTGCCCACTTGAGCACTTAGGCAAAAAGGATAGTGCGAGCATGCTAAAATGCCGTACAGCTGCTGCAAATATTCATCCGTAAGTGGGATCTTAATCTACCTCATATATTTTATTACAAGCTCTGGAAAAGATATATTTTATCAAAAATAATAGGTCAAAGGATTCCATGCCTTAAATTAAGACCCTACATGTCGCATTGTAGTTATTAGGGAAAATATATTAGTGTTGTCTTATTAACAGTCTCATAAATTGCCACATAATTTTGAGATGACTTAACATACAACCCGTATAATATGTGTATTTTTTTATTATCTTGTTGTACTAATATTATTTCCCTTCATTTGTGGATGAAATAAATGAATTTTGTGAATCGTATGGAAACAACAAATCATACAATAGTTGATAGTGGTCTCGTACTCCTAAAAATTTAGTTTATGAGATGGTTATTTCACGAAATAATGACCTCTTTTTTCACCTCTCTCTCTCTCTCATTCGCCTTAGCAAAAATCTTATATGACACTTCATAAGTCAAGCCATAAAATCAATAACGTAGCAAGGCACCTGCCTAATTAGATAAAATTAAACTAATTTCATGAGGTAGCTAGAATATATAGGCAGCGGCGAATCGCCAATGGTTCAGAAGCTGTAGATAGGGGGGCGCTGTGGGCAGCGGTGGGGCAGCTGTCGGAGTCACTCAAACAAGATATTAGAGAACAACAATTGCAACTAATTAAGTACAGTTTTTTTTTATAAAATTGTCCTGGTCAGGATCGCAACTCAAGACTTGTGGCTTGTGTGTACCAACGAGTTTAACTAATTAAAAGACATAGTCAATTCACTTTTACCTCAACATATGCATCTATCTAGATAAAGATCAAAGTAACCGTGAACTTATAATTCACAGGATGCCATTCATTTCTAGTCTATATCAGATCCAACGCACTTGTCATGCCCTCTCTGTCGCTTGCCAAAACCAATCACTGTACTCTCTCAGTTATCCCATGTTTTTCTAGGTGGTTCTTACACTAGGATAGCAAGATGGAACAAGGTGGTGACACTGTAGTTATCCCATGTGTTTCTAGGCGCGCAGTCCGCTCCATTCTTGGCTGCGAGCATATCATCATGCTGCTGGTCGCATCTCTCCCGGGAAAAAGAAAAATCCAATTCAGCATTTAGTTTCTGGAACGAAATGTAGATAAAGAAAGTTCAAGAAGAGGTAGATCGATATCATGTCATGGTTTATATAACCTTTTTTCCGCAGTGCTGGATGAAGAGCTATAAAAGACAAAAGGTGAAGTACACTAGCTCGATCTACTCAAACTCGTTTAGGGGTATCAGCTAAGAATCAACACTTTTTAACTAATGCGGATATTTGGATCCACTCAAACTTATTAAATGTTGTGCCACTCAAGGACTAAATACCATTCACTAGCATATGCTTGCCTATACATAGCGTTAGTTACATATATGTCATTTTTTAGATAATGGAAAAAGTTCAAGGTTCAAACCTCTCAAAAGAAATGCATCAATCCATAATTATTACAAGAAAATTAAAAATTTAAACCCAACTATGTTTAACATTAATCAATACAAAAAAATAAAAGGCCATCCATGTGAGATGCAAAGAACTGCACATAGCTCTGGACCCTAGAAGCTGGCATATGCCTCGACTAGCCTCTCCCTTTGATTGTCAATGTGTGCTGCAATAGAGTTCATACCCAAAGCCAATATGTTTCCCTGGAAAGGACCTAAAAAATTTTTTTAGTCTATGATTAATATCACAATATCATTTCTTTGTGAGCCCTCCTGTCAATAACAATAAACTATTTTAGCTAGTTTCTGCTTTACAACAAAAGCTGCAATATTTACTCCCATTCCTATTCCACTTATCTTCTGTAAGGATCTCCCCTCTTCAGATACCACATGAATATTTTTATTTTTAGAGAAATCTTTGTATGCCAAATTTCTTGTGTAGCTCTAGTGTCATTATTGACTAGGTGCCTATACATTGGATTAACTGTGAATGCCCCGTTCTTGTTAAATTCCAAAAAAATGAATCCATTCTCATTTAGATTATCATGCACAAATCTCGCAATAGGAAGGCTAATAGGCTATACCACTCGGTTAACTTCTTTCCATCTAAGGCTCTTCTAATAGAGACATTAAGTGCATTGAAACTGAGTACCTCAGCCACAATTGAATGGGATTTCTTAATATTATATATATTAAAAAAGTCAAAAACTGGTCTTTCAACTTATGAGTGCCTAACCATTTATCTTACTAAAATCTGATTTGTTAGCACTAACTAGCATGGACCTTCCTAGATTTAGAAATTAGTCTTTTGTCTCCATCAAGCTTGACCCAAATAATGTGAATCCCCTACTTTTCTACTTGTTTGACTTAAAAGTTTTATGCTTGAGGTATTTGTTTCGAAACAATTCTTGCCATAGACCCTCTTCATTACACAATTTATAAAGCCATTTGTTCTAAAGGCATTTGTTTTGTATGTTTAAATCTTGTATCCCAAATAACCCTTGCTCTTTTGGTTGGCAAAGAATGTTCCATTTGACTAGCCTATATTTTTTTTGGGGCTATAACGTTTTTATCCCATGTTTTGAGCGCCAATTTTGATTTTGCCCCTTCTTTTTCTCTTTGGGGGGTTTTGCACTTGCTTTTCGAAATCAAAGCTCCCCTTTGCCCCCGCTAGGAGTTAAAGTGTTAAATTTGCATTAAAAAGATTGATATGCACTTTGTGATTTTGCCCCTTTGGACGCTAGATTAGCTATGTCTTCTCTACCCGCTACTTCATCCCAATGTTGAAGTCAAGTTGTTCATGATGTAGAATTGTAAAATGAATCTAAAGCATGGACTATAAAACGATAAAAAAGACAACAATGGCCATAAAGAAGTATAGTGCGTACATCCGAACATATAATTGCCAATCCGCAAATTGTTTCTTCAAGTAATCCAATTGAAGGAAAATAAAAGGCTATAGTTCAAATCCTTCTTTAGGCCATCACGAATGTAGATGAGACAGGAACCAGAACAGAACCATAAGGGAGCTGGTGCCATATCCTCGTATGCGCTCATCGATGCACCTATGCATTCTTGCCCTAGGTTCCCACAACACGTTTAAGAGCCTAGTTGCTCCATTGCATAGATTTTGGTAGGGGGAAAGCCGCAATGCCGTCAACCATCCATGCGTGTTGATGCCTGGTCCCACTGTGTCGTGGCCCAATCTCTCACTATGTTGTCATTGTGATGGCACGTATCCCCACTGTGCAATGGTCTGTCTTCTCACGACATAGCCACCGTGCTGACACCTGCCCACCACCCCCACCCCCCATACCATGGTTCGACCTCTCATTTCAATGGCACTGCATCCACCTCGCATTGTGCGCTGCAGCCCGGGCTCCAACGCCTTTGCCATGCTCCAGCTACTCTGCCGCCTAGGGTTAGGTCATGGGAGGGAGGAAGGGAGGGAGGAAGGGAGGGAGGGAGAGAGAGAGAGAGAGGGAGAGAGAGAGAGTGGGAGAGAGAGAAAGAGAGAGAGAGATAGAGAGAGAGAGAGAGAGAGAGAGAGAGAGAGAGAGAGAGAGGGAGGTGGTAGGTGCAAGGACAAGAGGGATAGGTGAGGTCATGAGGAAGATGAAGGATAAGGTACCGAAGGGTATTTCAGTCTTTTTATCAAGTAATTTAACAGGGTCCCATCTAACTACTATTAGAACAAGGGGTAAATGGGTTGTTCCTTTGGAGAAGGGAGGGGTAAATCTGCAAACCCTTAAAAAGATGAGTAAAATCATAAGGCTAGTCCCAGTGGGGATTTCATTTTTGTGTTTCCAAGAATGCCACATAAGTAAGGAGATAATAAATTTACAGATGAAATGGTTCATACAATGCAAAGTTTCATTTTGATGTTTCCTAGGCGATAGCATGCAAGACACAGACTTGTTGGAAACTGTGCATACAGAGTTTCATCTAGATGAAACCCATTTCATCTCTCTCCTCTTTAGGGTTTAGGGTCACCTCATCCCCTTCGCCGAGCTCGCGCGCCGCCTCGTGTCCGACCACGGCCTCGCCGCGACGCTCCTCTTCGCCTCGGCCACGTCCCCGCCTTAGCATTGATAATAGGGTACAAACACAATTCTCCCATTTATTTTCCTTTTGTGTTGGTCATTATGTCAAAAGAACCTCGACCTATATAGTATTCAATTATTTTTAGGACTATCCTTGGGACCTCAAAAACTGAATAACTTCACAATCCCTTGCATCCCAAAGCATAATATTTTACTCTTGTGAAAAATAATATTAAGACTAGATAATTGTTCAAAAGAACAGAGGAGAAGTTTTATGTTCTTTTTTTATTTCAATATCAGATCCATAAAAACAACTATGATCCATAAAAACAACTAATAATTAAATTTGGTACTACCCCTTTCACATGACCATCTTTTTTGGCTCTAGTCATGATGATTGCCAACATATCCACAATGATATTAAAAGGTATCAAAGATAGTGGATCGCCCTGCCTAAGTCCCTTCTTAGTTCAGAAGTATGGTCTCACCTGATCATTCACCTTTATTCTCACATTACCTACTTGTACAAACGATTTAACCCAATAACACCACTTTGGGCCAAAACCTTTTATTCTAAGAGTTTGATGTAAAAACGTCATTTAACTTTGTCATATGCCTTTTCGAAGTATATCTTAAATATCACTCCATTTTGTTTTTTTTTTGTGTGTGAAGTTCATGTATTTTTTAGTGGAGAAACACCGCACCATGTTTCTTCCAGGTAAAAATGTTGTTTGAGTTGGTTTAATGATTCTCTAGGAAACTTTCACAATCCTATTAGTGGCTACCTTGGCGAACATTTTGAAGCTAATATTCAACAAATGGATAGGTCTATGTTGTTGAATTTGCTTTGCATATGTACCTTTAGGTAGTAAGAAATCGTTTCGAAGGTGAGGGAGTGAAAAGTGACAGTGAGCTGCTACAGAATTCCTCAAACACTCACGAATCTCCTTTTAACACATTCCAAAAAGTTTGATATAACTCTAGCGGGAAACCATCTGGACTGAAAGTGGTGTTATTTTCATTTGAAAAATAGCCTCCTTACCTCACTTCCAGAAAAGGTCGCGACCAAAACCGTGTTTTCTTGTTTTTAGTCATGCCATTCAATTGCTACACTCTCTACCCTCCATGAAGGAGCTGGAACTCTCGCCATAAGAGAGAATTAGAGTGGGAAAGAATATGAGATGGCATTTATGTCCCAATAGAATAATGATTATGGATGATGATCGAGTTCGAAAAATAGGATGACATAGATGCCTTGTATAGTAGACACCAGGTATGTGGATCAACACTAATTGTTAGATGTGTTTATACATCGAGTGAATCACTTATTAAGATTAAGGACTCAATCATATGTACAAATTAATAATTCGGAGACCTAATTGACTGAACAAGTTTAGCGGCTACGGGCGCACTTTACTCACTAAAAGAAAACAACTCAACCTGTTGCCACCATCGATCCAAGGCAGCACACAGACTCCATATCTCTACAACTTGTGAAACATTGCCACCGGCTATTCCTCACTTTGTTAGATAATTTAGTTTTGTTCTACTTGGGTCACAGCTTAGGTGATGGAACCCTATGTTTAGCTAAGTTTTGTTAAATGCGTAATAACCCTACGGCTTTAAAAAGCTCCCAATCAAAGATGTATCCGGCCAGCATCAGCACCACGGACATCTCGTGTCCTCCTTTGGTCTAATTAAGCAAGCATCCCGTTCCTATGTGTTCTAGCCATCAAGCCTCGATCATTACCCCTTAATTTCAAAATATAAGACGTAGCTTGACCGATATTTTGTCTCCAAATTAATACTACACTATCATATTTAATCTCCCTTACGGTATTTCATATATAGTATATGTTATCAAAAAATATATGCATTATTGGGAAAACTGTTGGCGGAAACCACAAAGTTTGAGTCTTGAAATACACACGCACCTTATAATAAGAAATAGATAGTAGCTAATAATAACTAAAACAAGCCAGCCGCACATGGTTTTGCTTTCTTTAGTATGATGCCCTAGGCAACTAATATAAGCAATAGGCTGTTTAATCACTAGGATTGGTTGCAGTGTTACACTTAACAGGCCGTGTGATTTGTCGCCAAGTGCTGAGGTACCATGTTGCAAAGCCCTTTGCACTTTTAGGCTGTCGATTAGAGGCCTCTATTTTTGAAGAGAAAGGGAGGCCGCCCCCTGTTTGGCCTGGCCCTGTGTGCGCGAATAATTAGTCAGTTGAATAGTTGATTGATTGCATGTGTGTGTGTGTGTGTGTGTGAAGTGGGAACCCGATCTTAAACACTTTGGCCATGTCGACTGAAGGATAGCAAGAATATGGTGGGCACGAGAACTCCTGGTACATGCGTGACGTCACAAGGAAGTCAAAGGCTCAAAGCGGATGTATCTATTGTTTATTTGGCTTCATTGGTTTATTTGGTCTTAGCGGCTAATGTCCAGGTGATCTGGCCTCTACCTCCACGAGCGCTCTCACATATAAAGTTTAGATTCAAATCAAATAAGGTAACATACAGGCCTAAAGAAATTAATGTGCACTTATAAATTGTAATGGGGATCCTTTTTTCTTAGCTGGCTAAAGTAAAGCTCTTCTTCGCGTTCTACAATTAATTGAGACCAAATCATCGCTAGATTGAATTAGTATTTGCATTGCCACATTCATAAAGTTTTTGTTGTTTTAATTTCATCTCGGAAACATTATATCGAGGTACCCACCAAGTTTCCTTTGAAATAATGAAGTGCAAACTATATTAGATAGATTCCCCGGCCACTTCAATATTTGGAAGATTGAGAACTACTAATTTGAGGCTCTAAACAAAAGAGACGAGTGGACGACACACGATATTATATTATAAAAAAGGAAAATAATATTTTTCCTAAAGAGATATAGACAAGGAAAAGTGGTTACACGAATGGGAAAGCCACCTGTTCTCGGATACTGTTAGATTGCATGCTGGGGTTTGGATTGCCAATCATGCAATGTATGAAAAAGGAAAGCTGTTGCATGGTCATGTTAGAGAATGCAGAAAGGTCGTCCATTATTATATATATTTTTGCTAAAAGGATGAGCCAATGGATCATATTTAAAGTGATATTTTCCATGAGATTGAATCGGTTAATCGTTATATATATATATATGTGTACACTAGACTTTTGCCTCCCTATCATTTCTATTCATTTTCCTTACATATTATAGGTAGCCAAAAGTATTTCTAGTGTAATTTGGATAAGTTTTTATTACTAATGGGTTAGTGACAAAAGATCCCAAGTTGATCACCAACAAGACCGTAGGAACACTGAAAATGCATTGCACGGTGTGTGTTTTGTTAAGTTGCTTGATGTTGAGAAGTTTTTGTTTTTTTCAATTTGCTGTAAAAATCGCTCAATTTGAGCTGTCATCTTATTTTCAGTATAACAGGCAGTTCTCTTGCTTGGTTCGTTAAAAAAAATATTGCACATAATGAATCTATATGCACATATTTAAAAAGGTTAAATAAAGAAATCACTGCATTGGGGCACATTAATAATCATCGGGAAGTATTTTACAATATCCAGAAAACATGGTGTTGCAACTTCAAGCCAAGTCCTAATTTAACCAACTTACCATGATGTAAAATTATTTTTTTCTCTAGCGCAAATCTTTTGGGGGGTTAGGGTGCTTCCACAAATTTGATTGCACGGAATGTGTACACACTATTTAGATTATTTAGGTGGATAGCTAGCTTCACTGTGATTTGTTTTTGCCACTGATTTATCTTAATAATAATGTGTACCGACCTCAACGATGACTGAGAAAAGCTAAGCCGCATAAGTTTGATAGAAAACATATTTCTCCTTTTTTATCTCTCTGGTTTTTTTTGGCATTGGCAGAATGCCATAAATATGTGTCCAAATTACACATCTTCATTTTAAATTTATCATGAGATGCATATATATATGTAGTTAGTATAGCAAAATGTTAGCGTGTTAAATCTTTTCATATTTTCCTGGACACCGTACAGCTTTTGGAGTGCACGAGTGGGGGATATATGTAGTGGGCAGGCCACAAATAACGAACCCATCATCATCAAGATGCTTCGCGCACTTTGCTTTGTTTTTGTCGTACGCGTAGCCCTCCACTATAACAATCTGGTTAGCTGAAGTACCTATGAAAATTGGAGCAGCAGAATAGCTCATCAACTTGGAGGTATTTGGATCCATGGTCAAATGGCAAATGGCATCTATTTTGCCATTGTTTTTGCCATTTGTCCCCAAATATCTCATGGCAAAAGGGCAAATCAAAAATAAAATGGTAAAAATCTTTTGGATCAACATTGTGGCAAATTTGGGCAAAAGGGCAAAAGTTTTGCCATTAGATAGGAGGGAGAATGGGGTTTTGCCAAAAGTTTTGCCATTGAATCCAAACACCCCTAAATGGTAAAATTTTTGCCATCTTTTTTTCTCGAGGACAAAAGTTTTGCTCGTTTTCGCTCTTGCCATGGGGATCCAAACAACCCCATATGCACATAAGCATAGGTTAGTCAGGAATTGTACAACTAGTCCCTTGCCGTGTTGGAATATAAAATGATCGAATTTCACAAAATAATAAAGTTTAAGTTTCCATATTTCTTTTTTTAAAATAAAGCATGGCCCACATTTTCATATCAGATTATTTGGTTGAATCGGTCGCTACATATAACTTAATATAAATACATGAAGAGATCTCGAGTTCGAATAAACCTACTGGCGACTGCAATTAACTACAACAACTGCAGATAATTCTATTCACCTTTTCCATCAGCTTAATATTTTGTATTAAACTGGTTAATTTATGCATGAACAAATGTTGATAAACCGATAATCCGTGGCTGTAAAAGTCGAGATAGATCGCCTGGTGCCGGCCGACAAAACATTTGCAAATGGGCGACAGTACGTGGAACAACTAGCATGAGCATCAACATATACATCGCGGGCGCTGTCTGATGAACAAGAAACTAATGACGTCCAGCACAGAAAGGGATCAGAACCTGCAGCATGAGTAGTGTGTGTTTAATTTGATAGTACGTGCTACCGGCCAAAGCAAATTGGTAGGCGTGTGTACCATCATGGTACGGTGACGTGTTTCTACTCGACGCCGATCGGCCGAAGGCGACCCTGGTACCCGGCCTGCACTCACGTCATCTCGATCCAAATCGTGCGCATGCAATGGCATCCATCGCACATGCCCGAATCCAAATATGTATGTGCATGGATGAATTGGATGCTGTTCGATTCCACTTATCCTACGGGATCTTTATTTGCTTAAATTCAGCACGCGTCGGATTCCACTTCACATTGGTGGGAAAATCTTCCCCCCCGGCCTAGAGAATGATTGCGGTGACGGAATTTAATTTGGATGCATGGTGCCGCTTGTGATGAAAATAGGAACGACTTTCCTAGTCGGTAAGCAACTAAAATTATAGAATTCCCTTGTTTTGATATACTAGCAAAGTGCCCGTGCGTTGCTACGGACAAAGACTATATATGCATATTATCATACTATTATGCTAAATACAATTTTATTAAAATATTGTAATATAATATATAAATTATGATAGAGTACCTAATCAAAAAAATACTAAATATATTATTTTTCTAAAACTCATGTATTTTTAATTTGTTCTTGCCCAATCAAAACACTAATATCACATCAACTATATGATTTGCCGTCACAAGCGGTAATCTACGGAGCCACTACGGTGGACACTACGCACTGCGTGTCGTTCTGCCGCTTGCGGCCGCGTGTCAATCGTGCAACCACGGCTTCTATGCAACGGCCCGTTGCCAATGACCGAGCAGAAGGCTGAAGCACATGGCCTATACATACGTTCCTGTGACGAAGTGCACAGAGGGGTCAGAGAATTTGTTTGCTCGATGGGGATTTGTTGTCGGTGCCTGTCAGCTGCTTCTACATACCTATGAAAGAGGAGCAGGGAGATGCTGACTTTGCTGATGCCGCCGGATCCCCATGGTGCTGGCCATTGAAGCAGCATAAGCTGCAAGCTTCTGTCGAGCACGCCGTCCTCATCCACGCCATGGGTCCCTTCGTCCGGTCTCAAGCTTATCGTCCAAGCGGTCACGTTGAAGGCGTAGCGGAGTGCTCGCACGAGCTCCTGCCGGCGCCGCCGCAGCAGCAACATGGAGCGACACTGAGGAACCTCACCACGCCGGTGCCGGCAGTACTGCATGTGAGACCAGTCGCTGTTGAAGTGGCTCGTCCTCTCTTGCAGCGGCACATACTGTAGCGGTAGCCTGGGGTTCTCGTTCTCCGCCATGTCGCAAAGCAGGAGCCAGTGAGGTATTCGATCCAGCACATAAACCGACCGCCAACGGGCATGGCTGCGTCGATGTCCCGGACTCCCGACACTGCGGCGGCAACTCACCTCCAGCCTCCTCGTCGTGGTGCACGCTTGGCAGCTGCTTCAGGTCCCATCCAGCGCCGCCGAGGCCGGAGTGGAGCACGCACAGCTCGGCGTTGTCGCATGGCGCATCGTACGTGACCTCAAGATACACCACCAGGTGCTTGCCGCCGCCGCCGTAGAGCAGGCCAGTGTTGTTCTGGACCAGGGACAGGTTCCGCGGCTCGGGGGTTGTGGTCAGATCCCGGTGGGAGCCTTCGTCACGCTTGAACTGCATATGGAGCACAGCCGGGGAGGAGCCACAACGACGTCGACCGAGCGGCGGAGGTCGACGCAGCGCACGGAGGCCTAGAGGTGGCGTTAGTGTCGCGAGAGAGCACGCAGGTGTGCGCTACCTTCCACGCCTGCCTGAACGACATGACGTGGTGCACAATAGCTCGTCCTGGAGGGCGCTGAGGGGAATTGGATTAGGAGCACGGGTTGATTTATACATATATTAAGGGTTATATTGTATACATGGTGGAAGAGGTAGATATACATGGTGGAAGGACTGCTAATTAATTTTCAAAAATATGAGGGGGTTTATTGCAAATTTATGACGTACCGCTGAACCAATCCTTGCTTTATAATTAGGTAGAGATAACGGTAGGCATGAATCATGCTTTGGCAACTTGTCATCCTCTACGGCTTCCATATTTGCGGCTGCCACCTGATTACCTAGCTAGGGATTGGTGTCGGACCAAGCCAGGTAACATGCTTCCTAGATTTGCTTATGATGTATTTCTTCACGGTCTCAAATTAAAGGTTGTCTTCAAGACACTATATTACTTTTGATCAAGATTTATCTAGCATTGCCATGATCATAAAATGAAGGAAAAGTCTAATTTACACCCTCCAACCATCATAAAAGTTTGATTTTCAACCCTCTACTATAAAACCGGACATCATAGGCCATCCAACTGTCGAAACCATGCAAATTTAGGGCCTCTAGATGGTTTCCGTGGTGATTTTCAATTTTCTAGATACTTTTAAAAAATAGTTGAATCTTAAAAAGGATACAAAACTAATTATTTTAAATCCAAAAATTATCAAACTGGCACTAAAAAATTCTAAAATGTAACCTATATTCTAAAAAACTCTATTGCAAAAAATATCTAAATAAATAATAAGTATGACTAGTAGCAGTAAAAGATGAGGAACAGCAATATATAAAATTCAAATTACCCCCAACATATCACCAACATATACGTTACATTTTTAGAATTTTTATGGTACTGGTTTCATATCTTTTAAATTGAAAAAAGTCTAAATTATTACCCTCAAGTATGGACAAAGTTTGGATAACCCCTAGAGTATTGTTTGGTCCGTTTTACACCCTCAACTATTTCAATCTGTCCAATTCACCCCTTTGTAAGATTTATCTTTTTTGTTTCTCCATGCACACATGCTATTTTGACTTAAATTTTTGTGGTATTATAGAGCGGATCATAAATTATATTTAAAAATATATTTATGATTTTTTCATCTTTATTTTGAAAGTCTATGATATGTTATAATAAATTAACTATATCAAACAAATTTTTATGAGAAATAACGATGAAAAATTCGTATTATATTTTTGGAAAATACTATATGTGGGTCTCTATCATCCCACAAAATGTTAACTTAAACCACCACTTGTGCATGGAGAAATAAAAAAGATAAATCTTATAAAGGGGTAGATTGGACAGATTGAAATAGTTGTGGGTGTAAAATGAATCAAAACATACTTTCGGGGTTATCCGAACTTTGTTCATACTTGGGGGTAGTAATTTAGAACTTTTCTATTGAATTTAAATTGACTTAGTCATGATTTTATTAATATTACACCATTTCTTAATTTTTTTTAAGAAATCGAAAACCACCTCTAAAACCAGCCAAAGGTCCTAATTTGCATGGTTTGTAAAGTTTTGTGGCCTGTAATGTCTGGTTTTATAATAGAAGGTTGAAAACTAAACTTATGTGATTATTGAAGGTTGTAAAATGGACTTTTAGCCCAATAAAACATCATGTTCCAACCTAAAGAGCAATATAATGAGGGTTGTTAGCACTCCTTACTACCTACAGATAAATCCGCAAGCGGACGGATACCGGTGTAGCTTTCACCCGAGAGTATTCTAATGTATCGATTTCCACGGGGAACGAGAAGTGAACCGACTCTAAACTAAGTTGTCCTAGGTAGATGGAATGGAGTGAATGAAATGGATGGAGTGGAATGACAACAACAAAAAGAGAAGAGGAGCAACAGGAGGGTAGAGAGGGTACGAGTCTGATAAGAGCACTCTACTGATTGATCGAGCAGTTCAGAGGATACAGATAGATACTTGCTTCGGGACAGCAGAACCTATGACACACAGAAAGGGATGAGAAGGGGTGTCACCAACTCCGCACTGGGGGATCCTACAGGCCGGGACTAACGTGATGGACTACGAAGACCGAAAGGGTTGTCACCACCTTACGGCTACCACCTCTGTTGCAACGGGGGTAAACTAAGTTAGTCTCAAGTATAGGCACCACGCCTACACTAGTCAACTAATACTTATCTACTGCAGAAAAATAAGCACCCAAGCTAAGCAACCAGTATACAGTTATACGAATCAACTAAGCATTGAACGAAGAACCAGCAAGCATATAAAAGTAAGAACTGAATGCTCAATTAATCAGAAAGAGATACAAGAGTTACCAGACACGACCCAAATGTTACTTGAAGTGAAGCCGCATCCATAGAGGTACAGCGGGAAGAGGGGCCGACACTCCAGCTCCTCTCCGGGACG
>OAMR01000375.1:0-13416 GCA_900205405.1 Echinochloa crus-galli | reverse complement strand
GCCTTGCTAGCCCCTCTTCTGGGACCCGACCATCGAGTCGTGGCCGTGAACGTGTGCAGGAACCCGTCGCCGCTAACCCCTTTTGCAACCCGCCGTCGACCAAGCCCCGCAGCCGAGGCCGCCGCGGCCGAGCTCTGCTCGCCGCGCGCGAACGCCGAGGCCATGCGCAGCCGTGGGCAACCACAGGCCCGCGCATGCGCACCTAGCTGCGTTCTAGCGGTCGCTAGAGCCGCACGCTCGCACGCCTAACCCAAACCGTGCGCCTTTGCACTCGAAAACCCGAGCCGCCGTCGATGCTTGCCGGCGCCATGGCCGTGCCGCCGCTGTTCGCGTCGGGAGGGCCAAACCGCACCCAAGCCGAACCCTTTTTCTTACCGTTCGTGTTCGCCGAACCCAAGCCGAGCCTCTCCGACCGATCTTGAGCCCAGCCGAGCCTTTTCCGGCGAGAACTGCCGCCGACCATCGCCGTCGGTGCGCTCTGGTGCTCGCTGCGTCGCGACATGGCCGAGCCACACGAACGACCACACCAAGTCGCCACACGCGAAGCCACATAAAATCCCGAGTCGGCCACACCTGATCCCATACACCCGGCTCACGTGAACCGCACTCTCGGTTCATGGTGGACCTAGTCCAACAGAGCCCGATCCAGCAGCGCCCCTTGGTGGGCTGAATCTTGCGCTTAAGTCCAGTTAAACACCCTAAACTATTCCGGCCCGTTCACCTTTCGGCCCAATTCCAGCCCAGCCTTCATTTAATCTTTTTCTTTTTCTTTTAACCGCGCTGACGTATGGGGCCCACATGTCATACACAGTGTGTCACTGACACATGGGGCCCACTGACCAGAGCTGACCGTTGACCGCAGACCGTTGACCGTTGACCAGTCAACGCTGATGTCAGCAGGGCCCACTGCTGACGTCATCCTAGGCGGACCCCACTGCTGACGTCAGCATGACGTCATGCTGACGTCAGCAGGCTAATTTTTGTCTGTTTTTCTTTTTCGGAAATTATTTAATATTTTCATAAAATGATTTAAACTTGTAAAATTAATAATAAATCAACCGTAGCTCAGAAAAATATGAAACCAGTTTCTATATTTTTCTAAAATCATGACCTACGCGTTAGTGTAGAGTTTGGTGTTATTTGAGTCTTCTTTCATCGCTGTCTTAGTGTTTCTTTGCTAGTAGCCGCGCCTTATTTTATTTTTATGCAACCCTAGGAGCTCCGGAGAGTCAGGAGGAGCCGGACTACTACGACAACTGTTTTGACGAGGACGAAGACCTTTGCCCAGGTTCACGCCTGACCATTCTCTGAAATACATATTAGACATGCAACTAGTATGCTAGCGCTTTACTTTACTCGTATGATAAACCTGCACTACCTTTGTTATTATCCTGTTACCTTGCTACCTACTACTCACTTTATGAAATATGCTATGCTATGCATGAGTTGGGATGGTTGTGATTTGATCCTCTTAGCGCGAGTTGTGGGTGGTATGGGAGGAGTAGTGCAGCTAGGCGGTGTAAGCGAGTAATAACAACTCGATCGTTAATCGAGGTGCTGAGGGGCTGGCACTCGGGCAGTCCCTATGGACTGACTACTGTGCGTGTGCTTTTCACTAACCACTGAATTTTTGTTAAGATTTGGATGCGCCATTTGTGTTATGATTTTGTGGTGCTGTCGCAATGCAAAGCTTATTACTTCATGTTGCTAAATAGCATCTGTGTGATTGTTGACTCTTCATCAGCGTTTGGAATGGTTAGTGACCGCGCCTCGTGGTGTCACCCTACACCATTGACAATCTATGAGAGATCACATTTCAGTGCTGGGATCATGCTCCTACCAAACTTCTTGCAAATTATATTCGTGACGGATGTTTGCAGAGGCTAAAGAAAGTCTAACCACTTACTGACAGACAGAATAACAAGGGAGCGGATGTGAATGTGAGGAAGGAGTTGGTGATGAGTTGAATATTGAGATATTGCTGCTGCTTGCATAAGAAAAACCCTGGCACAAACCTTGATTATTTCATTATCCTTAGAATAGGCCACTTTAAAGCTTGCATCATATTATGGTTGGTGACGTGGACCTGTCCCATTTCCTTGGGGACAGACTTTGAGTTCTCAGGTGAAGACCCCGACCACGAGTTCAACAAGGACGGGTGGTACGACTGAAGGGTGTGCGCTACGCTCAAGGATGCCTGTGGAGGAGTGGACCCAGTTGTTCTAGCTACCGCTGCGTAGATGTTTCTTATTGTCGATTTAGCCCAGAGGGCTTGTACCAGACGCTTTGTCTTTATATAAGTCATGTAATGAACCTTTTATCGTTGTATGGATGTGATATGCGACTGAGATGAGTTCTGTACGAGATAGCTGCTATTCCTGGGACTATCTCGATGGTACAGGGAGTCGGATTCTCGTCGTTGGGAATCCGGTTCGTCACAGTCTTGGCCAAGATGCAGAAAACCCCCTAGATCTTTTAGACCTTTGCAAACCAGTCCAAGCCGTGGTCTTTAACAGATCTAACCCTATGTTTTACCCTTTTTACGCCCACTGTTCACTAAGTCTTGCAAAACTCTTCTGCTAACCCTCCAAATCTACGGTTAATTACGCTTAGGTCCTTGCAACCTTGTTTTAGCCATAGCTCCCACGTTTTAACTCCGATTCAAGTCGTTCAAGTTGCGTTGGATTCATATCGACTTGAACTACGCATTAGCCCTGATATTTATCATGTTATTTATTCCTGAATTTTATTTGGTATTAAATTGACTAAAGAGTAGTTAAATGTCTCTTCTGAATTAAAAGCAAATTAAGGTTTAAACTCAGTTTTCATGTTAACATTAATTTGATTAACATTTATCCAATTAGTTTTATAAATAAAACTTAACTAAGTTATATCTCGGTTTGATAACCTAATGTTAATGTGCTCGATAATTTATTAAATCAATTTTCTAATTAAAAGCAAATTAGAGTTTCACTCCGAGTTTCATAAATAAATTAATTTGAATAAAGTCAACATTTATTTGTTTTAAATATAATGTTGGCTAGTTAAACACGAAATATCTTATTATTCGATTAGTCGCTCTCACATGGCTGTTTTACTAAAGTTAAATGTGAAATTGTATAAATTCCACATAAACATTTATAAATAAAATATGATTAGTTTATTTCTGGCTTTTACAAATTCAAATGAAATTGAATTAATTCCAAAATAAGATATTTCTCTGAAATATCTTTTATATTATTTATTTAATTATATTTAATCAAGCATATAGTCTTTTATTTTCTTTTATAATTCAAAATCTTCTGATAGTTGTATCTTTTCAACCGTAGCTCCGTTTTCAGCGATTCTTGCGCTCACGTGACCGTAGCCTCGAGCCCCATCCTTTAGCGCGCTCTTATAAAGCTTTTATTTTGATTGGTGTATTGTTGTTAGTTGTATATTGTTTGTTTGCTTGTTTAGCTTTGTGTGGTGCTCGATGATTGCTTCTAGTAGAGGATCGTCATCGAGAGATTTCAAGGAGAAGAGCTTAAAGATTAAGAGCTGAAGACTATGAGTAATATACCGGATTTGAGGCAAGTTATAGCACGGACAATCCTTGCTACCTAAACACACCCTTTACAATTATTTAATTTCATATGCATGTGTCTAATTTACTGTCTCATTTAAGGTTGTACCTAGTTTTGTATATCCTGTTCTTTTGATTACCCGTGGTCTATGCATATGGGTAGCATCTTTGCTATGCGCAGCTACTGTCACCATTATTTAATTGTTAATGATGACTCAATGGTTCACTTCCACATTAATGATAAAACTTGCTTTTTAGCAACATGGTTCAGGGAACTGGGCATGTGTTGTGTGCTTTGCTCCAGTGTCTCTCCCTAAGGTCCGGTTCTTAAAGCGGCAACCCAGGAGCCTGTCGCCACCGCTAGAACTATTATGGCTCTGGTCTTGGTCAAGTAACTTGTACGGCTCTAGCTTGACAGTAGTTACCGATGGGGCCGACGGCGCTATGGGAAGCACTCGTGAGAGTATGGTTTGATCCACCGAGGACGGGGTACCGTCTGCTATGTCTTGTCAGGCACAGTCCCGTGTTGGGAGTCCCTGTGGTATGGGAACTCCGCACGCCGCGCTCTTTTACTTGTTGGCATGTGTGCCCGCGCTCTGGACGCCATTGACCCTCTTATCGCTGCGCCCTGAGAGAGTAGAGGATCGTCATCGAGAGATTTCAAGGAGAAGAGCTTAAAGATTAAGAGCTGAAGACTATGAGTAATATACCGGATTTGAGGCAAGTTATAGCACGGACAATCCTTGCTACCTAAACACCACCTTTTACATTTAATTACTTCATATGCATGTGTCTAAATTGATGTCCCATTAAGGTTGTACCTAGTTCTTTTATATCCTGTTCTTTTGATTACCCGTGGTCTATGCATATGGGTAGCATCTTGCTATGCGCAGCTACTGTCACCATTATTTAATTGTTAATGATGACTCAATGGTTCACTTCAATGTTAATGATAAAACTTGCTTTTTAGCAACATGGTTCAGGGAACTGGGCATGTGTTGTGTGCTTTGCTCCAGTGTCTCTCCCTAAGGTCCGGTTCTTAAAGCGGCAACCCAGGAGCCTGTCGCCACCGCTAGAACTATTATGGCTCTGGTCTTGGTCAAGTAACTTGTACGGCTCTAGCTTGACAGTAGTTACCGATGGGGCCGACGGCGCTATGGGAAGCACTCGTGAGAGTATGGTTTGATCCACCGAGGACGGGGTACCGTCTGCTATGTCTTGTCAGGCACAGTCCCGTGTTGGGAGTCCCTGTGGTATGGGAACTCCGCACGCCGCGCTCTTTTACTTGTTGGCATGTGTGCCGCGCTCTGGACGCCATTGACCCTCTTATCGCTGCGCCCTGAGAGTCAGTCAATCTCGGTGCCTTGGATCATGCTGCCTGTGTTGTACCATAGTGGCTACTGTTTTGTTAGGGTGTCTTGTGAAAAACCTCGTAGCGTCCCTATGCCGTCACACCTCGGAAGTGTTGATGTGCGTGGTTGAGTGCAATGTTCTTTGCACTTTTACGCGACTGGTGGGTAAAGGGCGAAACCTCTGTAGGGTGTAAAATCTATCATGATAGCCTTGCTCAGGGTCACGAGCGGCCTGGATCCTTTTTTATTAGAAGATGATGTTTATTTATGATTAATGTCACTTATACTTATTTAATGGGTTACAACTGGGTTTCATTCACTTGTAGTAACTTGGTTAATGCTAAAATGAATCAACTAAAAGTGCTAATGCAGTTCAGCCGTGTCAAGCCTTCTTTTAAGCTTTCATACACCGTGCTATACTTGCTAAGTAATTTGGATTACTTACACTTGCCATTATTCAACAAAATCTCGGGTGGGTAACAGATGAGTCAGAAGTGAGTCTGCTGCTACTGAGTTTTCTGAAGATCTTCTATACTTCTGAGCTGTGGTTAACCAGTCGGTGTCCCTGTGGACTTGAGGCTCTACCTGTCGGTGTCCGCTGTGTTTTGTTTAGGTAAACTCTGACGTGAAATGTTTTATTCGAGCATATGTACTCTGATTTCCATATTTGTAAATTGTATGTGTTCTGTGGACATCCTGGGCACACATATGGCAACATCCAGGTTTCTGTGTAAATCCGGGTGTGACAACGGTGTGGTGGCGGTGGTGGGGGAAGGTCCGCAATACATTGTGCGTGGAGTGTCCACCACGACTAGCTCTCTGGCGTTGTCTCAGCATTATTTTCCTAATAAATTATATAAATTGTAATATTTTTCATATCAACTATACCATTTCTATCTAAACAACAATTAACTCCAAAATACATATCATGCGGGACTCCAAAAAAATCTCTTGGCTCTCATGTGTCATAAGTATGTCGATACAACAAGGACAACAAGTAACCATCCGATCGAAGCGATTGAGTTTCATGATCAGATGGTTACAGTTATCCCTGTACTATCGATATACTTGGTACCATTTGGACTCATCAGAAAACTTGGCGACGTCATTCCTTCATGATAGGGTGTCCCAGAGATGGGTGAACGTGCTGGTGTCATGCTAAGTTCAGACATTGCACATAACTTGGACTTTGGCATGACACCGGTCCGGACTTTGGCATGACGCCAGCATGTTCAGCCACCTCACCATCATATATGTACAGCTGGCTCTCCCACTTACAGTCCTACATGATTAATCAAGTGTTTTCAATTAATTATCGTATAAATAAAAAATATGATCCATAATACGAAGATCAAAGTTTTTCGTGTTTTATAATCAATACTATGAAGATCAAAATTTTTCTAGTGATCTCTATTATGATCCCTAAATTAATGTCTAAATAAAGAAAATTTGCACATTATTCTCTCGTCCCTAAAAAAACTAGAAAAAAATCTCTAAGTATGATGCATGAAACAAAGAACAAATTGAATGAAACGGAATGAAAGAGAAGAGGATGAAGTTGCTAATTACCTTTGGCGTATTTAGATGAGCGAAAATGGGCAGCACTCCATCTAACCCGCCATGCACGAAGAGGAGAGCTCGAGCAAATGTGATGTGTGTGTTGAGCTCTCGGGGAGGAAGAGGTACGTTGGATTTATAGCCGGTAAACACATTTAGTACCGGCTGGAGAGCCTAGCCGGTACTAGTTCTAGAACCTTAGTACCGGCTAGGGATACCAGCCGGTACTAAATTTCCCGGTGGCAGTTTGTACCGGCTTGTACCACAAGCCGGTACTAAACTGCCAACTAACCTGTTGATTGCGTCGCGCGTCGTCGGTGCGGGGGCGTTTGTTCATTGGAAGATGTGAAAGCCAAATTACTTCCTGCAATCCAAACAGGCCCAAATATTTCATTCCTGTGTTTTTGAATCCTGTAGTTTTCCACCTTTCACATCCTCCCATTTCCTATGTTTATGCTCTTTCCTGCGTTTTGCGTTTTGTGTTTCCAGCATTTCCGTCCGGGGTCCGTCGGCGCCGAGGTGGAGGAGGCCCTGCTGGACCTGCTGTTCGCGCAGCTGGAGGGCAAAGACGTCGCCGAGCTCATCGCCTCCGGAAGGGAGCAGCTCGCCTACGCGCCGTCCGGGGCCGCCGCCGTCGCCGTCACGGCCGCTGCTGCCGCCGACGCAGGTGGCGCCGCCGCCGAGGCCAAGGAGGATGAGAAGGAGGAGGAGGATGGGGAGGACGACGAGAACATGTTCAACCTCTTCGGCGACGACGAGTGATCGATCGATCGGCTGGTGAGAATGAGATGATCCCTGTGCGCCGGTAGTTACCAGTGGGTGGTGGTGGTGGTCGTGGTGGTAGTAGTAGTCTGTAGCCTGAGTCTGGTAGATCTGCAGGTGGTCGCTTGTTGTCTAGAGATGAGGATGGATCCTGTCTGTTTTGATGCCGAGTGTTGACACAAAGATGCGGCAACACACTCGAGATCGCAGCACGGCCGTCACCACGGCCAACACCCGGCCTCCCTCGGGCAAACCGGTCAGACCGGTTCCTAGAACCGGTCAGACCGCTTTCTGACAGGAGGTCGTGAAGAACTAGAAACTCAAGCTCGGGAGGGACCCCGTCGGAGCTCAAGCAATCTAGGGTTGCTCTAGGATCGGCAGGCCACCTAGAACGCCTTAGTAAGTCGCGGAGTGGCATAGAAGGAAGAGTTTAAGCCAGGGTTTTCCTATGCGATTTGGAGATAAAAGTAAGGAACAATTGTGTTTGATTCGATTGGAATATCTCTCAATCGGCCTTAGCCTTCATATATATAGACCGGGGAAGTCATACCCCTTCCAATTCGGTTACAATACGGGATCAAACTCGAAATCCTAAACCTACTCGAATTACAGAACACAAACCGGTCTGACCGGTTTGACAAACCGGTCTGACCGGTTTGTCCGGGTGACTGCCAATTTTGGCTGTCAACACATGCTCCCCTGCGTTTTTAGTGAACTTGAGAACTAAAAAGCAATATACAAGTAATTACCAATCAGGAGCTAAAAGTTATGCTAAGGACGATATCAAAAATATATCGGCCATTAATCTTCACGCGTCTTGCCAAACACTCGGATAGAATTTCTTCAAATATCTTCCATTGATAGCTCTAGGTAAAAGATCTCCTTGCAATGTCTCTAGCATATAATAATTCCCAAAATTAACTCTGACAGTTCTATATGGCCCTTCCCAACTTGGTGACCACTTCCCGAACTTGTTGCTTTTCGTCCCAATAGGCAAGATCGTCTTCCAAACAAGCTCACCAATCTGAAAATATTTTCCTCGTACTTTCTTGTTGTAAGCTTTAGCAACCCGAAGCTTGTCTTTCTCAATTTCCTTCAAAGCTTTCAATCTTTTGTCGGTTACCTCATCAATATTATTCATCATCAAATTGTGGTAATCAACAGCATCAAGATCATTTTGTTTAGCCAACCTATAAGCATCCAGATTCACCTCAACAGGCAAAACAGCCTCTTGACCATATACAAGCTCATAAGGAGTAACTTTAGTAGCACCATGTCTAGATATACGATGAGCCCATAATGCTTCGGATAAAACTTCATGCCATCTCTTAGGACTTGCTTCTATCTTTTTCTTGATTAATGGATAAAACTTCATATTACTTGACTCGGCTTGTCCATTAGCCTGAGCGTAATATGGAGATGAATTGAGCAATTTAATTCTATCTTGTCCATTAGCCTGAGCGTAATATGGAGATGAATTGAGCAACTTAATTCTATAGGATTCGGCGAATTCACGTACCTCTTTAGACATAAACGAAGTACCTTGATCCGTTGTCAAAGTTTGAGGAATACCGAATCTATGAATAATATTTTGTGTAACAAACTCAATTATCTCTCGGTGCGTCATATTTTTTAAAGGAATTGCTTCGGTCCACTTAGTAAAATAATCTGTAGCAACCAACATGAAACGATGTCCCTTTGATGACGAAGGATTAATTTGCCTAATAAAATCCAATCCCCAACCTCGGAACGGCCATGGTTTAATAATAGGATGCATCAATGCAGCAGGTACCAATTGTAAATTTCCAAACTTCTGACACTCTTCACATCCTTTGTAATACTTAAAACAATCTGCCGTCATAGTAGGCCAATAAAAACCGGCTCGTCTAAGTAACCACTTCATCTTTGGAGCCGATTGATGTGTACCACAAATACCTTCATGAACCTCAACCATGGCAACCTTGGCCTGATCTGAGTCAAGACATTTCAACAACAAATCTTCGGCGTTTCGACGATAAAGTTCATCGCCAAGTAAAATATATTTAAATGATATTCGCCGAATATTTTTATCTGCACCACGACCAGGATCTTTCAAATAAGTAATAATAGGCACTCTCCAATCCTGACCTTCAACTTTGGATTGATTAGCATTATCCAAAGTACTTTTGCTCTTGTCAGGGGACAAACCGGTCTGACCGCTTTCAGAACCGGTCCTTCATGAACCTCCCCCATGGCGACTTTGGCCTGATCCGAGTCTAAACATTTTAAAAGCAAATCTTTGGCGGTTCGACGATAAAGTTCATCATCAAGCAATATGTATTTAAATGATAATCACCGAATATTTCTTTCAGCACCACGACCAGGGTCTTTCAAATAAGTAATAATAGGCACTCTCCAATCCTGACCTTCAACTTTGGATTGATTAGCATTATCCAAAGTACTTTTGCTCTTGTCTAGACAAAGCGGTCAGACCGGTTTCAAAACCGGTCAGACCGTTTCTGGCGGTCAGACCGGTTTGTGAAACCGGTTGGACCGGTTCGTCCAGAACTTGAACCTCGGCTTTTGATTGCATTGGTTTTTGAAGGTAGAAATATTTCTTTGCAACGATATAACCAGATGCTTTCTGAGCCAGAGTATTAGCCTTGCCATTCTCTTCTCTTGGAATATGTTTGATTGTAAATTCATCAACAGAAGCTATAATATCAAGGCATCTATCAAGATACGCATTCAACAAACCATTATAGCATTGGCATACCTTAGATACTTGTTGTACCAGCAGGAGTGAATCACCAAAAGCCTCAACATGCTTAATCCCCATATCTTGCAAAAATTCTAAACCGAATAGAAGAGCTTCATATTTAACTTGATTATTGGTACGCTTTTCTTCCAATCAGTTTGAAAACTCAAAGACGGCACCACTTGGAGAGATCAAAACAGCACCAATTCCTTGCCCATCATTGCAAACCGATCCATCAAAGTATAACTTCCACGGTGTACAAGCAACATAGCCGACGTTGAATTCACAAGTATCATCAATTCGATGCTCAACAATAAAATCAGCTACAATTTGGCCTTTCATAGATTTTAAAGGTTCACAAGCCAAATCATACTCAACTAAAGCATAAGCCCATTTACCGATCCTACCACTTAAAATCAGTTTTTACAACATATGTTTGATAACATCAGTTTGGCATAATACGATGCAAGTACTAGATAATAAATAATGCATCAATTGAGTACAAGCATGATACAAGGATAAACATAATTTCTCAATAAAAGTATACCTTGTTTCTGCATCAATGAGCCGTCGGCTTATATAAGCAATCACATATTCTTTAGCATCAATTTCTTGGGTCACCACAATCTTCATGCGTCTTGCCAAACACTTGGATAGAATTTCTTCAAGTATCTTCCGTTGATAGCTTTAGGCAAATGATCTCCCTTCAGCGTCTCTAGCATGTAAGAATTCCCAAAAATGACTTTGACAACTCTATAAGGCTATAGCCGATGTCTTAATCAATGAAGCTTCTGGGCATCGTGTTGTTAGTTTTCTTGATGGTAATGCTGGATATAATCAAATCTTCATGGCCGAAGAGGATATGCACAAAACGGCCTTTCAATGTCCAGGATTTATTGGTTTGTTTGAGTGGGTGGTTATGACTTTTGGATTGAAGAATGCTGGCGCAACTTATCAAGATATCATCAATATACACTTCTACAATAACACCAAGTAAATCATGGAAGATTAAATTCATAGCTCTTTGATAAGTTGCACCAGCATTCTTCAATCCAAAAGTCATAACCACCCACTCAAATAAACCAATAAATCCCAGACATTGAAAGGCCGTTTCACGGTACTCCCAAGCAAAACAATCGACATACTCCAACAAATTTATTAATTCGGCTTTAAACTCAGCCGATAAATTTTTGTTTACAAAAGTTGGCCTAGGAATAGTACCATCACCAATATCTATTTTTTCTAAAGGGTCGGTTGATGTAAATCCTTGACCCAGCTTATCCATATCACCCAGATCTTCAATGGCTTCAAATGTACCTTCTGTTTTTTCTCGAAAATTTTCAATTCGCTCTTGAAGCCACTGTCCAGACGTAAACCGGTCTGACCGGTTCCCAGAAGCGGTCTGACCGGTTTGGCTCGACTGGCACTGTTCAGTCCTAAACCGGTCTGACCGGTTTCTGGAAGCGGTCTGACCGGTTTGTCTCTGTTGATTCTTCTGCTCCATTAATTACAATAAGTAATTCAACCGATTTTCCATCGGCTTTAATGTAGCAGGAACAAAACCATCCTTGGTGCAACTGATCAGCTCATAGTCAGTCAAATCCATGCCCGACAAACATTGGACCTTCTCATTTGCACTAAGAGAATCAGAATCGGCCATTGCAACAAAGGAAGAAGTGTCACCGTATCACCATGTACAACTTCAGCTTCATCGCCGATCCACTGAATAAGATATTGATGCAAGGTAGAAGGTACGTATTGATTTGCATGAATCCAATCACGACCAAGAATTACACTAAAGTTACCTTGCACTTCCGAGACGAAGAAAGCCGTAGCGACGGTCTTGCTTCCAATGGTCAACTCCATAGAAGCCACACCCTTGGCGCCAGTAGGATCACCGCCACCAACTCCACTGACCGTCATGTTTGTCTTGATCAATTCTTCGTCTTTTCCACCAATCTTCTTGTAGAGAGAATAGGGCATAAGATTCACAATTGCCCCACCATCAACCAACATTCGCGAGATTGGCTTCCCATTGATATGACCTCTTATGTATAAAGCCTTCAAGTGATTGTTTGGTTCTTGCGGCTTCTGAAATATAGCATCACGAGGTCCAAACTGAAGATGAGATATTTCCTCCTCCGGCACCACTGAGTAATCTAATGATAAATAGACAGTATTAACTTCCATGTTGCCATGCTCTGGAGAAGCTTCAAAATCAACCATCTCCTCATCTTCAACCACTGGAGGATTTTCTAGCGTAGTAGTTTCATTTACAATAGGAACAGATGTACTTTTCGCTTCTGGTTCCAAACCGGTCTGACCGGTTCCAGAAACCGGTCGGACCGCTTCTGTCGCGCTCAAACCGGTCTGACCGGATTCTAAAACCGGTCTGACCGGTTGTGCTACTGGTTGCACAACTGACCTGGCTTGCCAAATTTTCTTCTGAGGAATCATTGGCCTATATCTGTTGAAATGTTCATCTCTTAACTTCTCAGATTCCTGTTCTCTTTTTTCTTTATTTCGCAAGCGCTGCAACTTCCTTTTTTGTGTATGAGTCAAACCAGAAGGACACCATCTTGGTTGAAACACTTTCTTCACAGCCTTGCTACTCCCAGCTTCATGATCATTAGCCATGACAGGTTTTTCAACAGCTGAATTTCCAATAACTATCGGCTTTTTACCCAACTCTCGCATAGCCACTAGAACATCACCAATTTTAACAAACACATCAATCTTGGCTTGCTTTGGGTCCTCTGTAAGCTTCACTTCCTCCTTCTTCTTCTTCACACGATATTCTTGCTGAGGAGGAGCATATTGCTTTTGTTCAGACCGAACCGGTCTGACCGGTTTGAAAACCGGTCTGACCGCTTTGCTTGTTAGCGCCGGACCTGATTGATATGAGCTCAATCGGTCGTATACTGGTATCCTAGGACCATTGCTCATGTAATATTGAGGTGGTTGTGGCATGGGGAAGCACTGCATCCACATTCCTTGGTCCCATGTTGGATATGGAGAATTTGACGCCGGAGGTGCCCATGGCATAGTAGCATACATCTTCTGCGGAGGAAACACAGTAGTAACATCACCACAATGTTTGTTATTATCTGAAGAATCATCCCAACGCAGTTGTGATCTTGTTCTCTTTTTTGTTGGCCGATTGACTTGAGCGACCTTTGTGTACTTGTTCAGGAGTTGATTAAAAGTAGGTCCTTGCTTCAGAACCATACCTTTGACTTTAGGTTCATTCACCTTCCAAGTACCCACTTCCGGGCATCTAGGCTTGAAAGTTCTTGCTCGGTCCAGTAGCAAACCGGTCTGACCGGTTTGGGAAACCGGTCTGACCGGTTTCGCCTGATCAGCGGACTGAGTCTCAATTGATGAACTTTCTTGCCCCCCGGGCCTTGATGTGTTAATTGTAATCTTCAGAGATTCTTTACCAT
>OAMR01000142.1:2512056-2544696 GCA_900205405.1 Echinochloa crus-galli | reverse complement strand
GTAATGTAATTGTAATTGCATCTGAAAGGTTGTTGCTGGGTTTTGGAGGAGTTTTTATCCATAAGATGGTCATCCATCGTATACAACGTGGTTTCTCCTCGTATTTTTCCTGCAAGGTTTAGAGGAGTTTTCCCACACAACAATCTACATATACAAGTAGTAGTTGATCAAGATGTCACATTATCTATTTTTCTCACAAAGGTTTTTCCAGAGATAATATTGACATATTGATTTTGATCAAATTGTTTTTAGACTATGTCTTTAAGAATACTTAAAGGGTCTATTTACATTGAAATTACTCATATATGATGGCGTTACTTCTTATTTTTCCCAATGGGTTTTGAAGAAGTTCTACCTGGTATATATATACTATGGTTTTTTCCTACAGGGGTTTCCAAAGATTCAAGATTAGAATTGTTGAACAGCAAAGACATTTACAGGATCAATTGATCAAGGGGGAGTGTTACGAATAATATAGTTTAATATATTAGTGATCAATTGTATTAGCGAAAGGGCCTCTCCGAAGGGATATGTCCCTTCGGGTGGCAACCCATGCCCCTTGGGCTTGTATATATATATGTAAACATTCACTGTTCAAATCAAGAGAATCATTCATTCCTTCCATTCTCATTTCACTCTAACAGGCAGCAATACGGGGTACATGGCCATGGGAGTTCCACTGAAGCAGCATCCATATCATCGATGTCACTGCGTGTGTAAAAAAGGGTAGTGGAGGAGATTAATTAGATGGAACACATTGTATAGAGAACCAAAGATTAGAAGCGTAAACACGGGGCATAATATTTGTTGCAAACCTAGCTAGTTAACACCGATTAGCGTCTCGACCTGATGCTAAGTAAAACTCAATTCATTTAACAGGTCGAGGAGCTGAGTTAACATTTGAGCCTCCCAAAAAATTGCCAACCATTATTTGACAAGATGTCATGTTTGCAACTTGCGATGGTGATGACCGGAGTACGTGTACCACCATATATGTATGTCATACAATATGAACTGGATATTGCTTTATTCTTTTCAGTTTTATTTCGCTGTACCTGCGAAGAAGCCGAGCGTCCCCAGAGTCGCCGCCGGGCAGGTGTGGTACACCAGGTACTCAGCGATGAAATGGCCGTAGCCGTAGACGAAGGACAGGAAGGTTGCCACATAGAGCGGCTTGTTGCCGAGGTTGAAAGCGCAGAGGAAGCAGAGCGTGCACGACAGCAGCGTCCACACCCCAAACGTGCGCCCGTGCACCTCCGTCACTGCAAACATATTATATATACATCATCTATGCCAAATAAATATCATCACTCATTATATATCAGAGAGCAAAGGTTCACGAAGGGAGGATGAATTGAACGCACCCTGTGCCTGGGCGTAGGTGGCGGAGCCGAGCGCCGCCGTGCCGAAGTAGCCGGACCAGGCGAGGCCGAGGCGGACGGCGCCGACCACCATGAGCCACCACCCAAGCGCCGGCACGCCGCCCATCATCACCTTCTTCCCCGCGCCGGCCATGCGATGCCTCTACGTTTATATGTCTACGTGAGTATCCTATGTTTTTGCTTTTTTTTTGCGAGAATACGTGTGACTATCCTATGTGTACGTGCACACGGTCGTCTACGCCGTAGGAAAATGAGAGCTCTCTGCAATCTTGGAGGGGCAGAGCTAGCCGGGGACGAGTACTTATAGCGAACTTACGGGCACTTCTGGTATCTCGTGAGTGATGATGTGTCATCGTCTGACAGACGGGCCCTTCCGAGTTCCGACAAAAGGACTCGTCGCCTGTGCATCCTGACCAGAGACGTACGCGGCAGTGTAAACGTACATCGAGGCCGGGGACGACAGCCAGGTGTGTTGATCGACTCACGATGTCCCAATAGGTATGCTTAGTTCAAAAAAAAGGTAGTATACGGTATACCTGATGACCTACTCTGCAGTTTTATAGCTTGACCTCACCGGCTACAATAAACTAGATCAGCTGATCGGTGCAAAATGTTTGTTTGATCTCAGGAGCCGCCGGCAATTACAGGATGCAAGTAGTAGATGACATTGCAAAATTGGAGGGGTCGTTGGGTTTGTTTGAAGTTCAGGGTAATCTGGTGGAACTCTACAGACTATATGATGTTTTTTTCCCTAACTTTTTGAGAACTTTTGGGAACTAAACGTGGCCTTGGATTGTCGGTTTGCAAGGTTGCGCGAGCCTAGATTCCCATGGGGGCATCACACTGCAAGGTTTGTAGTATCAGTTTCTCTCGAGGACAGATTCAGTGTTACACACGTGAGCCATGCAGATGCATGCGCTTTTTCTTGCAAGTTGTAAGCATTTATTAATTAGCATGCTTAGACAGTTTAGACCAGCGACGCTAGAGATAAACTCTGGCATATTATCCCTACCTAATTTTTCTCCTATTTTCTGGTTCAAGCTCAAACATCATGAGCAACAATAATTAATAAATGTAGGATTCCAAGATAATCCACTCCTAATGCGACATTTATGCAAAGAAATAAACACCCAATTGCAGGACATAGCTAAGCTAGCATCTCTAATAATGTCTTTATAATAGCATGCTGAGTTCTTAGTTAATGGTGCAATATCGGCTCTAAAATAAGTGTATAGTTCTTGACAAATGACTAAAATATATTCCTAACATTACAACTAGGATAACTACCCCACGCAGGGGTATTTTGGACCAACTCCTTGCATATGCATCTGAGCTACTGTGTCGTTGGTGGTGTTGTACTGTTGTGGAATTTTTTTCGATGGAAGTACTGTTGTGGAATTGGCCCCCCTTCCCCATGGCTCATGTTCCGCCGCTGATCGGACGGACAAGTTATCTTCACAACTTTGCTTCGCCTTGATGTAAGCTTTGTGATGACATCACATATGGCCTATATATATATATATAAAGGTTCATAGTCTCGAAAACAGTGTAGCTAATTAAGTTTCATACTGATGCATGTGTCTCTCCATAATTAACATGTGGTATTCTTTGCATTGAAATGCAACTCAATCGTTGATGCATAGCGGATGCACGCATCTAGAGAGTATTATTCTTGCCACCGGAGCACTACAAATAAATCCTACTGTGGACAGGTATATACAATTTCTGCGAATAAACGTTGAATCCCAACCTGACCGAGTACATTCACTGCATTATTGTCTGTCCTTGTTATTATATATTGAGCTTCTACTAGGTTTTTATATCCCCGAGAATCGGCGGGGGCAGGTTAGCCGGCCACCTAGCCTGCATACGCGCTTCGGTTGGTGATGTCGTACGTCATCGTCTGCCACGTCAGCTCCACTAGATCTTGCATGATGTTAGCATGTGTTCTACGGAGTACTCCTCTGTCCCATAATGTAAGCATTTGTTGACTTTTTCCGTCCATGTTTGACTGTTCGTCTTATCAAAAAATTTATAAAAATATTATTTATTTTGTTATAACGTGTTTTATCATCGTATATATTTTAAGTATATTATAATAGTTTTATATTTTTATAAATTTTTTTAAATAAGACGAGCAATCAAAGGTGATGTACAGAAATCGAAAAATGGTTATATTGTGAGACGGAGGGAGCAGGTGCTTTGGTCACGGACTCACGGTCGGTCAGCGGCCGAATGCGCCACCATCTCGTCTTCGTTAATATATATAGTAATCCATCTGTGGTCCGTCAATTTCCATTAGCCAGAGAGCGAGACACACACAGAACTGCCCGTTTTTTTAGGTTTGCTTATTTAAAGAGAGACATCCGCCTACATATGCCCATCATTGGAGTCGCTAGAAATATAATCTAGCGTTAGATTCTTGCAGTTTTGTTTTGGTCCACATCCATGTTACTTGGATGCATGAGCTCCAGTAAGACACCCGAATGTGGGTTCACCACTTGCCGGAATTCTTGTGCTCCACGTTGCAGCCTGATAATTTGTACGTGGTATATATGGTCGAGGCGCTTACTGCGTACGTAGACTGCATTCTTACTGCCGGAATTCACCACCCTGATGCCGCTTACTGGGTGTGTTTAGTTTCAAAAAGATGAAGGGAAAGTTTAGTGAAAATGTCACATCGGATACTGTAGCGCACTGTAGCACTTTTCGTTTGTTTGTGGTAAACATTGTCCTACCATGACCTAACTAGGCTCAAAAGATTCGTCTCATCGTGTACATCAAAACCATGTAAATGGTCTGGGGACCCTCGGATTGAGTGCTATCGTGCTTGGGGGCTAAAATACCAGACTCCGGGAGTTTACAATCTTGTCAGCTTCTATGATTGCTTGATTTTTGGATTGGGGGAGCTCAGCTGCGCCATTTCCTGTGACCGGAAAACGTGACTATGTCGTGCGGTGTGGTTTCAGATACATTAGTATCGACTCAGGAGAAACCGAGAAACTATGCTTGCAATCTATTCAAGGGCAGCTTCATTAGGGGTAGTGGGGTGTGCTCTACTTTCTGGGGTGTGTTTAGTCCCGAGAAGGAGGGGGAAAGTTTGGTGAAAATGTCACATCGGACACTGTAGCACTTTTCGTTTGTTTGTGGTAAACATTGTCCTACCATGACCTAACTAGGCTCAAAATATTCGTCTCGTCGCGTACATCAAAACTATGTTATTAGTTTTTTTATTTACCTACATCTAATACTCCATGCACGAGGAGAGGAGAGAGATTTGATGTGATAAGTAAATAGTGAAGTTTGGAGAGAGAATTTTTGGAAATCTTTGGGAACTAAACACACCCATTACCGAGTACTGCCTCCGTTCTATTATTATTCGTTGATAAAATATATATAAATATTATTTATTTGGTTTGTGATTTACTTGTACTTTAAACTTAATTTATTGTTTCATATATTTATTACAAAAGAAAATTAAATAAGGCGACGGGTGACGGGCTGTCTGACTCGAACTCTGCGGCGATGCTCCGTGGCGGGTGATATACGGGCCTCCGTTGAATCAATGGGTGAGCCCATATATAATTCAGAGTTGAATTCCCAGGCGGGCTTTATTGAGCCCGATGTAGAACCGAGGAGGAGGAGAACACAAGGATAAATTGAAGTTTGCGACAAAGCCGGTAGAAAAGTTGAGGACTTGAGGTGGCATGGACCGACAAATTTATTTACTGATATAAAAAGTCCGTCGGTCAACAGCTAACAAGTTCAATTATCATTAAAAAAATGTGAGGCCAATAAAACTGAATTTCTATATTACATTTGATTAAAATTTTGAGGTGGAAAACAAATCTGACCAAATTTTATTCGGCATGGACATATATATTGCCGTAAGCTCCCAGATAATTGACGATAAATCACCACCAGAGCTAACACCAAACCCTGTCCTCTGCTCCTCGCTTCAAGCGCACAAGCCCTTGATGCACAGACGAACTCAACTCGATCCTTGCAAACGCAGTACGTATCTCCTGGCATCTGGATTCTGGACGACTCGCACATGCTCGTCTCGGTTCCACTGTTTCCGGCGAGGACGGGCCAACTCCAGAGACCAGAGTGGAGTAGCGTTACCACTGCTGCTACTACAGTCTACAGCATGCAAGAAAAGCAAGCTGCAGCTGGAGCTTGAGGGAGCTGGAAACGTGCACGTTTCCCAAGCTGGCACCTGTGTGCAGGCGCATCTCCGTCAGGCGGCAAACTGTGCCGATCGATCGACGAACGCACGCACGCCGAGAGAAATAGCCACCGTGTTTAGATAGGGCGCTAAAAAATTTTTTTGTAATAAATGCACTTGGACCACTAATTAGAGGTATTAAACAAAGGCAGTTTAGGAAACTAACTTCACAACTCTAGATAAATTTTCGAGACGAATCTAATGAGGTCTTTGACCACACGATTAGAGGATGGTTACTGTAGCATTACTGTAGTAAAACATGGATTAATTATTCTCATTAGATTCATCGCGCAAAGTTACACTCATCTATAAAAAGATTTTACAAATAGACTTTATTTAGCACTTGAAGATTTCTTTCTCAAATTTTTTTTTTTGAGCAGCAGCAGAGCTCGCATCGCATCGATCAGAATCAGAGACGATCACAGCCCTCACAGTGATGGACAAGGCTCCTCAGCACGTAGTACATCCCCTGACCAACCCAAAAGCTCGCCGGCCGGCCGGCCATCTTCCTGCTGCGCCGTGGGCAGAGCTGGGTGAGCTGACCGGAGAGATCAGAGGCAGGCAACCAGGCAGCCCGGGGGCCGGGGGGCGACGTGACCGGAGAGGAGAGGCGAGGACGCGACCGGACGAGACGATACGCGACGGATTCGACGGGTCCAAACACCAAGCCCCGGCCCCCGGCCGGTCTGCGTCTGCCCTCGTTACTCCACTTGTTTTGTAGGGCAGACCGGCAGGGCCAGCAACAGCAGAGGTTTCGACGAATTAGGGTGGCGGGGGCGACGACAGGGATTGACATCTCAGAGGCCGAAATGCCGAACGCGTCGCCGGCACGGGCACATCGGGCACGGACAAGCTCCACGATAGACACGGCCGGGGTCGATGGGACAAGTGATCGGTCGCAAACGCCATTTTCAAGCCTGTATGTGCGCGCGAGATGGATTTGAGTTTGACTCTTCTCTAGCGAGATGAATCAAGTTTGTTTCTAGGATTAGTGTGCATAATCTTTAGTAAGTGCTGATGCCAGAACGCGCGGACAGAGTCACAGAACACAAGCGAAATCTCCAAGCTTTTTCAGGACGGACAGCTAAGGCCACGGCGATTATCGGAAAAAGAGGCAAACGGGCAAAAGGTGGACCTCGGCGCAGCGCATCGCGCGTACTTTGATGCAGGCGCGCGCACCGGAGGCCGCCGCATCAGTGCGCAGCGCACTGCACACGACCTAGCGTTTGCATTTGGGGAGCTTTGGATTGGAACGCTCGCCACGGCACAGGAGAGGCAAAAGGCCTTTCCTGCTTTCCATTTGGAGCAAACCCCCTGCCGCTGCGCTGTGCTCTCGTGCCTGTCGTCGCAAGAAAGGAATCGCCTCGCAGCTTTCAGATCAACAGCGCCCAGCTAGCTGCCGCTGCTGCAGCGGGTTGTTTTGCTTGCACTGCACCAATGCACCATGCTATGCTATGCCTGCTGGCCTGTGAGGTCGGAGCAGCAGTGCTTTGCAGTGTGAGTCTGCGAGAGCAGAGGCAGAGAGCTGAAGCTGATGCTGATCGATCAGCTCAGCTGAGCTATAGCCGCCTTTTGCTGTGGCAGCTGAAGGAAGAGGCTTTCAATTGGACGGGACAAATCGTGGGGATGCTGTGGCGTGTCCTAGTTATCTGCACGTATTTTTTTTTAATACAACGAAGAGCCGCAGCCTAATCCTGTCTCCCTATATTCAGACTAGCAATCTATAGCGCCACATTCAGACTAATCTAGCGCCACATGTCACAGCGCCACAACTGCCACTGTTACCCTCCTCCTTCTAGCGTCGTTGGATTTGAACAATCAAGATTCAAGAACACCCCTTCCTGCACCTGCTGTTTTCGTGAGCAACTGGCTAGTCATTTCACATCAGACGAAGTATTAAAAGGTTAAACAGATGGTCGTGCTTTGCTAGTGAACAAGTGAGGTCAAACATGGACAAAAAGGTTACAACAAAACTGAAACTCAGCTTGGATAACGCAGCAATCATGGACTGCCTTACATCTACAGAAACTGACAGCAAAACAAGCCTGCTGTCTGCTGCTGGCCACGCATTTGCTCGCTCTAGTTTTAATAGCTCTTGAACCAAGAACAAGGAACAGAACGAGCAGACGAACCAGTCATTAGTCACTAGAGAGGGTATAGGATAGGAGCACACAATTTCTCTAGTTGATCGCCGCTAATCAATCAGTACAGCGTTGCAAAAGCGATGGCACCTCAATCGTACGAGGAAGTGGAGAACAAACTACCACCGACTCCGACAGATTCTATATACTATTGTACTACTAAATTATATGCACACAAGATTGCTTGGTTGCTTCTAGTAATGGCCGGGGGGCAGCTTCAAGGGTCCAAGATGAGCCGCCCGCACTTGCATCTCCAGCTCAGCGGCTTGTAGTTGGAGTGGTCATAGTAGGAGGCCGGCATCGCCCTTCCACCAGTGACAGCAGCAGCCCTGCTGCCATGGCCGCTGAGCTTCTTCTTCCTCTTCTGCAGCTGCTGCGGAGATATGGGCACCTGCACCGCCTCGCAGTGGCCGCAGGACCTGCACCTCCCCGCGCAGCTCGGCGGCCTTGATCCGATCACGCCGATGATGCCCGCGATGCTCTTATCCTACAAAACAGAGATCAAACCAGCAATTCTCATCAGTAAAATAGAACAAGTTTTTGCAAGAACTGTAACCTGATGAAGCACGTACACTACTGTAACTGTTTTGATTACCACTGACCTCAGCGAAAGCAGCTTTGCCATGGCCATGGGCGGTGGAAGCGTGCGCGGAGACAGTGAGGAGGAGGAGAGCTAGCACTAGCAGGAGCAGGAAAAGATGGCCCATCTGATGTTGATGCAGGTCGACCGGAAAAAGGCGAGTGGGGAAGGAATGGGGCGAGGCGATGATGGAGAAGAAAGGCAAAAGTTGGCGACCAGCTGAGCTGAGTCGTCTTCCGATTCAGAGTTCAGAGAGCGATGCGCGTGCGGGCGTTTTATGCGCGCGGCCGTGTAGGCGACGGGCGAGGGTTGGTCGGATTCTCGCAGGAAGAGGACAGGTGGTAAGAAACAGCTGACTCATCACGCTCTGCTTCGAGCTTTCACCTTTGGCCCTGTTTGCACATGCACACCCCTGTATCGGTGTATCCTGTGCTCTTTTTTTCTTTTCTTTTTTTGCGGGAATGTGTATCCTGTATTCCTGTACGTTATGGCTAATAGGCTATGTGCGGAGGGTATATTGATTCCACTAAAAATGACCCATTCTTAATGGAATCAGCATATGGCTCATTTTTACCTGATAGACAGCCTAGACACCACCTTAGAAAGAAAAAAAGTCTTTTTGTTCAAAAAAAATTTATGAGGAGGAATTCAAAGCTTTGTTGAGTGAGTAAAGTCACACTAGCCAAGAGTGGACACGGTGAAAATTCGTTTGTACGTGTAAAGGTGAAAGCCTGCCGCCATGCCGGATATTAGTCTTCTGCCATCCATAGTTGTAGCTATTTTTTTTCAAAAAAAAACATAGATATCCGAGCTTTTCATGCGAATATTTTTGGGCTGTGGCTCATCTCTTTCCTTTTCGGCCGGTTCGCCCAAATATGTCGACAGATTCTCACAGGGAAAATGTCCTTTTTACGTCCCTCACGTTTAGCCGTCGTTCGATTTTCGTCCTCTAAGTGCAAAACCAGAAATGTTTGGTCCTCCAAGTTTTAAAACCGTGCGTTTTACATCCCTCGGCGGTTTCGACGGCGGTTTTGCTGACGTGGCGGCGGTTTCGCTGACGTGGCGCGCCGATGTGGCGTGCTTAAAATGGCTGAAACTTTGAAAAATCATATAAAATTATAAAAAATTGATAAAAATATAAATCCAATTTTTTTAGCTTCCTCATGATCATCTTTACACAATGGAGTCATTTATTTATATGTTTGATATTATTTTCTAGTCGAAGTAAAATAGGCAAGAAAAGGGGGCATATAAATTTTAAAATGCATAGTAAATATTTATAACATTATAAAATAGTAAATCCAACTCCTGTGTGCCTCTGGTGAGTGTGTGCATCTAGTAGAATAGTTTGTTTACATATTAGATGTTTTTATATGGTATAATAGGATTATGTTTAGCATATACACAAACATAATCTTACTCTATCGTATAAAAACTTTTAATATATATAAAACTACTCTACTAGATGGATACACTCACCAGAGGTACACAGGAGTTGGATTTACTATTTTATAATATTTTAAATATTTACTATGCATTTTACAAGTTCTATGGCCTCTTTTCTTTCCTATTTTATTTCGACTAGAAAATAATATTAAACATTTAAATAAATGACTCCACTGTGTAAATATGATCATGAGGAAGCTAAAAAAATTGGATTTATCTTTTTATCATTTGTTTTTGATTTTATATGATTTTTTAAAGTTTCAGCCATTTTAAGCACGCCACGTCGGCGCGCCACGTCAGCGAAACAGCCGCCACGTCAGCGAAACCGCCGTTGAAACCGTCGAGAGATGTAAAACGCACGGTTTTGAAACTTGGAGGACCAAATATTTCTGGTTTTGCACTTATAGGACGAAAATCGAACGACGGCTAAACGTGAGGGACGTAAAAAGGGCTTTTCCCTTCTCACAGCCCTCACTACGTCCTGACGCGCGGCACGGGTCCGTGGGCCCAAACAACCAAAAGGGTCGAGAACACTGCTCAAAAGTCAAAACCTCGTATCTGCTGGGCCTTGTACCTGGCAGCCCAACGCAACCGCATGGGCCGCGTGTCCAGCGGGATCAAACGAAAGCTTATCTTTTCCTGTCGCAGAGACACGCACTGTTCACAAATCACAACTGAAATTGCACATACCCACTGTTCACAACCGAAATACTGTGTCAGCAAGCCAAGTCTCCCGTTATAGTATAGGTCCCTGCTCCGGCAAGCCAATGGCAGCCCGGCGATCCAGCGTCTTCCCCAGCGACGGCGACGTCCCAACCGCCGCCAGAATCCAGTCTTAGTATACGACCGCCGTGCCGTGATCTTTCCGCTCTTAATCCCCATTTTCCCGGACGCAATCTAATCCACACCCTTTCTTTCGTGCTTACAGAGAAGAAAGAACCCAATCCAGTGGCCACTGGCGCCAGTGTGTTCCGATCAGGCCGCTCCTCCCTTCACTCCAACGCCTCCAGCTCCGCCGCCCATGCATCCATCATACACACGGAGCATTTCCGGCGACAGCGAGAGGTCCTTGGCGAAAGAGCCGTATATTGCGGTGCAAGACTTGGGAGCTGGGATCATATATGCAGATGTTTTTTTTTGAAATAAGATATATGCAGATGTTATTATGGATTGCGCCGGGTGATTCAACCCTTAAGCTGAAGCAACCATCCGGTCCAAGGCAGATCGTGTGTGGATCGCGCTTCGTTAACCTCGCGCAAGAGTCAGATCAAGTGTTCGTCAAGGTGAGACGAACGAAACCGATGCGGCTGGGAATTTCAGCTCTACGTAGCTTGCAATCCCAGCTACATTTGCTGGTGTCTCCAATGTCTGTCTTTGCAACGGCGATCTGTATATATACATGCCCAGTTCTTGGCACCGGTCTCATCGCAAGATTAGCCAGCTCGATTAGCAGCCGACCATAGTGATCATCAGCCTGCTGGTGGTTAAGGTTAATTCGATCGGCGCTCACTGACTGCAATGGCGATCGGCGGCGACGCGGCGGCGGTTGTGGCGGCGGTCGGCGACGGCGCCGGCGACGACAACATCATCCTGAACCCGGAGTTCGACAGCGGGCTGGACAACTGGACGGGCAACGGGTGCAAGATCGAGCTGCACGACTCACTGGACGACGGCAAGGTGCTGCCGGCCAACGGCAAGTACTTCGTGGCGGCGACGGGGCGCACCGACACGTGGAACGGCGTGCAGCACCTCGACAGCCTGGTCGTCAAGCACGCCCAGAAGTCCCCGCCGGCGCCGGCGCCGGACTTCGAGGTGATGCAGTTGTTCAGTACATTACATTACATGCATATATGTTTCTTCACGTATAGTATTTCTGAAGACGACATGGTAGCTGCTACCTGCAGAAGCTTGAGTACGGCGCCAACATTATCCAGAACTGCAACCTGGACGACGGCCTGAACGGGTGGTTCCCGCTGGGGCCGTGCACGCTGTCCGTGCACGACGGCGCGCCGCGGGTGCTCCCGCCCATGGCGCAGGAGTCGCTGATGACGCTGGACGAGGCCACAGAGCCCCTCAACGGCAAGCACATCCACGTCACCAACCGCACGCAGACGTGGATGGGCCCGGCGCAGGTCATCACCGACAAGCTCACCCTCTACGCCACGTACCAGGTCTCCGCGTGGGTGCGCGTCGGCGCGAACCCCGGCGGCGCGGCGCAGAACATCAACGTCGCCGTCGCCGTCGACAGCCAGTGGCTCAACGGCGGGCAGGTCATGGCCCGCGACGAGCGCTGGTACGAGGTCGGCGGCGCGTTCCGGGTCGAGGCCACGCCGGCGAACCGCGTCATGGTCTACGTCCAGGGCCCCGACGCCGGCGTCGACCTCATGGTCGCCGGGCTCCAGGTCTTTCCCGTCGACCGCAAGGCCCGCGTCCGGCACCTCAAGAAGCTCACCGACAAGGTCCGCAAGCGCGACGTCGTGGTGAAGGTCACGACCGCCGGCGCCGCCGCCGCCAAGGACGACGACGCCGGCGGCGGCGTGGAGGTGCGCGTGCGGCAGGTGTCCAACAGCTTCCCCCTGGGCGCGTGCATCATGCGCACCAACATGGACAACGAGGACTTCGTGGACTTCTTCACCAAGCACTTCAACTGGGCGGTGTTCGGGAACGAGCTCAAGTGGTACTGGACGGAGCCGCAGCGCGGGCAGGTGAGCTACGCCGACGCCGACGAGCTCCTCCGCCTCTGCTCCGACCACGGCATGTGCGTCCGGGGCCACTGCATCTTCTGGGAGGTCGACAGCGCCGTGCAGCAGTGGGTGAAGGCGCTCCCCGCCGACGAGCTCTCCGCCGCCGTGAAGGGCCGCCTCGACGGGCTGCTCACGCGGTACAAGGGCAAGTTCCGGCACTACGACGTCAACAACGAGATGCTCCACGGGTCCTTCTACCAGGACAAGCTCGGCGCCGGCGCCCGCGCGGCCATGTTCCGGAGCGCCGCCGAGCTCGACCCGGACGCGGTGCTCTTCGTCAACGACTACAACGTGGAGAGCATGTGCGACGTCCGGGCGACGCCGGAGGCGTACATCGAGCAGGTGGTCGGGCTGCAGGAGCAGGGGGCGCCGGTGGGTGGGGTCGGGCTGCAGGGGCACGTGAGCAGCCCGGTGGGGCCGGTGGTGAGGTCGGTGCTGGACAGGCTCGCCGTGCTGGGGCTGCCGGTGTGGTTCACGGAGCTGGACGTGTCGTCGGCGAACGAGCACGTGCGCGCCGACGACCTGGAGGTGATGCTGCGGGAGGCGTACGCGCACCCGGCGGTGGAGGGGGTGGTGCTCTGGGGGTTCTGGGAGCTCTTCATGGCTCGGGAGGACGCGCACCTCGTCGACGCCGAGGGGGAGGTGAACGAGGCCGGGAGGAGGCTGCTGCAGCTCAAGCGCGAGTGGCTCACGCGCGCGCACGGCCACGCCGACGACAACGGGGAGTTCAGGTTCCGGGGGCACCACGGGGAGTACCACGTCGACGTCACCACGCCCGCCGGCGGGAAGGTCTCGCAGACGTTCACCGTCGACAAGGACGACGCGCCCCTCGTGCTCAACATTAAAGTGTGAACTATATATGCGTATGTACGTGCGCATTCAAATCATGCATAGCATATATATATATGTGGCGGGAAATATTGGTGTGTATGATGATGATGACGTCCTAGCTATATATACTGTTCGAAGCATTAGTTCTACCTAGCTAGCCCAGCCCATTTACTACTCTTGTGCGTGCGAGAAATAAGGTGCTGGCTGAATTCATACTGTATATCTTTATTTACCAACTCATGATATTCTCTATATGTATCACAAATTCACAACAAACACACAAAGGGGAATGAATGTATATTATCAGTGTATGTGTATGTACTTGCTTCTGATTTTCCTTCGTGGATTGTATTTCCATGAATGAATTGAAATTACTCAAGAATGCACTATTCCATTTCGCCCTGGAACTGTACATGCACTTATTCACTTCATAATTGGTTGAACGTTTTGGGAAGGTTTTACAAAAAAAAATAAAGATCAACGGGCCTAAATAATCTTTATAGTGTTCCGCACATACAAAAATATTCCCTTGGCAGCTTTATGAATTATATCTATGACACAGTCAGTTTTAAGACAAATATGTATTAAAAGTTCAAGAATAAATTTGGGGCTATCAAATAATTGAACTTATTTATCATTTCTTGCTCTTGTTTATTATTTCAAACATGAAACTCATGTAAATGCTCTCTAAATCTTATTCTGGGCATCATATACTTCGGTTACTAATTACTATATATGTTATCATGTTTATTGCCGAACCATATATAGAAATAGATCAATATGCTTACCACTCCTTGCACACATGTATTAAGGAAAATAAAATGTATATCGGCTCACAATGTGGGTGATTTTAGTTGGTAATTTTCATATATTAGTAATTGTGGAAATAATTAATTTAAAAGTATATTTAGGGATACTTGGTTTTATTCATAACATATAAACTTGGCATTTTAGCTACATATATATGCATGTGTATATATGAGCGAGCTGAGTAAGGAGACATCAACTTTCTGTGTATAGGGAACACCACACGTCCACACCATATGTATACCCAAATCACGTGTATATATGCATATGTTGCATCTACGGCACAATCCATGCCCACCGATCGACCTCGCGCGCTCAAGGATAATATGCTGGCCTGCGTAGGGGTGGTAAAGGGCCCTCACTTTTGTACTAGAAATTTTAAGGATCGGGCCGGATTAGGGCCGGATCAAAATAATACTAGTTTTTGAGCTAAATTTTGTTAGGGCCAAGATAGATTGTGAAGGAACAAACGGGCCATGATCCGTTACCACCCCGCCTGCGACATCATCAGGGCGGTCCACGGGGATACGGGCTTCCGCCGGTGAAGTACTGCCCTTCCATGTGGAGAGCGGCGGCGGAAGCCGAGCTGCTCGAAGCGCCGCCGCCGATGACGTGCGGGCGCAACCTGTAGTCCGTGCCCAGTGCCAGCGCCGGCGGCGGCGCCGGCTTCCAGTGCCGCTTCCGCTGGTTGATGAACCAGTTGTTGATCTGCTTCGAGTCAAGCCCCGTCGACTCCGCCAGCGCCGCCTTTTCCAGCTCCTGCATCATCCATGCATCATGCGGGTCGACGCCATGAATCGTTGCAATGCTATATATAGCTCGCTTTGTATATATAGTTATATATGCATGCAAATTGCAGCAGTCCAAGCTGCTACGACATGCATGAACTCGATCGTTCGATCGACCGGGATTTGATCGACGAGCAAGTGAGAATAAAAAAGTACGTTACCGACGGGTAGGGCCATCTGTAGTGCAGCTGCCACCAGTGGAGGAGCTTCTGGCGCGCGTCCCTCGGCAGCTTGCCTTTCTTCTTCTTCCTCGAGAGCTCCCTCCAGAGGCTGCTCAGGTAGCCGCTGTACTTGTTCAGGAGACGGTTCTTCAGCTCCTTGTCCTCCCCGGACGGGCTGCCGGTCTCAGGGACCGGCAGGACGGCCAGGTCGGCGGTTTCTTGCTCATCGTCGTCGGAGGAACCACCTCCCTCGTAGCCATTGTCATCTGCTCCAAGATTGGCAGTCAGCAGGACACGTTTAAGGATGATGTTGACACATTGCATGCACATCTTGATCTGTCAATGCTACAAAGACACCATATAACGTTCAAAAACTAAGACATCATATAGAGCCAGCCCGTGGTCAAGACAACACGCGCCTTGCACCACAGTACATATTCTTAAGCACTGTAAGTAACTTCATCCCATACTACTGTTTTCTCTTCGGATTTGTGCTGCTCTGCCAAGAGTATACCTAATTGTTTAGGCCTAATAATAATTCATGCATGGAACAACCCCTTGAGACCTACGGAGTAGACTATTTTTTCCCATACTGCATACGAGCTGTTCTGAGTCTGAATATATATTGCTTCTTAACTAGAATGATATGTTCTATGAACATCAATGTATAGCATTTGCCATAAATCAGGATGACCAGAACTCAGAATTTTATCACCATATATATCGTCTGAAACTTGTAAGCACCTTTTCGTACACTACTTGTCTAAACTAAAATTTCTCCAGGTGTACCAAGGTAGACTGCGCGGGTCATATATATATCCAACTATCATAAGTTGTCATCATTTTCAAATTTTCCCTTTGTCATTGCACTTCATCCCCGCTGCTGTCTTCCTCCTCTTGCTTTCGTTAGCGCTCCGACTGTATCAAATCTACAACCAGGCAGTCACCCAAACCCCTCGCTAGTCCGACGTTGCAAGGCAGCAGGCCTCCCTCAGCTCACCTAGTACACTTTCCATCGCCATCCTCCTCCTGCCTCTATGTGACACTGCCATTGCCATTGTTAACTCACAACACCATCATACCAGTGTCCAGTACCTTTTGAGGCCAATGGCAACCCCAGGTATCCCTCTAAGCCAAAGGGACAAGACACTACCCCAAACCCCAGAAACTATAAGTGGACAAAGTTACAGACCACTATTCTCAGGCAATTGATGTGTGTAGGAAAAACTCTTCAGAATTTTGGACTCGGGCACTATTATTGCGTTCTTAAATTTGTAGAATTGTATCACACCACTAGTAATAAGTCCAAGCTAAGTTGTTGACATCGAGGTGCATGTAACCTTCAAACTATAGCACATGTAGTAGCATATGAGCGTGCATATGCCATGCTGAACAAAGGTATGATATGTCGTGTTGATGACTTGGAACAATTTTATATCACCTGGCTTCCCATTATCTGCACAGTAATGATTCATGCAATATGATGTGTACCAAGCTTATCCACACACATAAAAGAACATGCATTCCCCACCACCACCACCGTTCAACAGCAAACTCATCATCTCTTACGAATTAAGCTAGCCCTACTCTCTCTGTCACTCGCTGAAAGCTAGTCAATAATTGCCCACGTACTCCGTACGGTGACGTGCAGGGAGAACACTTGAATGAGGCCTCCACATGCCCCATGCAGTGTAAGCACAGAGACTAGCAGCCTAGCAGCAGGCTGCCGCTGCCATGCATGGCATGGCGACGCCACGCCATGGCCATGACCTGACCAGCCACGTGAACAGTGAGTGTGTGCACTGCCTGCGCCACGCAAGTCAAGCGCCACACCACACCAGGGTGTACATGCACGGCCATCTCAGCAGACGTGTGGCACCGGGATCTGGACCCGGGCCGGCCGGGTCTCGCCATTCGACGGCGGAGGAAGACCAGGGATCCCACCAAGGGACCGAGATCGACAAGAGGTAGTGAAGCCCTGGGCGCATCTACTATACCATCTGTCAGTTACTTTGATGGCCGTGGGTTCCATTCCAACCCGGGCTCTGGCCCTGATCTGACGAACAGCAGCTCATTACAGTAGCTTGTGATGAGGGACAATGGCTGGAGTTGCAGAGAGGGCAGCCTTGGCCGAGTGGTGCTGACTAGTGCAGCCGGCCGGCCCCCAACAATCTAGCATGCATGCGCCCTGCAGCTGCGGGAGCTAAATTAAGGCCCCAGTCGCCACATGGCACCCAGAGTCCGGCCGGCCTCCCGGACAACGAGATGCACATCAGGGTTCTGACAAGGCAATGAACAGTGGGATACATAGAACCCTACCATACGAAGATGCCAGTACCGATGCAACTAATATGGATGCGAGCTAATCAATGGAGCATTATGTTAGTCCCTTGCTTGGCTGCACTTAGTTTCGTAATTAATGGGACTGTTTTAGCTGCTTATTGTAGTTTGCAGCTAGTGTTTGGTGTTGAGTTCTTCTCAGTTCTTCTGCACAACAAGAAGTTCAGCAATGATTTAAGCAGGTGGTTAGAGAAGGCGTGCGGCAGTGTAAAACCAGTTTGATATCTGGGTCCAAAGAAATGTATGTAGCATCACTACAAGCTAGTGCACAAGTGGTGGACTGCTACTCTACACTGATTGTGTAGATTATTAAAGCAAGTTGCACCAAGGGATCTCATGATGAACTTAATTAGGATGACCTCTCTCCTGGAGTCCTGGCTCGCTGCTCCAATTCAGTCTTAAGGTTTTACATAGTTCTGATATATTGTTCGCACAAAGCTTCCACTTAGACCTTTATGTGGGAAAATCTGGCACTCTTGGCTTGTTTTCAGACTTACAGAGAAAACCTACAGTTCATCAAAGCTTCAAACTCTGATAATATCGCTGTTACCTCTTTATCCTTGTCACAGCTGGTGGTAAAAGATGTTTAGTTTGTGTTACCATTGAGTTACGCGTGCACAGAGAGGACACATCACATGGAATGCTACAGCGCCAAAAGTTTTCTGTAATTGACAAATAAAGCATGTTCGGGGATGATACCTGCGCTGCAACAGTCAGTAGTACTGCTCCTACTTCAAATATGACAAGAAGAAACGTGACTCAAGATTAACTCGATCAGTTTAGTTAAACATGTTCACCTAGCGAAAACGAGTCGATCTGGGCCTCCATGCTTCTGAAGAATTCGTCGGCTTCTTGGATTGGTCTTGTGAGCTCCTGTCTGTACCTTACCAACATGTGACAGTAGATCTCCTGCACAGACACAAAATGTAGATCCATTGTTTCAGCTATATACAGACGACACTTGCTTTCCTTCAGAAAAATCAAGATGCTAATCAGTAATACCGCAGAAGAACTCGAGATAAATCTTATAGACGACATGTTACCATGAACTGATCGAGCTCTGGGTCTGCCGGTTGTTCTTCCCCATCGCCTGAATTCATCTCGACCTCACCGGCGAGGGCTGAAAGCCGACCAACAACCTCCGGCGGGGCTCCGACCTCAAGTAACAAAAAATGAAGAGCGTCTTCTCATAAAAATTGGAGAATATATAAAAGGCGCGCACATGAAATTTCTCACGAAATCAGCCATAGAATTGTACATCTGATGGAAATTTGTGCGTACAGTACCTTTCGGCAATCTATGAAGGCTCTCAGGAGAGCCGGATAGAGAGGATGCGACATGATCTTTGCTTTGATTATTTCGGATCCCCTCTCGCCGTTGGACTGTCTGGAAGGATCTGAGACGGCAGACGGCGGCGGTGTTGGCGCCTCCTCCTCCTCTGGCGGGGAAGACGATGTAGAGGCTCTGTGATCTAAGGCGAGGTAGAAGGGCGTCGTGGTGGCCTTTGAGCCACTAGCAAGAACAGGCAGCTGCTCCATGCGTGCAGACCTAATTATCTGGGGATGTTTTTTGATTGTTTGAGGAATGGAGGAGAGGAGGAGGAGGCATTAGGGCAAGTAAGGTTGTCTATTGGATTGCCTTCCGAGATTCTGGATCAGAGAGAGAGAGGGAGAGAGGGAGAGAGAGAGAGGAGAAACAGTAGCTGGATAGTCATAGCTCATGGGACAGAAATTAAAGGAAGGGTCCAATAATGGACGGGGAGGGGAAAATGGTCGCTGTTGATCAAATTGTTTGTGAAGGAAAGAAATAGTTGTACGATCGTACCGTCCCAGGAACCATCTGATGGACCTTTTCTCTCTAAGACCAGCAGCTGATGAAACTTACTATCAAGAAATATTCTCCGTGTTTACCTTTTGCTTTCTTGAACTTTTTAATGTAAAATTTGATCACCAATGGTCAAACCTTGCATTTTTAAAAGGTAGCTAGAGATAGTGATTTTTTGTAATTTCTAATGATAAGAATACTAGAACTATGAGAAAATTCTGTTATTTTTAATAGAGAGTAGAAAGCATAACATACTCCTTTTTTTCTGAGGGAAACGAACTACATACATGCTTCGATTCAATAAAGTTCTAATGCATATTTGACATACTTTTTTAATCTAATACACAAATTTCCCACCAGGTGACTACATTCAATCTATTTATTTTCTTATAATACTAATGAAAGGACTTCATACATATTCACAATTTTTTGGAAAATTTAATTCATCAAAATTTACAGATCTTCATATAAATAAATTATTTAATTTTGTTTGACATGATCTTCATCAGAATGGGGTCATTATTTTCTTTATTTTTTGTAACTGATCCTTTAGGCACAAGGAATTAATTGGGTTGGGCTTTTGGGTTTTTTTAATCTAATTTTAGATTTTGATGCAGATTTATGCTTGATGTGGATGGTGATGTTTCTAGATTTTTTAATATAGACTAGTGTCACACCCGGCTCAGTTTGTATGGCCCAGTAGTAGCCCATGAGTGCTGGATGCACGTGTTTAGTGCCACATTGCTAGTTTAGCAAGGGTGGAGGTAAATTATAAGCCTTTGTCTTCCAGCCATAGCACCTTCGAGTTATCCCTTTTACACGAAGCAAGGACGAAAGTGTAAGCAGGGTGCTATGTGTACGCGTGCGCGCTCCTCGGAAGGGCTGTGCGGGGTGGATCGTGGAAGGCAGGGTGTTACAACTAGCAAATATGTCCACGCGACATGCGCGTGCTACCTTTATTATGTGAGTTATTTTAGACTATTTGGTTAGAGGGTAAGCGATGTGGGTAAAGAAATTCCATGGTAAGAAAAGTAATGCCAAAATGGCATAAACTTTCTATGAACATCGTTTTTTTCATGTTGGTGAAAACTTTCCACGTCTTTTTTACTATTAAACCTGACACGTGGGTCCTTCTTGAGAGGTGGATATGAATTATTTAGGTGAGAATGTTTTCAAAATAGGCATTAAAAAAACTGCTAGACTACAATTTGGTTTTCAGATCTAAGCTCGATCATTTAGTGCTCCATGTTAAGTGAATTAATCTAGAACAGTAGCCGCGTGTTGACACCCAAAAAATATAACAATTGGGTTAGTCTGATGATAATGTAAAAAGGTGCTTATTATATATGGTCAGGCTTTCGCTCTCTTCAGGTTCATGGACACCTTGGACATGCTTATTATTAAAATCAAGACTGGCCAAGCAAATTTGGGTATGTATCTGCCATGGAAAACCCTAGGTGCCACAGATACATTGAACAAAATTACAAAATCCCTTCCCCAGCATGTTAGTTTACTAAAACCCAGCTGAAATATCATACTAACCAATACGTCAGGTCAGAATGAACATCAACGTAATAAATATCCTCTCTGCATGTCACCATCACGAAAGACAGGTATACTGCACATACAAATGTAGCTTGACATATATGTGAAACCCTTCATACATGCATCATCGAATCGGAGCAAATTAAAGTTGTTTTCTCTCCTGTCATTTATTTTCTCCTAGATTAATTACAAAGTCGATGGACCATTCAAGCCATTCCGTGACCTACCATGCTAAGCATGTTTGCAGGGAAACGGATGGGCCCTTTGATCCGTACTTACGTACGGACGTGCACAGCAGAGACCAATAGTTCGCTTGATGGCACCATAGATTTCTTTATTCAAGTTTGGCAAGAATTCTTGCATGGAGTTTATCATGTTCCTGCAACGATTTTGCAGCTTCTGCTCTCGTACTAGTCTAAATACAAAGGATCATCTGCAGGTATATGGTCAATTTTGTAGTACACTATACGCGGGTTTTTTTTTGAGGTTATAAGCTTTAATCATTTAACTGCATAAGTACAATCATGCTGAATACAACAGAGTCACAAAATAAAAAGAAAAAAGAAAATTGGTTATGTTCTCAAAGAGAAGTTTGTGATATGTTCTTTCAAATAATAAAATTGCAATGCATGCATATTTGCCAATGGTACCAATAATATATATATCCTTTTTTTAAAAAACACAATATGTCTGTATGGACACACACACGGCCCTATATCCTTATAAAGCACCTTCGAGGGATAGGTCAAATCACTTACTATTGAAAAAAATGGAGCATTAATATATAGAATAAATTCAAAAAAATATGAGTATTTGTCCTGAATCAATAAACCGAAACTAGGTGGCCAGGTAGGTAGATTTTAGGTTCCACCATTGTCTTTCTATATGCCAGATCTCCTTGAGCGAGGAAAGAAATGTATCTAGATGTGCCTCTTAGCACCATTGCAGCAACATCTCTACCTTTTCCTTTTGTCTTAATTTCTATTGTTTGGGATACCGTTAGAAATATGCTCTGCCATTTTTATTACATATATGATCATGTTGATGCAAAAAAATCGATTGATAATCCTTTGTGCACCACACACGAAGGCCTGAAAGATTTGTATTATTCCAGTGTAGGTCCGTGATATGTATTCTGGAATCCGTCATTTTCGCCTCAACATTCATTAAAATCGACTTCTTTCGGTAGACTCCTTTGGCCATAAAATTACCAAATTTCGGTGTTAATAGATCAATATGAATATTTTGGAAAATAAAATCGATATTTGCCATGGTAGTGTTAAGCTCTTCTCTCATCGTTCACAGGAGCAAATTTAACTCCTCATAAACTGGCGCTTTCAGCGAAAAAGCAGGGCCAAAACTCATATGGTACATACTGATCCCCTATGTTTGGGTAACCTCAAAAAAAAAGACTTCAAAACATTTGTTAGGGAAAATGTAAATTATTCGGTGTGGAATATTCTGCGGGCAATTCAAAGAGGAGATTCCATAGACTTGGGGCCTCAAATGGTGGCTGCTTTTTCCCCACCTTGCACAGTATAGCTCATTAATAATATATAGATTTTGACACGGACTTGGAGAAGTGGTGTTTTCGCAAGTATTGCTGCCGGCCAGAGCTACAGCAAGAAACGGGTGGAATTTAGTGGTTGCAGATCGAGACATGTTTCAGACAAGGTGCTTTAATGGTTAACGATGCAGATCTGTGCACCTTTATCAATGGTTCATGCGTAGGGGCCGTAGGACGAAGCTGTTAGGCCTTGTTTAGATGAAAAAGTTCCTTCCAAATTCACTTCACTGTGCAAAAAGAAGATTTACCCTCACATCAAAATGTCATAACATGTATGGAGTACTAAATATAGCTGAAATCAAAAACTAATTACACAGTTTTGTTATACTCCGCAAAACGAACATTTTGAGCCTAATTAATCAATTTTTGGACAATTTTTCGCACATACAAATAAAATGCTACAGTAGCGCAATGATTACGAAGTGACATCTTACTCCCAAATTCAACATCTAAACAAGGCCTTACTGAAATACTACTGTTTCAGGGACGGGGATAATCAGCATCTCCGGTGGTCTTCCAATATTTTTTTCCCGATAAGATGCTAATGAAAATATTCTAATATTTTTTATATTTATGGAGGAAGTTATTTTTGTAGTTTCTCAATAATCTCATTTCAATTCAACTAATTGATTAGTATAGCTTTAACTTCCCCTTTATTATACAGAGTTGGTGTGGATTACTGGTTTGTCACAATAATTATTAAAAAAATATTAAGATTGTATTTGAGCACTATTTTCGCCAACTTTCGCTCCCGTTACATCTGTGCAGGCACTCACATGCTTTGCTAGGTGAGACTGTAATTTCTCTTTCTTATTCGAATAAATATGGAGCTGATAAAGATATTTGCTTAATTTCATTGGTTCCGGCTTCTTACGTTGTGGTAGTACAGAAAGGAGCTGGAGCTAAGTCAAGCTCCGCTAGCACGGTCCTTAATAGTATGTGGGTCAACTAACACTACTTCGTATATTATAGTTGGGACCGGACTAAACCACTCTATCATTCCATCAGGCATGTATTAGGGCAGTCCCGACCCAATAATAGATGGTGTCCATAAACTAAATAGGCTGCCATTTAGATAAAAAAAATGATGTAACAAGTAATTAAATAATGGAATAGAAGAAAACCGGATCTTGTCTAGACATAGTTTATACACAATATTTAAGATACTATGTGAGATAAGTGCTACTACCTCTGTTTTAAAATATAGATTGTTTGACTTTTTTTACCACATGTTTGACCGCTCGTCTTATTCAAAACAATTGTGCAAATATAGTCAAATTTAAGGCATTTTGAGTCAAATTTAAGGCATTTTGGAGACTTTTTATTAATAAAGCAAGCCACCACAAAAAATATGACAATTTGCATAAAATTTTGAATAAGACAAGCGGTTAAACTTAGAGTCAAAAAAGTTAAATGACCTATATTTTATAACGGAGGGAGTGTTAAATTTAGAGATGTTTTACAATAATTTTCTCGGAACGGATGGCTCTAATTAATCCCAATCATTATAAAATTCCTCATAAATTTAAGTGCGTAAAGAGTCATGATGTGGAAGCTGTTTTGGGTTGAGATTGGCATTAATTACTGTCTTCCCACACCGCTGGCATTACGTGGCTATAGTAATTAAATGTTTTAATTTTGCTCAGAGCGTGCATGCATGGCGCAATCTGGGGCGCAGCACTGCACGTACGTCATCACAAGATGAGATCGATTTGAGACCCGGCGCGCCGGGACCAACAACGCGGCAGTTGTTCATGTCGCAAAAACATCCATCTGCGGCGTGCATATGCGCTCGGCTCCATGGGGATCGATCGCGATGCCGCGCTGCTAGAGGCCGGCCGGCCTTGCATTATTGGATCTGATGGTGCTTTGCTTTGCTGGTCCAGTAGACCTGTAGCTTTTATCCTCCTTTGGGATGGGCCTTCCGGCAAGGGCTGGTCCAGTGCATGCGGCGTACGTACGTGGCGTCTCTAGCGGGTGGAAGAAAGGAATGAAGGCGCCGCCGGCGGAGCTAGGGGAATAATATTTGGAGTTTTGGACCGCGGAGAGATGACCGGTGAGACGAACGCGCGATTCGCGGGAGCTTCCAATGTCCGATCCTCAGCTTTTGGTCGTCGCTCGCGCGCGTCAATTCGTTCCCCGGCCTTGCGGGCGCGCTAGTTGGGACATGACAGTCGCATTACCTCCTTGTTTTAATTAAGCTCTAGTATCTCTCTTGTACTACCAGTTAATGCTGGGCCAAGCAGTCATTCATTCTTCGTCGATCTCGAAAGCGAGTTATTATTACTTATGTGCGAAATCATTTTATGACTCTGCGAATCTAATTAACGGTAGGTACGTACTATACTTCTTTGTTTTCTTTCTTTTAAAAAATAAAACATGTAGTTGGCGTACTACTTAATTATTAGAAAAGAATGGAGTAAGTAGCATTGGAAGCATCTGGAAAACCATTATGTACAGTGAGATTCGATGATAAATGATAACTTTCTTTCGCAAAAAAAAAGATAAATGATAAGTTTTTAGTGGAGTTGTTGCAATGACTAGTTTTGGTGCTCTATTCTTATATATAATACTCCCACATCACATTCCTGACGACATTGCTCTTGTCAATCTTAGTAGTGGATATAGACCCTATGCGAGTTCAAGAGTCAAGGAGGTCATTTGTAGCAAAGTGCTTAATATTGAAAATTAAGGATAATCTTAGTACTAGTCGAGAGTAGCAAAGTGTGCATCATCTAGCTATAGTGATTAGGATTAGCTCTAGTTAAGTGAGGGCTTTGAGACATGTTACTCTTGGTGGTTGACGATATCTAGACAATTTTGGTGACTTGGAGGAGTTCTTGGTGATCTCTTGGAGTTTGCGCGGGAGCCCCCAAAAGTTCTAGAGCTGGAGAAGGTGATTGTCCTTAGTGAGCACTCGAGCCTTAGTGGCTTAAGGGGAAGCAAAACCTTTAGTATATGCTCCAACATGGATGTAGGAGGGAATGCCAACTTCTTGATATGACAGGAAAAAATAATGGTGTTTTCGTGCCTTTAATGTTTGCTTTCTAACATTTACTTTGTGAATTTACTTTGATAATTTCACTTCAAAAAATTTCACCTCTTGTGAATTTTCATGCTTAGGATGATAAACAAGCTAGTGTGCCTCGTTGACTAGATTCATTCTTGTTAGCATTATTAGTTGCTTCTAGCATTCCATGTTTGAGAAATTGTAGGTTGGACAATACTAGAGTTCTATAGATTTGATTTAATTATTCTAGGAAATTGAAAAAATATCATCAAATAAGTTAGACGGTTCCTAATTAGCCCACTCTTAATTTGGTTGGTGCAATTAACGGCCAAACCTATTAATTATTAAACATAGAGGAGAATTTAGAAGAAATTTAAATACAAAATTAAGGGATTTACACTGTCTAATTATCATATAGGTCTGGCTTTCAACCTTCTACTATAAAACTAGACATCATAGGCCATATAACTTTTAGAACGGTGCAAATTTGGACGTTTGGGTGGTTTAAAGAGGTGGTTTTTTTATTCTTAGAAAATCTTTACAAAAGGTTTAATACTAAAAAATAATAACTAATTTAGTTTGAATTTTAAAAATATGGAACGAGTTCCATAAAAATTCTAAAACTATAACATATATGTTGGTGCTCTATTGGGAATTATTTGGGTCTTATTTATTCCTGTTCCTTGATTTTACCGCTTGAAGTCATACTTATTATTTATTTAAACTACCATTTTGCAATAGAGAACCTACTTACATATTAGATTTTTTAGAATTTTCTGAGTGCCAATTTGATAATTTTTGGATTTAAAACAAATTAGTTTTGAATATTTTAAGATTCAGCCATTTTTTAAAAATTTAGGAAATCGAAAACCACCATTGAAACCACCCTGATGTCCTAATTTGATGTAACAAATTCTAAAAATGTAGCATGTAAGTAGGTTCTAATGCAAAACAATAATATATATAAATAATAAGTATGGCTAAAATTATTAAAAAATGAGGAACAAAAATAAATAATATCTAAATAACACCAAACAGAGCACCAACATAAAGGTTACACTTTTAGAATTTTATGATACTATTTTCATATTTTTTTAATTTAAATGGAATTAGTCGTGATTTTTTCAATATTAAACCATTTTTAATTTTTTGAAAAAAAATCAATAACTACGTCTAAAACCATCCAAAGGTCCAAATTTGCACGTTATAAAAAGTTGTATGGCCTATGATGTCTGATTTTATAGTAGAGGGTTGAAAATCAGACTTTCATGATGCTTCGAAGTTGTAAAATGGACTTTCTCTTAGGACAAATGGACAAATCTTTACTACTCCCTCTATTCCGAAAAAAGGTATGTACATTCAAATTATACTATGGAGAGTCATGTTGTGTAGATGTCTCAATGGCAGACGCAGATAACAAGATTACTCTGTATGTAGCAAAAAGTCAAGCTCTCAAAGTACTCTAAAAGTAGCAAAAAGTCAAGCTCTCAAAGGAAAAGGCAAGCAGCAGGTAGGGACGTAGGGTATGTCCTGGGCAGCTGGTCAGCTTCCGGAATCAGCGTGGTGATGAGCGGCATCATCAGGCCGGGACTGAGGTCCCCCCTCCGGCCTCCCAATTCACCCGCGCGCACACAGCCCGTCGATCAGCTTGTTCATCCCGCGCGTCACGGCGGCCGGGCCAATGCAACACACGACGACACGAGCGCGCGCGCACGGCGCACCAATGACCAATCCATCGAAGCCGGCCGGCCGGCAGCGACGTCGACCGATGGGGGCGAGGACGACGGGGCAACCGCCGATCGAAGCGCGCGCGCGTACGCACGAGGCCGGCCGTGTCGCCGTTGCGCACCGCACAGGTGGGCGCTCTGCTACAGCGCGCCCGATGGCTGCCGCTCCGCTCCTCACCGGCCGGCCGGCCACGCGGCGGCGGCGTACCGGGCCGGCCGACGGCCTCGATCGCGGGGGAGAGCTTTTTCTTCCGGAACAGAAACGCTAACACGAGGGCGGGCGTCGTCGCTTTCAGCTTTTCAGGCACCTAGCACCGCGCCACCTGCCTGGCCGGCTTTAAGCTTGCTTATTGGGTCGATCGCTGACTCTGATCTCGCTCTTTCAGCGCGCTCGCTGTGCCCACGAATGAACGAATCTTCATACTTGTTATTTATTTAAATTGCCATATTGCAATAGAGCACCTACATACATGTTACATTTTTAGAATTATTTGAGCGCAAATTTGATAATTTTTGGATTTAAAATAAATTAGTTTTGTATTTTTTGAGATCCAACCATTTTTAAAAAAATAGAAAATCAAAAACCACCATGGAAACCACCCTGATGTCCTAATTTGATGTAACAAATTCTAAAAATGTAGCATGTAAGTAGGTTCTATTGCAAAGCAATAATTTATATAAATAATAAGTATGACTAAAATCATCAAAAATTGAGGAACAAAAATAAATAATATCCTATAACACCAAAGAGAGCACCAACATAAAGGTTAATTTTTTAGAGTTTTTATGGTACTAATTTCATATTTTTTTAAATTTAAATTGAATTTGCCATGGTTTTGTCAATATATTAAACCAATTTTTAATTTTTTTAAAAAATTAACAACCACTTCTGAAACCTCCCAAAGGTCCAAATTTGTACATTTTTAAAAGTTGTATGGCCTATGATGTCTCGTTTTATAGTAGAGGGTTGAAAATCAAACTCTCATGATGATTGGAGGTTGTAAAATAGACTTTTTCCTTAGGACAAATGGACAACTCTTTACTACTCCCTCTATTCCGGAAAAATGTATGTACATTCAAGTTATACTATGGAGAATCCTGCTGTGTAGATATCGCAATGGCAGACGCAGATAACAAGAAACCTAGCACAGTAAGCTAAACTAACTGCAAACATACAATTTTGTAAAACGAAAAATAATAATTATAATTCTTTATATTTGAGAATAACTATAAAATCTTCGGACGTTTTATATTTGAAATACTTCGGAGTATTTCAAAACGAATAATACAGAGCTTAGGTTTATGCCCGACTATATCTATATTGCCAACGGATTCAGACAAAATAATAGTCTCATTACAAAGTACTAGCGCGTGTTTTGTTGAAACACTGTGAATAAAGATTACTCTATTGGACCCGGAAAAGAAAATGATTACTCTATTTGTAGCAAAAGTCATGCTCGCTCTCAAAGTACTCTCAAAGTAGCAAAAAGTCAGGCTCTCAAAGGAAAAGGCAAGCAGCATGTAGGGCACTAGGGCATGTCCTGGGCCGCTGGTCCCAGCTTCCGAAATCAGCGTGGTGATGAGCGGCATCATCAGGCCGGGACTGATGAGGTGCCCCTCCCAAATCGATCTCACCCGCGCGCATGCACTCACACAGCCCGGTCGTCAGCTCGTTCAGCCCGCGCGCGCGTCACGGCGGCAGGGCCAACACGACGACACGAGCTCGCGCGCACCAATCCATCGAAGCCGGCCAGCAGCGACGTCGACCAATGGGGCGAGGACGACGGGGCAACCGCCGATCGAAGCGCGCGCGCGTACGCACGAGGCCGGCCGTGTCGCCGTTGCGCACCGCACAGGTGGGCGCTCTGCTACAGCGCGCCCGATGGCTGCCGCTCCGCTCCTCACCGGCCGGCCTGCCACGCGGCGGCGGCGTACCGGGCCGGCCGACGGCCTCGATCGCGGGGGAGAGCTTTTTCTTCCGGAACAGAAACGCTAACACGAGGGCGGGCGTCGTCGCTTTCAGCTTTTCAGGCCGGCTTTAAGCTTGCTTATTGGGTCGATCCATCGCTGACTCTGATGATCTCGCTCAGCTCGCTGTGCCCACGAATGAACGAATCTTCTTGCCGCGGCCGGATTGCCATCAACACTCGTCCTCCCAGGACGGACGTACTAGAAACGGCCGGACCATCTGCAAGCAGGGTCAGGGTCAGGGTCCAGGCGCGTGCCATGTGGCCTTTGTGTGTGTTTTCTGTCACTCCACTGCCCCGGCCCGGCCGGGCTCGTCTCGTCCACGTCGATCGCTGTGCGATCGCCACCGGGCGCGGGGACCGACCGATCCCATTCCCATTCCCGTCCGGCCCGCCGGCCCTCGATTCGTCAGGTGGCTGGCCTGCGAGGATGAAGCCGACCTGACCTCGATCCGGCCGTCGATCCGATCCGGTCGCGCAACCATCGACGTAGGTGCCTGCAAAACCTCACGCTCGATCTGCCTGAAAGCGTGCTAGGCAATCCCAACCCAATAACTAGGATGATGTCCATAGCATTAAATAAGGTGCCATGTAGGATAAAAGATGATATGCCAGGTGAGTTAATGAAGAAAGAGGAGGAAACCGGGTCTTACATGAGACATGGTTTCTACGCGCTATCCAAGACAAGATGAAAGAGGAACAACATTTAATTTAGTCATGGAGCATCAGTGTCTGCTTTGGGAGGGTAGTGTCTTGTATTAATTTCTCGATGATGTGGAGACTATGGACATCACTACTAGTGTCTTGGTTGGGACTGCCCTGATCGCCTGCATTGTTTCAACTCTGGATCTGGCCGGGAGCGCGCCACTGCATGCTAGCTCATTTGTTCGTTGGCAGGTCACGCTGCCAGTAATCGATCCGTACGCGTGCGTAGAATCTAGCACAAGCACCTGGGGCCCCGGCCGTGACAACAGCACCTGTGTGTGTACTGTGTACCGCCGTACGTAACACACATGTGTCACGGGAGTATATAATGTTGCCACACCGGCCATTTACGATCGAGTGGCCGTAGATCGCCGGCGGGCAGATATGCCTCACGGGCCGTACGCCACCTGCTGCAGCTTGGTCGGCGAGCGGTCGGCTCCTACGAACCCTACCTACACGTACGCACGTCCTAGGATCGATCATGTCGTCAGCACCACCTGATCGATTTGTATCCCCCATCTACTACTACACTCTACACGCGCGCAGTACCTGCCTATGGAGTATACTGCACACTCGATCTAGCTTAGGGCAGCCTCTCCGACGAATAGATCCATGCATGCATTGCGGGGCCACCTCGCCATCTCTCATCCATACGCACGCCACCACAGATATGGCCAAGTAAGGCGCATTGTTAGTTCCAATTCATCGTATGTATGATAGTATACGAAGTCGGGCAACGTATTCTATGAAAATCAACTTCTTATGCAAACTATGAAAACTCCCATTATAACCGCTGGATCTCCATCCGAAGACCAGGGAGAGGTGGGGAACTTTAGAATCCTTCCACAATTAGTTTTGCTAATTATAATTTTTTTAAAAACCCCCTAAATCAGATCCCTCCGTTCCAGGCTTGATTTAGGGGTTTTTTAGAAAAATTATGATTAGCAAAATTAATTGTGAAAGGATTTAAATGCTAAAGTTTTCCACCTCTCTCTCTGGCCTTCGGAGGGAGATGGTTTACATAGGATATGTTGCTATGAAGTCAGGACCGCTACTTATGATGGATCATTATATATCGAGAATCAGTTTGGTCAGATCGAGCATCACCACCAATCTCTCCACGCACATAGTACTCCGTAGGGTCTTGCGGTTTTGGAGCTTGTGTGCTTCTGTCGACGTCCGAGGAGAATCTAAAGGACGATCCGCGAAGTGACATTCTGCATGCGACGAGATGCACCACCCTATTAGACATCTTGTGTAATTGTCATGCTGCCTTCTTTTTCTACTCCGTAATTAGCTATATACTTCAATTCAACATGTACAATAATTATTGGGCTTTTTTACTATTAAGCTCAAGTGGAGCGTTTTGCCTACGGCGACATTGTGTTTATATTTTTTGATTAATTATTTGTTTATATGGTCAAGGTAGGTAGTGCGCTTGTCTCGATAGCGAGGCACGTATACTGACTTCATCAATTTGCCGGCCCGATCGGTCTGACGCGATTTCATCTAGTCCTCGTTGAAACTTGAAAGTAAGACATTTCTAGGAGTATAGTATCAGCACGTTTTTAGCATTTCCACGCAAAAAATGGCTGATTAAAGTTTAAACTTTGTCGTGTAGTAGGGAGCAGCAGCACATGGATCGATGAAGAACACTGTGGACTGGACCGTTGCTGCGGCGCACAGTGCGCAGACTTTGGAATAGCATGCAGAAGCAGCTCGCTCCACGTAAAAATAATAAATAAAGCCGGCCGGGCGGAGCATCCCATCCTGCGCGCATGCAGGTGCATGCAAACAGCGCCGCAGCAGCTTTCGTACAGGCTGATTGAATGCTTAACGAAGATCTCTGCGCCACGCGCCCTAGCTAATCCATGCATGCATGCATGATGCATCATGCACGGCCGGCCCCGGCCGTCATATATCGGTCGATGATATGAATGAATGCGTGCGTGACGGACGGTCGGTCGGTACTGGCACTGTGTAGTAGTACGTACATCCAGATCGGATCGGATGCATGGGAGCTGAGCGAGCGCCTCACCTGTTTTGAGTTTTCACCTAAATCGACCACCACCCTGTACGTGGTTGTTTCCGTAGTACCTACTGCAAAAGGAGACGATGGGATAGAGACGAAGACGAGCGCGCGCGCACGTGATTCGTGGGATCGGAGCTGAGCTCTCTGCATCCATGTCTGCCTCCTCTCTTTACCGCCGGCCGGGCCGGTCGGCCATCGTTAACGTACCGGCGGCGTGTGTGTGACTGCTGATGATGAGCGAGCAAATGACAGTGGAGCCTGCTAGCTAGCAGCAAAGCCGTCATATATACTAGGTCAATAAGACGCCTATCTACGGCGAATGTTTCCTCGATGCATGCATGCATACTACGATGGGCCGGCCGGGCGTGTCGTCCAATATAATAATGCAAGTTCCAGCAACAAAGATACATATCATGGCAGCACGCCAGCGCAATGACTCTGCAACGCAAATCAAAGGATCGTCCATCGATGGCTATGGGGGGCTGGTACGGCGGCGCGTGCCTTCCATTAGACAACGACAGCAGTAGGAGCAGGAGCAGGACTTGCTCAGCGCATCGACCGTTAGTTTGCGACGCGCCACCCGCCGCGCCGGCGGTGGGGTCGCCCCGCCCGGCCACTTGCCCTAGCTTAGCTCCCGGGCCCCGGGGCGGGAACATGAGTTAGCTCCGATCCGCCGCCCCCGGGCCTCGATGTGAACTGGATGGTACGCGCGTCCCCGTTGCGCACCGTAAAGCGTACGAGCGGCGACTGTTCTACCCGCCGCCGACCCCTCTCTCTCTCTCACCACTGTCCTCGATCTCACCCATCCCGTCCAT